>OX411312.1:31518772-32118772 GCA_948150685.1 Rhaphigaster nebulosa | reverse complement strand
CTTCCTTGTACGCAGTAAAGGAAGTATTGTAATCGCGAAAATTTTCGGCTTTCAGATTTCAACGGAGATATCCATTTTAACCATCCTTAAATCCATTTTGTCTAGTTTCGTCGTGACGTCTGTTCGTACGTATCTCACATAACTCAAACGGTTGGCCGTAGAAAGATAAAATTTTGTATTTGGGATTGTTGTAACATCTAGTAGTGAACCTCCCTTGTTGGTCACTGCGTCATCTCCGAAAGTGGTGCTTTATTTGAAGGTCATAATAGGTTTTTATAAAAAAATGTATTAAATGTAATGCAAAATTTCTCCAAATTTGGTATACAAAACTTATATGTTAATATAAATAGCATACTAGATTTTAGTAAAAATTGGCAAACTGAAAGTGGTACTTTACCTGAAAGTCATAATAGACTTTCATCAAAAATGATTTTAAATTATAATGCAAAACATCTCAAATTTGGTTTATAAAACTTTTATAAATATATAAATAATTTACTAGATTTTGGTTAAAATTGGATAGCCAAAAGTGGTAAGGAATATGAATGTGCTAAAAATCATAAATCGAGATTTTCATGGATAAGCTTGTTTCAAGGTCCGTAACTAAACATTTTTACAATGGTCAATGCTTACGCGCGTTTGTATGAGTATATATATACATATATATATATATATATATATATATATATATATATATATATATATATATATATATATATAGTTTAATAAGCGTATAAGGAAGTCATGCCGTGTCCACTTCAGACATTTTATAAAAGGAAATATTTATGGGTGTGAACCTCAAAACTCCCTACCTCCAGTTTTTATTAAAATTTGAATAGTAATAGTTTTTATTACATGCGAGTGTGTACTATCAGGAATAAGAATCTAAATATATTTAATCTGATCCCTTCCTTTATTTTTCACGTTAAAAATGAATATTTGTAAAACTCTTTTCATCCAGCGACCGATGGTATGTAATACTACGTAATCACATTGTGAAAAATGAAAGTAAGGTATTTTGCGGTTCACACCCTCATATATAAATTAAATAAAAATGAATAATTATTCAATACATTGTTTAAATGTTTATGTAAAACATAAAATGTTTATGTAAATGATGTTTACCTTCTCGAAATTGAGTTGACCAGATATGTCTTCAGATTTAGACTTCAAGTAGAGTAAAAAAATCAGATAAAAATGATTTATCGCGAGTAGACGAAAACGCACGAACGTAGTATAGATCTACCTGTTTTCACATAACTTTTTTTATTCTGTTTAAATTATGTTTTAAAACTCATAGATATATTTTAAATCATCTCACCAATGTTTTATATTATATTATATATATTTAGTCTTATATCATATTTTCTGATTGTTCTGCTTTATATTTTATTAGACGCATTGATAGATATATTTTTCTTTATTCATTAAATTGCTAAATTAAATATAATATAAATGTTTTTATATATTTGTCTTTCTATTTTCAGGTGTTCCTGGAGCACCGTAATGCGGAGGAGGTCCTCATGCTAATTGGAACAAAAACGAACGGCGCGACTCCCCTTGTGATGGCTTGTCGAAACGGCCACTACGATGTAGTGGAGTATCTGGTCGACAGGTGCAACGCAGATCTGGAGCAGCCCGGATCCGGTGAGTGTGAAACTACCCACTTTTCACTGCTTAGGATGAATTATATATAAATTAAATAAAAATATAAAATAATATAAATATAAATATAAAATAATATGAATTATTATATATATATATATATATATATATATATATATATATATATATATATATATATATATATATATATATATATGCTTGGTAAAAATACTAAAAACACTCTCATAATAGTCATTGTTGGGCGGAAAACGTTAGTTTTCCCAATAACCGAGATTATATTTGGATTTCCCACCCCCCAAAAAACAGTTTATTTTTAATTTTAATGATAATCGAAAAACAAAAAGCCAACCGAATAGGTAGGTACCCATTGAGATTTTTTTTTTCAAAATAGTTTAACATATTTATCCTGCTTCACGTATACAGCTTGGAATTTTTCAGAAATTTACTGTAAGGTGTTTAAAAAAAATTGGATTTCTAGGATCAGGAGAAATACGTTTTTTGGAAGCAAACCACAACCTCGGTTTTTCATTTTAATTTTTAGCATGCAATATTTCAAAATTATTTGAAATAGCAGAATCGTTCATGCCATTTTTATTTTTTACGAAATATCAAAGAAATTTAAAGATTTGCTCACGTTATTTCTCGTTAAATCGGAATGTTCCTTTATTTATAGAATAGAATTTTTTTGACAATTCGCATTTGTAGTTAAACCTAAATAAATAAACCGCCCGAATTCAAAGGTTAAATACACGTATGAAAAAGTAAACGGTGACCAACTCCTTAAGTCCAAATAGGCCTTATTATAGTCTCCTGAATGAGCCTTTTGTAATTAATTGGAAGCTTAGAGCGTTTGTCTAGTAAGTGTTGAAGTAGCCGAAACGGTTTTGTAGTTTCAGTCTTGTATTATATTATTGTATTTCAGTCTTGTATGAGGATTTCAATTGAGATGTTTGTCAAGAGTCTTAGGGGGATCTGTTCAACTGGGATAAGTGGGATATTATTGAAGGATACTGTAGGGCATAAAGTCGTAGATTCGCGACGAAGGATACAGGTGATTTGATGGGATTTGTCGGAATTTATTTTAATCTTCCAATTTTCACACCATTCTTCAAGGTCTGTGATTAAAGAGTTTGGGATGCAATAAATGGATCATTCTGTATGGCATATGTCATCACCATGCGTGGTGAGGACAGAGTTGGGATGGGTTGGGACGTCAGCTGTTTAAACTGTATAGATGGGGCCGAAGATATAATGCCTTCAGGAACACCAGCAGACTGAGAAAAGAGGGATGAATATGCATTACTGTGATTTACTTTGAATAATCTGTCAATGAGTTGGGAACGGATAATGAGAAAGTATATATGCAGGGAATAGGAATTTAGGAGTTAGTAAAGCAGTCTGGGATACCTGACTTACATGAGGGTTTTTAAAATATAAAATAGATTTTATTCAATTTTATTTTAATTTGATATTTTGAAAAATTAAAATGAGCCGTCCATCTGAGGACTTACCAAGTTGTAGCGATGGCACACACTTTAAACACGCATCAACGTTTATCTATCTACTATAAAAAAATGGCTAATTTAGGTTATGCCGAATCGTTTTAATCTATTAAAATTTAATATTAATTTATTAAAATCATGTAACATATTATTGGATATTAATTTATTAAAATTATGTATCATATTATTGGATATTAATTGTGCAATGAATAATACATCAGCTAACCCTATTACATTACTATTACAGAACTAATTTGTTAAACAAATGAATTGATGGTCTCCCTTGTCTTGTGATCATATTCGGCTCGATCAGATAATTGTTTCACTTTCTCTCGTAATGTTTGTTTATTTAATCCTGTTATCGTATTGTCCTCCAGTTCATCTTTATTGACTAGTGATACTAGGCTCAGATAAATATATCGAAGTATGTATCACTTGATTCATTGTTAAAAATGTATCTATATATCTAATACATCGATGGATCGAAATGAAAAATCACAATAGGAGGACAGATAAATAATTAAGTTTTATCTGAAAAATATTATTTCAGTATTATTGAATCGTTCAATATGGAACTATTCAGGTGATTGCATATATCGTTGCAGATTTATGGATTCCCAGGCTATATATGGATGTAAATTTATCGATATAATTTTCAAATATATGGGTATATATTATAAATTACCGCACCTTATTATTTTAAATTGTTTTTTTAATACATCCATATCAGTGCATAATAATTTTATAATTACGAAATTGTTTTGCGTGCGTATTACCATCTATGCACATCAGCGTTTCCACATTGTGGTTAAATTTTCCTTTTTTGGGAAATTCCAAGGTTCGGAGAGAAAGAAAATTTTCCCTTTATGTCGAGCTCAGCGTCTCATCTCAACAAGGAGTCTTATTTAATCTACTAGTCTATACTAGAAAAAGTTTTTCATTTCTAACATGTTTTTAGATACAAATACCACTCCTTTGTCTTTTATACATACATATTGTTTGCTATTTTTTAGTTTACTTGAAAGAAAATATACCTAATTATTTATTACAAGATTTTTATTTTTTCTCATATGTTATGAATTTCAGACGTTTCTTTTGAGAGTATAAAAGCTGCACGAATTTTTTACCAACTAATTTATTTGAATTCAACCATTTTAGTACTTTAAAGATGTACGCGATTTGTAATAATATTATATGAATTGATGTATGTTAATTCAATTTATTAATTAAAATATTAATATATAAATTTAATACACAAATATATAACATTTATGTAATTTAAAATGCATTACCTATGCTTTTGTACATAATTGGGCAGGATAGAAAAATTAAGTGATGCTTAGGCTTATGCTCTGATTGAGGGAATTATTTGAAGGATGGACTAGGGAAATAAAAAAAAACAGAGGGAATTATTTGAAGGATGGGCTAGGGAAATAAAAAAAACAATGTTGAAAACACTGATGTGTAAATCTCTATATATTTAAGCCATTTTTTTACTTTTTATATTTTATAAATAATGCTAAAAATATCCTTTTGGCCGAAATCATCTTTTAGTGTTAAAATGGGTTGGTGCTGATTGTAAAATAAATTTACAAATTTTAAGAACATAATTTTCTTTTCACAATTTCTTTACCAACAAGGTCAAGTTTTTTATTGAGCTCACTGTAATCATTTGACTCAATTCTTCAAAATATTATGGATCAGTGAAGTATTTATAATAAATGTGTTAATATAACAATCTAAGATCTCTTATAAGCATAAATCGAAATTTATCTTCATTTTATAAGTAACAATTTGTAGCCTTTTAAGTAGATTTAATGATATAGAAGAGCAAATAATCAACAAGTGACATGAATGGATTGTAATGCAAATGGAAGATTCCAAACGAAGTCTCGAGTCTCTAAAATACTGGTATAAAAACTAACTTATCGTTATACCAATTCAGACACCCTCAGGCCAGAAAAAAACAAGATCATATATGTTATGCAGACAAAATGCACATCTCACTTCAACAGTCTAAAAAGAAATATTGACTAGAAGCAGTACATTACTCCAAGACATCAAAAAACATACTCTTTAATATTAAACTAGTAAGTTTAATAATAGTAACAATTTTTTCCTTCTTTCACAAATTTGATTTAACATGAAAAGAACCAATTTAATTGGAAGCAATTCAATGATTTCATGGCACTATTTTTTGGACATCGATAATGTAACATATAATATGTTTCATTTTATTATTTCTTAGATTTTATTTATCTTATTTCGTTTACAACTTACTTATTTGAAAATTAATGTGCATGCTTTAACAACTTATCTGATATGGTATATTTGATCAGTACCGCATAATAACTAAAGTATGTGTTTTGCTTTTAAAAAATAGAAAGGTATCACTTCTATGAATGTTTTTACTGCTCAGTTTGCGACATATTTAATCATAATCCTTGTACAAATTTGAAATTAAACTATAAACTTAACTACATTGAATATTTAAAGCTCAGAAAAACTTAAATTTCAGAAATATAACAGAAGTAAATATAAACATTTGTTAAATATTGTTATAAAAAAATGAAAATTGAAGCTAAATTGTTTTTTTTATTATATCTTCTTTTAAAAATCTCCATTTAATGTATATGGTAAACAATATATTAGTTCTTTAATGAATAATTGTCACTAATAATTGTAAGAATAATAGTACACTGGTCAAGATACCTAGTTTCCTTAAATATTTACAAGAAAAAAATAAATAAATTAGTCCATTA
The DNA here is from genome assembly GCA_948150685.1 of Rhaphigaster nebulosa. Classification (NCBI taxonomy): domain Eukaryota; kingdom Metazoa; phylum Arthropoda; class Insecta; order Hemiptera; family Pentatomidae; genus Rhaphigaster; species Rhaphigaster nebulosa. The sequence goes on along the minus strand of OX411312.1, from coordinate 32,112,882 downwards.
TTAACTTATTTAGTCTTAAAGTAGGACCCTTATTGGAACATAGAAAGTTGATGTCTAAATGTCTTTCATTCTGATTAATAAATAAAGTTGTAATTAGAAAAATGTTCTTTCTTTATTTAAAATAATTATAAACATAGACAATATTGATGAAATTAAATAAAAATATTTTTTTAAATGTATAAATGCTTATAATTATATGACGATTGATGGATTACTTAGATTAATAATGTCATATTGCTTCTATGTTTGACATACCTAACAATAACAATTGTTTATTTGCAGTTGTGTTCGATGGAGAGACAATCGAGGGGGCACCACCACTATGGTGCGCAGCCGCGGCTGGACATTTTTCAGTAGTAAAGTTCCTGGTCCGCCGTGGGGCATCCGTCAACTCGACAACCAAAACAAACTCGACACCTCTGAGAGCAGCATGCTTTGATGGTCATTATGAAATAGTCAAGTTCCTCGTCGAGCAGGGGGCAGGTATGGTTACAATAGCATTCACTTGTTGTAGATGTAATTTAAGTTACTACTATCTTTTGAAATATTAGTTCTTTGAAACTGTATGAGCTGCAACAGCATGATTTATTATATAACTATATTCTTTTTTTTTTGTTTAAGTTTAACTAATAGAATGGCATTAAAAGAGGAAAGAAACTAAATTTTGAATGTTGTTACAGTAGCATACAAACTATCATTTACCATTAACATAGTTATTCCCAAAGATATAGTTTTGGAGAAATTATATTTCAAAGGAAAGGGAAAAGTTTTATATTGATTCGCTTATGAATTACAAATAATATAAGAAATAAAATTTAACTTAATTATTCTATAAATCATCTCTTCAACAGGTAATTTTTAAAAAATAATCTTCCAATACTTATTTCAATGAATTTTTTGACAAATTGAAAGCATTATATGATATTAACTTCAAATTGATTCTTGGATCTAATATTTTTTGTTTTTTTTCTGTGTGGAGGGATTTCTCGCCTATAGATGTTGTTTAAAAATATATTTCCAGACAACTTTTAGTTGTTAGTATAATGTTAAAAGTAATTTTAATTAATACCTGCTTCAGACCAATGAAACTTTTATTTGAAAATAATAATTTTGTTTGCAGATATCGAGGTGTCGAATCGTCATGGACACACTTGCCTCATGATAGCGTGTTACAAAGGACATTACCAAATAGCTCAGTATCTTCTAGGCTTAGGAGCTAATGTAAATCGGAAATCTGTCAAAGGGAACACAGCTTTACACGACTGTGCCGAGTCTGGTTCTCTCAATATACTTAAAATGCTTATCGAACATGGAGCTAAGATGGATGTAGATTCTTATGGTAAGTTAGTAGTTATTATTTATTTATATTATTTATGTACCACTGAGGAATAACAATAATTACTAGTAAAACTTATGACAAAAATAACTTAGGTCCACCATTAGCTTGTAAAAGATGACTTCATTATTGTCTATAAATAGGCTAGTCAGAAACAAAAGTGGTGGAAAGATATCGCTATTATAATTTCAAGATTCTTGTAAGATGTTAGTAAAACTTTTAAACTGCTCATCTGAAAATTTAGAATTTTCGAGTTAACCTTATTCATTGGTGCTATAAATTTACAATAATTTGTTTATTATATTATATATATATATAATTATTTGGATATTGTATTGAATAGATAAATTATTGTAATTTTTCAGGAATGACACCACTGCTGGCAGCGAGTGTTACAGGTCATAGTCACATAGTAGAATATCTTATACAGTTGCCGAGGATAGTCACCAGGGAGGAGAGTGTAGACGCACTCGAGCTCCTCGGGGCCACTTTTGTTGATAAGAAGAGAGACATGATTGGCGCCCTTGCTTTATGGAAACGAGCGATGGCCATTAGGTAAATTGAATGCTTCGATCTTAAAAGTTTATTCTTTAAAATCATCAGCTTTTCAATAAGTATTTACTGTAACTAATAAATTACAAATTTCATGAATGTTCGCTCCATTTCTGATTCAGATATCAATTTTTATTTAGTAGTTACTTTTTTTTTTCATAAATCTATAAGCTAGATATTTTAAATAAATGTTTGAACAGTGTAATATACATTATGTATATTTAAGATTTGAAGACGGCGTGCCACCTTTGCCTAAACCTGTTCAGACAGCAACCGTCGAGGCTTATGAGCACTCAAGGGAAATGAGGACAGCAGAAGAGCTCGACAGTTTGCTGGCCGACCCCGATGAAATGAGGATGCAGGCCCTTCTTATCAGAGAGAGAATACTTGGACCTGCCCACCCGGACACCAGCTACTATGTTAGGTAAACCATCATAATATCGATAGTTGATTATTTTTGCATAACTCTAACTCTGGATCTATCTGCAAGTCAAACCTTTTTATAATAATAATAATGAAAAACACAAATAAGAAAAACTTATTTTATTGTGTGCAGGCATTTCGGCCTATGTTTTAGGCTGTCATCAGAGCTAAGAAAAACATGATAACAACAGTGGCAGTAACAATAACAGTAATAAAAGATTATGAAAAAAATGCAATATGAGGATAGTATGATAAAAAAAAAAAAAAAAAAAAAAAAAAGAAATGTAAAGAAAAATATGTTAATTTATAATGTAAATAATGAGAATTAAAATAATGTGAAAATAGAGAATGAATTATGTAACTAACAATTATAATTATAATAACTATAATAATTATTATAATTATAATAACTACTCTTATAAAGATTTAAATCTTAAAAATATTAATCCTAAACAAATAATAATCTTTATATTTCATTTTTAGTCATATTTTCTCCGAAAAAAATAGACTTTTGCAATGGGTCAAAGATCGGTGCTGAGCATTAGGACATTAGGACTGCGTTTTCTATCCGTTTCATAACCCCTAGAGCATGATTATGAAAGTTTTGGAGATGTCTGATATATATATTTTCCCCCCGCTACATTAAAGCATCTCCATCGGCCCTCTTTGGGTCAAATGAGCTGAAATTCGGTAGTAGGGCTTTCTTCCAGGCAGAACAATACAATTAAAGAATGGTTAAATTCTAGTCAAAATTTCGGCATTTTTAAAGCTTTGCACATCTCTACAACTCCACTTGATTTCGGCGGGATTGTGGTTTTTATCCATTTCATAACCATAACCTCTAGAGCACTATTATGGAAGTTTTCGAGATATCTGATATATATATATATCAGACATCTCGAAAACTATATATATATATATATATATATAATTTCAGCTTTGACCATTGGGTCAAATGAGCTGAAATTCGGTATGAAGGGTTTTCTGTATCAAAGGCCAATGGATATAATAATATAACGGCAGAACAATATAATAATTGTATCGGTAAATTTTGGTATGTTAGCGAACTGTCTTTTGTGGGTCTCAACTTTTTCCTCCCGTTTTTTTAAATATTTTGTATTTTAGTGAAAATCCGACTTTAGTGATGGAGTTCTTCTGCTCACGGATTTTTTTTAATAATATTATATTGCTGTTATTCGTACTGTCGCTGTTGTTATCTTGTTCTTCTTGGTCCTGATGATTGGCCTAAAACTTAGGCCAAAATGTCGACACAATAAAACAAGTTTTTTTTTATTAGTGTTTCTTCATTGACCGCACCCCCAACCATGCTTCTCCTACATAGGTTAATATTAATACAGTTGGCTGGCGCTTGTACTACACGTCACTCAGCCCTAATGATGGCCTAAAACTTAGGCCAAAATGTCGACACACATTATAATAAGTTTTTCTTATTTGTATGTTTATTTATTGACCACACCACCAAGATTCTCCTTCATACATTTTCCACTGTCAACCATACTCTCACCATTATGGTTAATATTAAAGTTTTATAATTCCCATCTTTACTTTTTTATCATCTATCTAAATGATAAGTAAATTGAATTTTTTTAAAAAGTTTTATTAAGTTATGTTTCTTATTTTCAATTTTTTATACAGTATGATAGAAATTGCATGTTATTAATTAATTTTGTCAATATTAATTTATTTTTTTATCTTGTGGACCAACTAAAATATCATAAATCTTAGTTGTTACATATGTTATTCCTCAACTAAGTTAACTTCAATGGTCAGTCACTTTAATTTAATTAAAAAGTTGAAAATTATGGCAATTTTACTTCCATATTGATAATTTTATTATCCAATATTAATGCAATAGTTAACATTTTGGGGCATTGATCTCCATCTTCTGAACTAAAATTAACATTTCTTTATTACATTAAACAATTACTTTAAATTTTTTATCACATTACATTTAAATTATAAAACAGTATAATAATTTATTTAAATTTACCTTAAATAACTTATATATAACGGAATGTAACTTATTCCTCATGTCAACAATAATATTAAAAATTTTACTCCTCCCACTCCCTTTGAGCTTCGAGCCCCTGAATAAGCCCTACAAAGTGGGTCGAAACGTTGATTCCCAATAAATAGTTTTTACTACTTGTGTCCCACTTTTTTGACAGCCTCCCAGACCATCTCATTCCTTTATTAAAAATTTCATATACAACTTGTTTTATTTTATGATGATTGTTAACTGTAGCACTCCTTTGTTATCACTGAAGTCTTTAAAAATGATCTGATTTGGTTTTGAAAAACATTGATAATTTAATTAATTTTAATAAATTTTCTTTTTTAAACAATTTACTTAAAATAAACATATGCATTCTGATGAATACGCTTGATAAGATATTCCAAAGTTTTCCGTAATAATTTATATTTTTTTTATTTCTATGAGTAAAAAAAAAGTAAAGTGTGTTCTAATTAAATAAATAATTCAAGATAATGTCCAATATTATGTCCACAGATATCGGGGAGCTGTATATGCAGATGCTGGGAAGTTTTCAAGATGTATCTCATTATGGTCTTATGCCCTCGATATGCAACAGGCGATGTTAGAACCTCTTAATCCAATGACGCAGTCATCTCTATTTTCCTTCACAGAACTGTTCTCATTCATGATGGGAGAAGAAGGTAAACTATGTCTTATAATCCTTATAAATTTATTTCAATTAAATATTTAACTCCACGGGTAGGAAATTGAGCATAGCCATTGAAAAACATGTCATTTGCCCTAATCATAATTACTATATGAGGAGAATGCAAGCTGAAACAATAATTAATTCCATAATTATTATCAACATTAATCAGTTATCAAAAAGCAAAGAATTGAAATATATTGTGTTCAATGTTGCAAAGAAAGATGATTAGAATATCAAACTTCATTCTTCACAGTGAACATGTTGATATGCAGAAAAACCACGCATTCATACAAAAAATAGTATTGTATACATTAAAAATATGGACTCGCACCTCTAAAGCTAAGTAAGTTAATTTAAAGCATTGAAATATGAGAATTATTACAGAACCATATATCAACTGTAATATTTTCTGAAAAGAATATCATGCAGAAAAAAAAATTAATGGCCAAAAAAATATTAATATATAGATGTTGAGGAAACATGTAATGGCAATAATACAAAAATCTTAAGCATATTGTACTGTAAATTGCATTAATATATATGTATCAGGCCATCGCATAAGTAATGTCGGTATTTAATTGCATGATATAAGGGGTAGGAAAAAATCGATAAAACACATTCAATCTAAAATGTATTTGCCATCTTGTTCTATAACATTTTGACATCTTGAAACTAAATTTTGTATACCTTTTCTAAAAATTGCAGGGTTTTTTCAGAAAAGGAATACAAAATTTGGTTTGAAGATGGCAAACTGTTATAGAATAAGATGATAAATGCATTTTAGATTGAATGTGTTTCATTGATTTTTTCCTATCCCTTATATCATGCAATTAAATACCAACATTACATATGGGATGACCTGATCAGCCATTCTTCGAAAATTGTGAAATCACAGTCCCATGAAGAAATCTGGCTTTTTTGAGGCATCTGGCAGAAAACACCTGAGGACTTATATGTAGAACTTAGCCTGTTTCTAATGTTTGTTCTTACAAAAAAATATTTTTTGAGTTGTGCCTCTTTCATTCTGGATGTACAATATGTTGTAAAAAAATTTGAAATAAAAAAAAAGGTATGTAAATCTACAAGTAGTAGTTTAGGTATGTAGTTTAAAAAACTAATTAATAAAAATATTTTATTGTTATAATTTAGAACTACTTAATAGTTATTTAATGTGTATATATATAGGTCGATCTAGTGGGCGTGGAAGGAGGGTGCCATCAGTTTCCTTTGATGACATGCTCAGCGTTTTGTTAAAAGCTGTTGCTGAAGTCAGGTCAGGTGTTTGTCTAGTCCCAGAGCGTGATTCTTCCCATCTTCACAGGTAACTGATTGTTTAAACTTGAATTAACTAGTTATTAATTCTGAATTTAAATATCACTGGATAAGAAATTTACATTCTTATTAATAATACTGAATTTCATTAAGTAATTGTAATATTGAGGCCCCATAACGTAGTGTTTTAAAACTGTACTTAAACCTCTTTTTGAATGATAGATATGTTTTTGAAAACTCATTGGTACAGAAACCCAGCATGAAATAAAAGAAAAATAAATTGGCCCTTGCTATTAATGTGCTTATTCACTTTCTGTTAACTCCTATTAGCTGTAATTAATAGTTTTAATCTAATTTGTTTTTATCTATTTTTTTTTTTATTTTTTTTTTTTTTTTGAAAATGTATTTATATTTTCACACCAATCAATTTTATTATAAATGTTCATTTATGATAATTTTAGGGTTTTTTTAAAAAAAGTTCTGAAACGTTACACAAACAAATCTCCATCCTAGAATTGGTCAACTTCTAGGATGAATTTCTTTATCTCCTTAGTAAATTTGTAATATACTTCTAAATTATAAAAAAAAAAGTTTTTGGTAATTTTTAAAAAATTACTATCGTCATTAAGGGGCATATTTCATATTGATTTAAGGCTTTTCCACATTTGGTGCAGCTGCAGGGACACATGCTCCAAAAGTGAGTTTTGAAATAAAGATTTTGAACACTGAAAATTTCTATGCAGCCCAACAACTCCTTCCGGCATTTCGTTATGTCAACCAGTTATTCCTAAACCAGAACTGAAAATGTACAGCAAAGAGGGCCATTTTATTTATATGTCCTTATTATGGAAAATGCTGTTTCCAAGGACCCTTCTTGCATTGAACATCTATTCCTCTATTAAAACATAGTTAACAGTTAATATTTAAAATAAAGAAAAAAACTTTATTAAAAAAACAACACCTATGCCTTTGTTAAGAAAGAAAAAAAGTATATATGAAGAGTCAAAAAATAAATATAAGCTTGAGTTAAATGAAATATATTTACAATTTGCAATAAAACTGCGCACTCGAAGTACGGAAATTAGTTGAGCAAATAATGCCAGTGACCAGATTTATTAGGTAAAACTATATATGTATAGAGTATGTTTATAATTATAATATGTATTAATTGGTCAATACATACATACATACATGCTAAAAAATATATGTCGATAAAAATCTAAGGTATTCCTTCTCAAATTTCTTATCTATCAGCTCATCCTCTTGTCTTTATCCTATCCTTAGAACTCCTATATTCATAGTGAGTTAGAGAGTTACTACTCTTAGTTCGCTGATCACCTGTGGCTCATTGATTGTCCCTTCGACACATCTGATTATCCTTTCTCAGCCTTCTCCTTGTTCCGCCCAGTTACCGTACTGGATACACATTGTTTGAGGCCTTCTGATTCCTCTTATCATTTTTAAAATTCCTCAACAGGCATATAAGAACACAAAAACAGTCATACTGACTTAATTTATTTCTTGATTGGAATAAGATTTTGTAGGGATATTCTTGATATCATTATAAGTCATCAATAGATTCTCCTCAAACAATGAAATTATTGAAGAATAAATTTATTTTATGAGATTTTTTTACCTAAAACTTTTCCCTTGTATTCAGATCTGATTACTAGCTGTAATCAAAATATTTTAAAAAAAAAATAATTTTTAAAGCTATTAAGGAATGTTCGACCATAGGGTATTGGTGATCTGTCTCCACTTGGCCTGCCTGACAGTGAAGGTGCTGACCAACATGGGACAGAGTGAGTGGGATCGCGCCCTCAAGGTGATCTATCTCTTGGTGTCACTCAACCCCCGTGGGAAGGGAGGACAAACGCCGCTACACCTCGCCTGCTCTGAGGAAGCAGCTCTAGTCGGCAGGTAAATATATTTTGAGTTATTTATTTATTCAATACAATAATTATAATATTATCATAACTGCTGTGATCATTTTTATATTTTTTAAAATAAAAGCCGATGAATAGATAAAAAATGACCCTAATAAAACAGCGTGGACAGGTACCCTGCATGCAGGTTTCCTGCTCCTGCCCTAGTTGCAGCACTCCTGAAGACCGGTGCCGACCCTAACTCGCTGGATGACAGCGGGAGTAGCCCGCTCCACATCGCAGCAAGATGCAGGCCCGTGTCAGCACCTCTTGTTAGGTCACTGCTCGAGGCAGGTGCCCACTTCGATGCCAGAGATGCTTCGGGAAGGACATTCACCTCTCTATTACAGGTACTCTTTCTGATTAATTGATTATTCTGTTTATGTTTTTTTAAAAATAAAAAATAGACAGAATATAACTTGTAAATGAATTGCTTCTTGCTATTAGCATAGCAACAAAACCCCTTTTAGCATGAAGCGATTAAAATATTTTCTCAAGTCGATATCTAAATTTTAACCAACATTCTATTGCCTGTTTTGTTTGACACTATCTAAAACTCTGCAAGTAATTTTAAAACTTCATATATAAGTAAAGTTGAACTAACTTCTAACTTCTAACTAACTTCCATAGATAAAATAATCAAAGACACTATTCATTATCATTTCGCCACCACGTTGGCCAATCACTCTGTACCCTTCCCGATGATCCCTTCCTATTCTAGCATTGAGAAACTACTCTCTCCAAATCTGTGTAAAAGAGTTCCTATTTAACAATCACCATATCCTCGTTTGGAGCATATACCTGAATGAAGGAGGCATTTTCCATCCTTAGCTATAAATTAGCCACAAGAATACGGAAGGACAATGGTTGCATCTTCAATTCTAGCCATAACATCGTTCTTCATAGCAATACCAACCCACTTCCTTGCCATTAGAGCCCTTTGGGACCCCTGAGTGTATCAAGGTATAGCCATTATCCAATTGCATTTCCTCTGTTTCTTTCTTTTTAACTTCACTCAGACCCAAGATATCAATTTTATATTTTGTAATTTCTTCAATAACCTCGATTTCCTTTATGTTTATGGTCCCAATGTTCCAGGTTGCCATGTTTAATTTCTTGTTCATGCCATTTCATTTCCGTAGACTTTCGATATCCAAAGCTGTTTAACACACTCTGAATCAATAGTACTCCTTTACTGGTGATTAGCCCAGCAAAAGAGGCTCCTTGCCCAGAGACAACAGAATTCCAATGTTTATCAGGAATTGGGGTCCATAAGATATATTTGCTTTACCATGGCTAAGAGTTCTACTCCTGCACAATAAACATCCTCGCTGAGCTTGTGAGTGCTGTCGTTGACCTGTAACTAACATGGTTCTTCTACCACCACCTCAGAAGATGTGTCCTGCTGGTCCTCACATCCCTCTAATAGACCTAGTCCCTGGTTACCATCAGGCAACCAACCCTACCAGAGCTTCTCTCATCAGCTCCCCGATCCAGCCCTCCGTAGAGATTGGTTATCACTACCTCAGACTCGTTTTAACATCACGTATAGGTGGGAGTAGAGTTGGAAAGGAGAGGCTATGTGGCCACTGTCGGCCATGTGTGAAGCATCACTTCTCCTTAGAAATTTAATTATCCATTTCAGGTTTGTTTTATATTTTGGATTATTAGCTTATTCTTGTATCACTTATATTATTTATCTTTTGCTATATATTTTTTTATAATAGTTAATTCAGTTCAATAAATTTTTGGCCTTGAGTTAAAAAAAAAGTTGATATATATTTTTTTTGTTAAAGATTATAGAATTTACAGTATTATGGAACAATATTAAGCTGAATAAAAATTAAAAGGAAGACTTTAACCTTGATAAACTAAATAAATATAACTTCCGAGATAGGTTTAACTGTTAAATAAAGATTTACATTTCTAAAGAGTTTTGGAAATAACTTCTTTTTGTTTTTCAGAAATTTATTTAAATCTTAAATGTTCAACAATCGTATCAAATTTAAAGAAAAGGAATATCACTTTTAGCTTGAGAAAGTACTGAGCAGATAATATCTGGAAAAATTTTCTCGAAATAATTATTTTGCATATAATGGCTTTGGAAATTACTTCCACAATTATTAATATTTTTCCTGTTATTTAATTTCTGACCACGAAAAGTAATGTGATTCTTTATTAAATCATGAAATATATTAATGATGCAATTTCTCGTAATTTCAGCAAAGTGAGCAGGATGTTAGCAAGATATGCCAACCGATGCGCTACACAACACTAGCCTGCCTGGCAGCAAGGACAATCCGTAAAGCAGGCATACCATTCGCCGGTCAGATACCTCGGCACCTCGAACCGTTCGTGTTACAACACTAGCCCGCAGCGCTCTCTCATTTATCTTCGAATCTTCGTCGCCTGTGTATTTATTGTTTTATATGTTCATTTCAAAACTGATTCTGGTTTAAAAGTTAACTTTTTAACTATATCAGATACATTATATGAATTAGATATTTAATCCTTTAGTACATTGTTTAGAGTATGTATATTTTATTATATAAAAAAAGGAAAAAAAAATTCATTTTTATGTAAATTAGCTGTAAATTTGAAGAGAGGTTGATTTTCACTAAAACAAAAGATCTTATTTATTTTATTTTTTAACCCACAATCTTTATATCCTGTTTTCTTTATTTTTTTTTTTTTGTACATATCTATACCAGATTTTTGGCTGTTGGATAAAATTTGAAATGCTTTTTTGAAGATTATGTAGTATAAATACGGTAATGTATTTGTTTAGCCATATGATTCATTGGAACTATTTTAAAAATGCATTTCTATTTTTTTAAAGATCATTTCATCACATAACAGGCAGAATATTGCAAGCGCCATCCAATGAATTTTATAGGAATATTAAACGAAATATATTTCTTTCGTAACATCCTACATAAAGGTTGAAAGCTGGATTTGATAGTTGTATACTTTAATTAAAAAATTCCTGTAACCTGTAAAAAAATATATATAAAGATCTAAACTTAATTCTCAATCATTTTGTTGTTATGATACTGTACTTGTTATGAGATAATATTGTAAAGGTCGTCAGTTATTTTGTTTTATTGTATTTCAGTTTATTTACATATTTCTTGCTAGGCATTGAATTATGTTAGGAAGTCGTCAATATTACTCTTTGGTATTAACTTGTGCTCTCCTGAGTTGTCTATGGCGCATAAATTATTAGCTCAGAATTTTCCAGCCAATGGTGTGTCGAATATTGATTTATATATAATTTTTTTTTTTTTTATGTTTGGCTTAATCCTTATTAGAAAACTCTTTCTTGTGATATTTCATTGTTGAAAAATATGAGTGAAAAAATAAATAAAATTTAAACTTTATGTTCTTTGTATGAAGCATTTACCTCTTTCCCTCTTTCTTATCCTAACATGAAAATACAAAAGGGGTGGTACTAGAGTGACAACATAAAATATACCATGTGATTGGATAGTTTATAATGGAGGTGAGTAAAGATATATAAGGTGGTTGAAGTAAAGTGCTCGCCAGTCTGTCTACTAAGAATATTGTAAGAACGAGAATCAGGCGTTTTAATTTATTTTATAATTGATTAAATACTACTTCTTAACCATTTCTTTCAATGCACAGACTTGAAATGAGCTAGCTCCTAGTGGTCATTCTGCATTTGTTGCTAATTAAAAAGTACATCTTGAAAGTAGATTCTGACAGATTAATCTTTTGTTATGTTAAAAGGAATATCAAAAAAAGAAAGCATCAAATAAAATAATTTAATAATAATACCTTTACTTTACAAATTTATCTCAATCAAAAGAATTCATTATAAAATTTAAAATAAAACTTCAGCACCCAAGACAATATTTAACTTTAAATTTGCAATGATGAAACATAAAAAGTAAGATAATTATAATGAAACAAGTTTATTATATTCAAATCGATGTTTAAAAGCTTTTAATAGGTGTAACCCTTAAAAAAAATCTAAAATGACTTTTCCGTTAAAAACGGTTCGTCTCAATTTCCTTCATTCTATGGCAAATAGGCACATTTGCATAGTGGTCCCATAATGTTTTTTATTAATTAAAACATTAAAATTAGTTACATGATAATCTCAGGAAAACTAATTAATTGTTTGAAAATATAAAATAATTGTTTGAATATCTCTTGCAATATTTTGATTTTGAGGGTTGAGCCTATTGACACTTTTACCGTCGATCAATTACATCTTAACATTTGTTTAAATTGAAATATAAGATTTTTTGCCCTTAAGTTAAGCATTTATACTCACTATTGATATGAACTCATACCTCAAATTTGCAGAACAGCTAAAAGAAAGTTTCAAAATATGAACCACAGAGGTTGAAATTTTAAAGATTTACTATGAAAAGGCAATGGTTTGTCTTGCATATATGCTATCTCAACTCCCTGTTCACTACACAATGAACGTTTATTTTTTTTTTATTATATATATTTTTTCACTTTTTTAGAATGCCATCTCATGTTTTATAGGTTATTAGTTTTCTTCATTTTATAAATTATTACTAAATTTAAAAATGCCCTTAAAATAAGTATCTTTTCAAACTTTTAAGTAAACATTTTGAAATATTTAATTCTAATTCTTTTTGTCTACAAAATTATAATGATTCATTCTTATTTTGTTTTAAATTATCCCACAAAATTACATCAAATTCTGTTCAGTAGTCGTGAAGAAAAAGCAAGATGTTCTTAATCAATTTTCATGGCAAATCTTTGAGAATCCAAAATAGAATTGAAAGAATGGATGGAATAATGGAAAGATTAGGACACATTATCATATCTTGATCCGAAAAATCTTTATTTTTAATATATAATTTCAATTACAATTTTTAAGATTAAAAATAAAATATTATTTCTATTTTATTTTCAAAAAGACGCCCTTATACAGTTTAATAAATATATGTTAGTAAAATATGGCGTTCGTGCTTTGTTTATTCTGGATATAGCCAAATGATTTTGTTCAGCAGACAAATTATTATAGGTTTTTTAATAATCAAAATGAAGTATTTCCCTCAATAACGGAAAGAAATTGCAGTTTTGTAAATAAGGACATCTAACTATTGGAAAAATAAAGTACTATGTAATATCAGATAATTCTATCTCAATTCCAATATTTTAATAACAAAAATATATTTAAACATACTTAGAGGACTTTATTAATTCTTTCTTAATAAAGAATTTAATATTATCTACCAAATTGTATTTATGTACATATTATCTGACATTGAATTGGCAAAATGTTTATATTTAAGGCAGTGCACACTATCTATTGGCCAACTTCTTAACTAAAATATTTTCTAATATCTGATTAATTTGATTTCAAATATGTATAAAACAAACTAATTTGACTGCCTGCGCTATCACTTAGCCAAGCTTAGAACTAATGTAGTTTATGAAACTGCCGAGAGATAGGGCCACTTATCAAGGCGCCCATCTACACGTCAGTTCATACTGAAAATTTTCTCTTTGGTATTAGGACAGCATCATGCCACAGGAGCTCAACGGCAAGGTTAGGAGAATAGCAGACCTAAAAGTTGAGCTCCTGTGGCATGATGCTGTCCTAATACCAAAGAGAAAATTTTCAGCTTAAACTGACGTAATAAGGTAGTGGCGCTATCTCTTGACAGCTTTATAAACTACACATTTAAAATATTTTTACTCTGCATTTCCTTTATTTATCGTGGGAAAAATTAAATTTGGAATTTTTTTTATAAAAAAAGTCCAGTGAAAAAAATCCTTTGCCCTTTGAAACAAATTTCCTTTATTCTTGGGCAAAAATAAAACTTTCTAGAACTCATTTCAGCCATTCTCAAGAATCTTTTGAATATAAAAATTATAAATAAACAAAACTACCAGTATTTTAACTTTTTTTTCCTTACTTAAAATTTGTCTGCTTATAGTTTTAAATGTTAGGTCCAGGAAACAATTGCTAGTAACAATTTGTGTTCTGGTTTTATCTTTCTTTTTTTTTTCAAATCTTTAAGATCTTATCAAAGATAGATTTTTGGAATCAATAACTTTTATACATACATTTTTTTTTCAATAAATGAAATTTTTTTTTTACATTTATTATACTTAATGAATATTAATTCATATTGATTGGTCTGTTACAACTTATTTACATTCATAAGAGTGATTAAATTAATAAAAATTCATCATACATACTTGGAAGATTCCAAACAGGCCCCAAATTGAAAAAATAGGAGTAAATCACTAATCGGTTAACAGTTTGCTAATTCAGGCAACAGGACAGAAAATCATATTAATGTAGATAAGACAGAGGCAGTGCATTCCTAAATAGCGTAACATAAACTGGTCATTTTTACAGAAGAAACATTTGAAGTTTGCCTATTTAACTTTGCATTCTCTAGCTTACTTTAAAAAATCAAGTCGAACATTTTCTTTGTCAATACTACTTACCTTTTTTGTTTTCAATAAAAGGTTAATCTTCATTTTTTGATCATTTAACCATGACTTGTAAATTAAATTGTGATAGCTTTTCATAAAAACTAAAATTGTAATTGCAGTGAATATTGAAACTAAAAATCTGACATTTTTTCTTAAAGAAACATGCATGAATAGCAGCTTTCCAAGAAAAAAAAAAGGAAAAACAAAATTTTTCATATTGAGGCACCCTTCTTTCAAGCCAAAGATATGGTGTATTGAATTATGACCAGTTTATGTTATGCTGTTTAGGAATGCACTGCCTCTGTGCCAAGTCAAGTCTAATCACTGAAATTTTAGTATCTGATGCAAAAGAATGAGAAAGATTTTAAATTTCCATTAACAAATTATTCTGTAGTATTTTTAAATTTAAAAGTTATAATTTTTATTTTGATACCTACACTAATCATTATTTTTCTTAGGTACAGTGTTGGATTGAAGAAATAAAAAAGACTGAAATCTTATGGTCGATTATCATGGATTTGGAAAGCTGAAAGAAAAAACAAAGATATTGAATTGCTACTTGAAGTGGAAGAATAGAATTAGAAGACAGTGTAATATTGGGTTAGCTGCAACCTTCCAGAAAGTCTTCAGCCAAAGATAAATTAACTAAATGGCCAATACTGAACTTGTATTGAGACATTACTTTATGACCATAAGAAAAATGAAGGGACTAAATGCAAAGTAAACACACGGTAATATGTCGACCTGGTGAATTGACAGTAAAAAAATTGTATCAGCTCACACAATAATCAAATTTTTAACTGAAATTTATAATTGCAATAATAAAATCAAAATTTTGCTGTCAGATTTTTTGTTATTGGTGATTAAATTAAAAATTAGGCCTAATATCTTTCTAATTACAGTCTTTGTTTTATACTCTAAGTTAAAAAAATATATTCAATCACTGAAATCAGAAAGAGAAGTTTTCATTTTGAATTACCTGGATTTGTAATTCCTTTAAGTCCTAATTCAGGTGAAGAAGGAAAAGATGGGTTGAGAGAAGGGAATATCTGTAGCCACAGTTATTAAGCTGTTAATTAAAACATTTAGAAACAGTTTCAAAATATAAATAACTTAAAAAATAAAGCTGTTTTTGAGGGATTGTAATTTCATGTTGTAATAATCTCCTCACGCATTTTGGTTTATTATTTTTAATAATGAACCTTTGTAATCAACCAAGAAAAAAAAAATTAATCTCCCTAAAAATTTGAGGTTTTACATTTCAAGAGAGAAACAGAATGTAATTCATTGATAACATCTCAGAAAAGGCTTGTTTACATTTTTTTCCTACTCACTCTTCTACCATCTATTTTTGGTTTAATTTATGACTTCCGAATGAGCATATATCTTTTATTTTTCAGATAATTTTGAATTAAATTTAAAAATAAAAAGTTTTCAAACATTGCATATTTATCTAAAACTTCCCATAGTTGATTGTCTATTTTATGTACCCAGTAGCTTTAACAATTAAGAAAAGTTTGCAATGTGGCCTAAGAGTTTAATATCATACAAACCTTGCCTCCACTCAATATTATATATTCAATTTCATTATATTATTTATTTTACAATTATTTAATTAATTCAAATCAGGTTCTTACAAATATTGAACATTTCTTGTTTGTGAACAGATTTAAAGTAAACAAAATTGAAAAATACATTAATTTTAATATACATTACAACTAATGTTTATCCAACTTGCATTTACATTACTATTTCTATATATTGTCCAATACTTATTTTCCAATAGATTAATAATAATAATTGTAACAAGATATTACCTCGTTAGACTTTACATGGTTAGAATATATTAGGCGTTCCATGGAAGAAGAGCGAATCCGCCATGTCATCATATATTTTTTATAAGATAAACATAAACTATATATATATATATATATATATATATATATATATATATATATATATATATATATATATATATATATTTAATTTAATTTAAAGACAGAAATTTTTTTTTTTATGTAGTAAATTCGCCCTTCTTGTATTGAGCACTTCATATATTTGCATAAAAATTTATATATTTTTAATAAAAAAAAAAAAAAAACCCATATATTAGCAACGAGATGAGGTTGTTTGATTTTACGAAAATTTAGTTCATATAACACAGCGGTTCTGATATCAAATATGCCCATCCTTACTTTTGGCCTGATTGATTTTCATTCACCAGAGCACAGCTGTTTCACATACAAGACACAAAAATTATAAAATATAAGAATTAGAAAATAGCTAGTTAAATTCTTCATAGATGAGGATCATATGTGATCTCTCACATCTTTTACAACTCATACACTTGCAATTTTTTAATCTGTTATTATTATATTTCAGGTTTGCTTTAGTTTTGAGAACATAATACTGAAAGCGTGTAACATGAATTTTATTTAATTTTAAAAATTTATAATTTTTTCGTATTTGCTCTAACAATAATTTTTAAAAGCATTATTCATTTGGCTTATTTCCATGTTTTTACTAAGCTAGTCCACTTTGAATTGATATTCTTATTAATTAACTTCATAATATATTAAATATATTTTGTGTAAATAATACATAAAAGAATATATAAAAGAATAATTATATAAAATAATATATAATTATTTATAAATAAATAATAATATATAAAAGGATATAATAAATAATATATATATATATATATATATAAAGGCGAAAATGGAAATCTTTAATCAGATTTATGTTATATATACATATTGCTGTATCTTTGTCTTTTCAACCAGGTTAATATTTATGCCAAAATAGAGACAGAAAGGCTTAATTTTACAAGATTCAACCAGAGCTACGAGTAGAAAACTATGTTCATCTTAAAGATGTCATGTTTAATGGGGATGAATAGTAACATTTGAAAAATATGTTTGTGTTGCCATCCTGTTTTACTGGTTGGCCCTGTTATAAGCATGAGAGAACTCAGGATGCCATGACATATGTTCTTCACTATGATCTTCCTTATTTGTTTATCTCGTTTATATGTAACCAAAATGGTCTGAAAGTGGAGATGCCTTAAAAGGCCCTTTGCTGTTTTACCTAGTTCTTGATAAGGTTGTGAAGAAAGTAAGGATAGAGGGTAACAGCACGATTATCAATAAATCACTGCAATGCACTACGCAGAAGATGTAGTGATTTTGGGAAGTAGTATGCAGATCATCGAAGAGGCGTATGATACCCTGAAAAGGTAGGCAGGAAGAGCTGGCCTTAAAATAAATTTCAGTAAAACCAAGCTGATGATCGTTGAGAGAATGAGGCAGCAACACCCACCATTCTACAACTTCGGCGGAGAAAAAATCGAATTAGTGCTGGCATTTCCGTACCTGGGATCACTACTGACCAATGAAGCAGAAGAGGTCAAAAGAAGGATTATGGGAGGAAATAGAACATATTATGCTCTTCGGCACCTAATAAGAAGTAACCTAATCTCTCGCAAAAATAAAATTCGGATGTACAAAACTCTAATCAGACCTGTTGTTAGTTACGGCGGTGAATGTTGGGTAATGAACAAGATAGCCTGTGATAGGCTTAACAGGTTCAACAGGAGGGTGCTGCGAGGAATTTTTGGTGGAGTGTTTGAGAATGGAGTGTGGTGAAGCAGAAAGAAATATATGATATTTACAATGATCTTTCCCTGTCTTATTTTATACGAATAAGTAGGCTGAAATGGTATGGTCATGTCAATCGAATGACTGAAGAGAGACAGGTAAAGAAGGTATACAAAGGAAAGATCTTCGCCACTAGAGCAAAGGGCCGACCAAGAGCACGATGGAGGAAGAAGATGGAAGAGGACATGTGACAGGCAGGCATCCGTTTGGTGGAGGACAGAGCCCTGCGGCAGGAGATGTTGAAGCAGGCCAAGGACCACTTCGGACTGTAGCGCCAGGAGAAGAAGTTATCCTTACCATAAACGTATATTAATCAAACGAAATGGCAGAAATGAAGTATTCACGTGCGAAGCCGCAGGCAACAGCTAGTATAATATAAGAATATAATATTATATACGTATTTGATTTATATTATATTAATATATTATAAATAATTAATATATAAATATATTCTAAGGATATAATATATAAATAAATAACATATGCAAGAATATTTTGAAATTGAAAAAATCAATCAACAAAGGTAAGCAGTAGAAAAATTCTTTAATCCACTAATTGAAGATCACTGGCATTAACAGTTGAAGAAATTGGACTTTTTGACTTACCAAAAAGTAAGCTCCTAGCTTTTTGAATGTTGTTCTTGAAATAACTAAATGCCGCTTCTCCTTTCATTTCCTATAATAAATTGTTTGTTTATTATATATTAACAAAATATGTAATAAAATAAAAGTTCAGAAATAAATTATTTATTAGCAAAATGATTATTTAAAAAAATTAAAATATATAAAAATAAACGGTTAACTAATAAATTTAACTGACAGAGATATATTAAGCATATTCCATGGAAATCTACTTTACGGGGATATCTTCTTCTTATGTTTGCTGATTAAATATTCATAAAGCTCGAAACTCTACCTTAATCTAAAAGTAATACACTCACTAAGCTGACATCAAAATAAATACTAGCCAGCGTTTATGTTGAATATTAATAATTTAAAAATTAATATTGTAATATTAAAACTGATTCTGACAGAATATAAATTATACAAAACTGAGTTAGACGTAATAAATTCATCAATTTAAAACTTGTAATATTTTGGAACTGTGGATTATATTTATTATGGAAAGGTCGATTCTCTTATATAAGCCAGTCCTATAAAATAGATTCTAAATAAATGTGATGCAGTTTTTATTTTGTAAATAAGAATATTCGAGCAAGATTCTGATTATTAGTTTATTAAATAATTTCTAATTGCTAGGGAAATTAATATATTATGATAAATTAATTTGTGCAGGGCAGCTTCCCATTGATCTTTAACTTTATATTTTAAAATATAAAGTAAAAAGTTAAAGTTCAAAGGGAAGCTGTCCTTCACAAATTAATTTATCATGATTATTAGTTTGTTGTTTTAAAATTTGTTTGTAACTAATTTAGGTTTTCATTAATATTAGTTTTTGTTTGACAATTGAATTCTTCAATGAATGTGTTTATCTATATGTTGGAAAACAACAGTTTTCAATTGAGTTTTCAGTTTTGAAAAATTTTAATTATATTGGATAATCAATGGTTGACCGTTGAACTTATAAAGGAATGAGATGGTCCGGGAGGCGGTCAAAAAGGGGAACACAAATAGTAAAAACTATTTCTTAAGGAACCGACATTTCAACCCACTTTGCAGATCTTCTTCAGGGCTGAATAAACAAGATACAAAAATAAGAATAAAACAATGGTATATACAGTGAATGAATTAATAATTAAAAAGACTTAGTGAGAAAAAATGAAAAAAGTGATGAATTTGTAAAATGAAACTGATAGAGTAATGACAACTAAAAATAAATTAGTGAATATTAATACATCAAGCTGCTTATTAATAAGACTGGCTATATAATAATATAAATAGGAAACTAAAAGAGAAATAACATTAACTAAAAATTAATAACTCTGTTACATAAGTAAAAAATAAAATAAAAATAAATAAACAGACAAAATTTAGTACCTTGAAGCTCCAAGAGGGGAATAGTGACTTAGCAAAAAGCAAAGTAATTAAAGAGACGGTGTAGGAGTAGGAATTAGAATGTCATTAATAGTTATAAAGAGAAGGCAGTGGGAGGGGTTGTCATTATAAGTGCCATCTGTTGGGGATGAAACAAACAAAAACTATGTACATACAGAGGAATACTGATAGAAAGTTTTCAGTATTTTAGTAATTTTAAAAATGCTTTTTTAAAAAAAGTAAAATAATAAAGGATTGGTGTAGGGGTAGTAATGAAAGTTATAAGAGAACGGATTGGGTGGGAGTTGTCAAAATAATAAGGATATACTAAAAAGAAGTATTGAAAATAGAAGAAAAAGATAAAGCTAAAGTTACAAATGTAAATAATAAATTAAAATAAAAGTCAATATATAAGATGGGCAAGAAGAAAATAAAATTTCATTTGATCAGAATTCATAAAGAAAGAGATTGAGGTAAAATGCCATCTATATGAGTTAAATGAATAAAATGTATGTACATACAAAGGAATGAATAAGTAATATGGACAAAAAATTTTCTACAATGCTGGTTTCTACTGCCTCTCTAAACTGCTTATCTTAAAGCTGTAATTATAGGTATAATAACAGGAGGAAATTTTTTTTTAATATAACAATAACCTTTTTTAAAAATAAAAATAAAAATAAAGGATATAAAATTGTGATATTATAAACATAAAGGGACAAAATCAAATTGTAAAGAAAATGGTTAAAAATGTACAGAGTAGAAAGTATTTTTCTTATTATTATTAAAATGTAATTACATAGGCAAAAAATAGAATACTGGAGAAAAAAATAAATTTAAATGTTATTATTAAATTTAATAACAAGTTTATCTTTTGCGATCTTATTACAATTTAATAGTAAGTTAACCCTTAATTATTAATAATTTGCATTGTTAATAACTAAATAACAAGTTTTCCCAAGTGTAATCAGTTCGATAAAACAACTGCAGTAAAGTAATTATAAGAGACAGAATAAAAATATAGAAGGAATAGTGAGTAAGGGAGAAATTGTAAGAATGATAGGGCTATTATTGTTTTTTAATAAGATTTGAAATATGTCTGTAAGTCAGGGAAATACAATTTTTGTCTATTTTATGATTAAACGGGTTCGGTCCAAGGTGTATGTAAACTGATTCCAAAATAAGTCTTTTTTCATGATTGGGAACTGTAGAGGTTGTACTACTCTGCTGTAGAGGAGATAGAGGATTGATCGAAGTTGAAGGAATGGTTGAGGGCCAAGGCGTGTTCTGATAGTTTCGAGGCGGACTAGTTGCGGGAGGTAATGGATGTTTGTAAAAAGTTTGCAAGTAGATTGTGAAGAATTGAGGGAAGGAGGGTTAAGCTAGTAGGGTTGTTATAAGAGTCTAAAAGTTTCTGAATGATGTTGGATGGGAAGCTATTGGAAAGTAAAATTTCTTTGATGCGTTGAATGTTAGTTTGATGATATTGAGGATCTGATAAGGAAAGACACTGATGGATTAGGTTTCTAGCAACATTAATTTTAAGGTAGTAAGGATAAAAGTAGTTAAGGAGCCTACCAGAATAAATTGGTTTCGTATACCAATCACAGGATAATGAGCCATCAGTAATTCTTATGATAAGGAGGTCGAGGAAAGAAAGAGAATGATTAATTTCTTTTTTCACGGTGAATCTAAGGCGGTGTTTTTAACAATCTCCGAGTTCATACCCGTTGAAGCTATTAGGCCCAGAAAGCCTATTAGGAATGTCGTGAGGAAGGGTGGGTCAGGTAAGGGGGAGGAGGAGGATTGAATGTATACATATATTGTAACGCTCTACAAATAATACTAGTTTTGGCGAGGATAGAGGTCCTTATAAAAAAAATAGTCGGTTTTAACATTTTTAAAGAATTGGCTGGATCCTGCCTTGTTATTAAATCGGAACAGACTATGTTAGCGAGTGGAAGGACATTAGAATAAATGCTAAAATAGTCAATTTTAATATTCGACGACACCTTCTTCCCGTATAAGAAAATAGATCAGAAAATTATTTAGGTAAGCTCGCTAGATTAGGGAAGGAGGGAGGGTCCCGCTACGAAAAGTCACTGTTTTTAACAATCTCCGAGTTCATACCCGTTGAAGCTATTAGGCCCAGAAAGCCTATTAGGAATGTCGTGAGGAAGTTAAAGGAAGATAAAATTTTGGGAATTCTTTCTGGATTGAGAATAAGAAGGAGGTCATCAAAGTATATCTTGATGAAAATAATATCATGAGGAATGGTATTTATACGGGAATAATTGAATCAAGTAAGTCATAGAGGACAATATTGGAAATGTCTAGGACAAGAAAATTTCCCATGACCATTATTTCCAATATTAACTCCCCTTCTGTAATATTAACTCCCATTTTGTAACTTTATGTTTTTTATATCACAATTTTGTACCCTTATTTATTTTTTATTTTTAAAAAAGATTATTGTTATATTAAAAAAAACATTTCCTCCTGTTATTATACCTATAATTACAGCTTTAAGATAAACAGTTTTGAGAGGCAGTAGAAACCAGCATTGTAGAAAATTTTCTATCCCTATTACTTATTCATTTCTTTGTTTATACATACATTTTGTTCATTTAACTCTTACAGATGGCATTTTACCTCAATCTCTTTGTTCATGAATTCTGATCAAATGAAATTTTATTTTTTTATATTATAAAATGAACAATTTTTCGTACTTAAAACTGGAAATACTATATTCTTCGGGCTACTAAAAAAATTATAAACTCCAATGATAATCCAACTTGTATTAACTTCGGTGATAATAACATTTTTATACTAACAGATAGCCAAATACCAAAAATAAAATATTTCATAAAACTAAAATAACCAGTTCCAAAGTCATGTTGACAGAACGGACGGAGCGGATTGGGTCAGATACAGAGGATGGATCTGTATCGAAAAGGAACGAATGAGAAATAATAAATAAAGGTTTAAGAATGAATGAGGGGTTCCGTCTGAAGGAGCAAATCTGGCCGAGGGTTAGCCATTTAATAAGTTATGAGCTTTGCACTTTTATGATTAATACAAGGAATTATTTACAGCTTTAACATTTTATTTATTTTAGTATTAACCTTTACTGTTGAAAGTGGTTTATATATTTAATTATTTAAATATATTATACTTAAGTGTTTGAAGCACAGGAAATTTTGATTTTCCTAGTTATGGTTTAATTCCATAAAGTGTTATAAGAGTATATAAATACATATTCTATTCTATCAAAATAGTCCTTTTATTCAGGCATCTTATCAATCTGATAATTTTAATTTATGGTTGATAATCTAAATTCATAAATAGTAATCTTATCAATCTGATAATTTTAATTTATGGTTGATAATCTAAATTCATAAATTGTAAATTTATTAATCTGATAATTTTAATTTATGGTTGATAATCTAAATTCATAAATTGTAAATTTATTAATCTGATAATTTTAATTTATGGTTGATAATCTAAATCCATAAATAGTAATCTTATCAATCTGATAATTTTAATTTATGGTTGATAATCTAAATCCATAAATAGTAATCTTATCAATCTGATAATTTTAATTTATGGTTGATAATCTAAATTCATAAATTGTAAATTTATTAATCTGATAATTTTAATTTATGGTTGATAATCTAAATTCATAAATTGTAAATTTATTAATCTGATAATTTTAATTTATGGTTGATAATCTAAATCCATAAATAGTAATCTTATCAATCTGATAATTTTAATTTATGGTTGATAATCTAAATCCATAAATAGTAATCTTATCAATCTGATAATTTTAATTTATGGTTTACATTTGTTACTTTAGCTTTGTCTTTTTCTTCTATTTTATATACTTCTTTTTAGTATATCCTAATTATTTTGACAACTCCCACCCAATCCGTTCTCTTATAACTTTCATTACTACCCCTACACCAATCCTTTATTATTTTACTTTTTTAAAAAAGCATTTTAAAATTATTAAAATACTGAAAACTTTCTATCAGTATTCCTCTGTATGTACATAGTTTTTGTTCGTTACATCCCCAACAGATGGCACTTATAATGACAACCCCTCCCCACTGCCTTCTCTTTATAACTATTAATGACATTCTAATTACTACTCCTACACTGCCTCTTTAATTACTTTGCTTTTTGCTAAGTCACTATTCCTCTCTAGGAGCTTGGACATCGAGGTACTAAATTTTGTCTGTTTATTTATTTTTATTCTTTTTTTTTTACTTATTTAGCAGAGTTATTAATTTTTAGTTAATGTTATTTCTCTTTTAGTTTACGTATTTATATTATTATATAGCCAATTTTATTAATGTATTAATATTCACTAATTTATTTTTAGTTGTCATTACTCTATCAGTTTCATTTTACAAATTCATCACGTTTTTCATTTTTTCTCACTAAGTCTTTTTAATTATTAATTCATTCACTATATATACCATTGCTTTATTCTTATTTTTGTATCTTGTTTATTCAGCCCTGAAGAAGACCTGCAAAGTGGGTTGAAACGTTGGTTCCTTAATAAATAGTTTTTACTATTTGTATTTCACTTTTTGATCGCCTCCTGGACCATCTCATTCCTTTGAAATTTTAATTATTGACAAGTATAGCATAATCACTTCAGCAGAATGGCAACCACAATTTGTTAAATTTATTTGTGTCATTTATAAAATTATTTTAATTGCTTATTTAAAAAAATAAAAATAAAAACCTGCAAATAAAAATAAAATATATAATCTTGGTGCAAGAGAACCTGCATTATGTTAGTCAAATTGTCAGTAAATAATTCTATTTAAGAAGCAATATTTTCTTAATAGTATATATATATATATATATATATATATATATATATATATATATATATATATATATATATATATATATATATATTATATGTATATATATATATACATTAATGTATATATATATATATACATTATATATATATAATGTACATATAAATTGTATACATTAATAATTATAGTGCTATTTAAAGTTACCGATTGATTTCCCATAGTGAACGAAGGAACTCTGTCTCCGACTGTTTCAAATTCGACTTCAGTCAAGTTAAAGATTTCATTACCGCATTCAGATTGGTTTACCATATATAATTTAAAATCATTTGGATCTAGCTTATCTTCAATAAATGGTGCTGAATCATTAGCAGTTGAATTCAACCACTGTTTTTCCGATCTCTAAAAAGACAGATGTTACAATCAAATTTCAAAGAATAAATATTCTTACGGTTATAAGAAGAAGTTGGTCGGGCGGTGCGGTCAATGAAGAACACACTAATAAGTGGAACTTATTTTTTATTGTGTGTCGAGGTTTCGGCCTAAGTTTTAGGGCTAAGAAAAAACAAGATAAAAAAACAAAAACTGATTAAGATGAAAAACAAGATCTTAGCCCTTATGATGAGCCCCAAAAACTTGAGCTGAAACGTCAGCATGCAATAAAAAATAAGTTCTACTTATTAGTGTGTTCTTCAATGACCGCACCCCCCCCCCTCTCCCGACCAATTTCTTAAAAGTCCATCTACGGTGAAATACACTGATACCAATGTAACGGTTTTAGTTGTAAAATTGAGTCTGCGCTTGCGCATAGTTTAGAGGAACCACGTTCTACATCGCCTCTCTGTTTTCTTTCCGTTATAACAGAAGATATCGGAGTGAATTTATTTAATTGATGACCACAAGTAACTGTAGCTGAGAAGCATCAGTAAATACCTGTGTAATCCCACAGTAAGTTTAGTTTATTTACTGTATCAGTGAAGGACAGTGTTCAGTGTGTTGGACAGCCAGCCATATTTATCCCCTCCACGTCTCCAGCTGACACGGCAGTCCCTTGGTTGCCGTTGTGGGGATAGGTTCACCTCTCCCTTGTGCTCCAAGGTCAAGTTCACGCAGAGACGTCTTTTAATTTTTGCTTTCATTTTCTTTCTTTCTTTCTTTATTATTTTATTTATATTTTTTTCTCTCTTCTATTGTTTATCATATTCACTCCTACTATGAAAAAATGCAATATTTTCATCAAGTTATGTCAACTTCTAAGAGATCGAGATCTGCAGGCTCAACATCTCGTTCAACCTCCCCGAAGCAACAAAGTCCGCGTCGTGGTAAGAGACAAACCCCGCCAGTAACACCAAATTCAGCTAAGGAATCCTGAATTGAGTCTTGCTTTGTCCTCTACAGATGGAGGGCAGGGCATGGCTGGGAGTTCCCCGGGCAGAATTTAAATATGTATATATGTATGAATGTAATCTAGAATTTTTATTTATTTTATTTTATTCTTTCTTCTTTTGTTAACATTGTATATTTATTTATCTCCAGTGTCCTTTATTTTATCAATTTATTTTTCTTTATATTTATTTTATTGTGCACATAGTTGTACATAAAGTGTGAATGGGTACTTCAGCCCTAATACTCATTATTGCCCTTGAGTGTGGCAGCTAGTATTATGTTCAATAAACAAAAAAATAAAAAAATGTTGTAAAATTAGATTACCTTGACAAAATCTTTTATGATATCAGTTATACCAGATGTATTATACAGAAATTTGTTGAAGCCCTCATCAAATTCACTATTCCATCCCCTTTCATGTGCTGCCTTCACCATCTTTGATGTCTTAAAATTGTGAAAACAAAAGATTAATACCTTCATATTAACAGTTGGAAATCACATATTATCTCTTCCACACAAAGAATTCAGGAAAAAACAGAATTATTAAAAATATTGCCTCTATTGTATTATTTAAAAAAAAAAAAAAAATCTATCCATAAATGTTCTTTAAGTCTAATGAATGTCTTTGACCAACAAAACTATCATTTGAAGTGAAATTGGTGCAATATCATTATTGAAACTTAAATTATTGGATGAAAACATCAAAGAATTACTGATACTATGACCACTTACAATTTTTTTATGATACTAAAATTTAATTAGTGTTGTTTTGACAATCAAAAACATTTATGCATAAACATAAACTTTTATTGTGACGTTTATGGTCGAAGACATTAATGAAGTTTAAGATAGATAGTTAGGGGAGGCAGTCAAAATAAAATATGCTGACGTTTACACTATTTTTTGTTTTATAGTTATCAAAAGTTACTGTCAACTCCCTGATATAATTTATTGTCTTTAAAAATAACAGAAATAAACAATAATGTATCATTAAATAAAAAAATATTAATTAAATGAGAATATTACTTACAGTAGAATTACAAGGTTTAGATGAATTACAGAGTTCATGCGTAACCGGTTTCGGGTTACAGCATTCCTTTTCATCGACAATGATTTCATCGCCATCACTGTGAGACGGAAGTTCCATCACGCATTCCACTTGTCTTTTTCTTTCTCCTGTTTTATACATACATCCTGAACAAGGACCCCAACCCCAAGTTTTCCACCTACAAATAAATTAATGGTATTAGAAGACTTACAAATTTATACAGAAACCCTTTGGGAACAATAATGAAAATAAAATCATATTCTGATTTACGATATACAAAAAGAAAACAAATCTCTCATTTTTATTCAAATTTATAAATAAAATATTTTCTGTTTAGTTGTTTTTTTTAACTTCATTAATTTAATTCAATCATTTATAAGGTATATGGGCTTTTTTATAAGAAAATAATTTAATAATTTATGTTTTATCTAATAGTCCATATTATTTCTTTACAAAACTACTGAACTGAATTCAATGAAAATTCGGGTACTTATTTTATATAAAACAGGAATATAAATAAATAGTTAGTAGAAAAAATTATTCATTATGAAAAATATTATAATTATTGGTATCTCGTTGAAACTAACAGCGATAAAGAGTAAACATTAATTTTGACTCACTTCGTTCGGCATTTCTGTAAGTTGCAGGTTCTTGTTAAAGGTTCAGGTTTATTCTTAACATCACATAAATTCTCATTAACAATTCCATGTGTCTGCTCAATACAAGTCGGTTTACAAATCTGAAGTAAAAAATATCAACTTACAAAGTATTCCAATTACACTTTCTTTTTTTTTTAAGAAAAAGAGGAAGCTCTAGGAGTAACCATGCCAAAAGAGGTTAAATTGAAACAGAAAGGACAACAGTACAAAGATACTCAGCATTTGGCAAATATTAAGCAACAGGTACTCACGAAAAACGATTAGTTTACATGTGTTATTTGGTATTTGTCGAGCAGCTATTTCTCACCAGTCCTTACCTTTCTTACAGTCTTTTTATATCCCATTGTTTTTATCAAACATAAATTATAGCGACTTAAGGCCAATTTTTCTACATTCAGTAATTGTTCACTTGTTAAATTACAAATTAGAGAATTAATGATAGAGGGTTCTATATTCGAGACTGCGACCAGGCTAATCTATTTTTTTAAATTGTCGCAAAATCAATTTTTTATTTTTATTATGGAGTAAATCTATGAGATAATGGTTGGGGTGCAATAAAAAATATAAAAACCGTAAAAAAATATTTCAACATTTAATTGCACCAAGTTTTTTACATTAAAGAGGCAAATATAAAACAGTAAAATATATATATATATATATATATATATATATATATATATATATATATATATATATATATTTATTTGTTTTTTTTTTTTTTTAACAAGCTCCAGATATTATCTACCAGAATTTTTTTTTTCTTGGACTATCCTCAGTTTGATGTTGGTATCTTAAGTAAACTTGAGTTATTAGTTATACCAATTTCATCCTCAGTATTGAACATTAAAATTATTCTTGTACATTTAATAATTTTAAAATTATTCTTTTACATAAAAATTGTAACAATTTTTTTAAAAATATTATTAATATTTTAAATAATATTGTTGAAAATCATAACCAATGATTTGTCAAATTAATAATAGTATCAAATAACTTTTTTCTTCCTTCAGAAAAGTAAATTTTATTTTATTTATCCAGATACTTTTATGAGCAATCTTAAAAAGGTAGACTTTCACTGGTACTGCCCATCGTAGAGGGTGGCAATTGACTACAGCATTTTTAGAGAATAGAACAGCGTATATTTTGTTGGCACTGCTCTACAGGCAAGGCATGACAAAATCTCCTGACTGATGTCTTGACCGCTCCTGAATCAGCCTGACGGTTAGAAGTACAACAGTTC
The DNA here is from genome assembly GCA_948150685.1 of Rhaphigaster nebulosa. NCBI lineage: Eukaryota > Metazoa > Arthropoda > Insecta > Hemiptera > Pentatomidae > Rhaphigaster > Rhaphigaster nebulosa. The sequence goes on along the minus strand of OX411312.1, from coordinate 32,083,392 downwards.
TAGTTTATACTCTATCATGCCAAAACAGAGTTTTGAAGAAAAAGTCATGTTGTGGCAATTTCTACTTTATCTTTACTTTGTCATGCCAGACAAAATTAAATTAAAAATTGTCAAGCATTTAAACAAAACTATAGCTAATCAATCTGGCAGTATTAAAATAGCAACAGTATTCATTACATTTTAGATCTTATACTAATTAAAAAAATTATCTTTACAAAAGGATTTAAATATAAATCCAATTAACATTAAATAATGAAAGAAATTTTCATCTCAAATAAATACTCAAATTCAAACATTGAAAAATCTAAATGTCTTTTTTAATTAAAATAATGATTAACTAATCACATAATGACAAAACATTATCTGGTGTGATTTCATTATATATATATATATATATATATATATATATATATATATATATATATATATATATATATTTGCATATATATATTATTTATTACTGAAATGATCGTACTAATAGCAGCTATTGCATATAGCAGCTAAATTTATTCATAATGATAAATTTAAAATCAGAGATATATCTTCAGTTCTTCAATTATTTATTAAAAATACTACAAGAAGCCATCTCTCTGTAGAAGTTGAGCTGCTATGACTTCGTATTTAGCAGCTTCAGAGATGGTCAAGGCTGATTTATTATTTTATTAGCATAAAGTGATTTTACCTTTGTATTTAACCCTGATAGATACAGGCACTATTTACTAACTGTTATTTATGATTACATGAAATTATATTAAAGTTTTGATAGTCATTCAATTTAATTTTTAAAATCAAATTTTCTTTATGATTTTTTTTTATATATAAATAATATATGAGTAAGTTATACTTCACTATTATCCTAAAATATAATTCCATAATATGAAAAATATCCACTTTTTATGAAGTAAAAGTAACAGTTTTTCAAAATTAGCTATCAGCTATTTTTAATAAGCAGCTTTCCCATCATGTTAAAAACATGCAAAGCCTAAGTAAACCGATAATGCCTTCGCTGTTGAAAATATTACAAACTTACAATACAGTCTATGTAATGTAATTGAATTACTAAGCAGCTAACATACTTCACTTCCTCCTCCGCATCTAGCAGAACAAGGTCCCCATTCTAGAAAATCCCATCGATAGATAGGTGTAAATTCTGCCTCAAGGGTAGGAGAAGCATAGATGATTCTAACGCCAGGATTCTCATCTTTGAAGTAAACGTACTGACAAAAAAAAGAAAAAATAACTGTTATAACTCTTTTTTTTTTTTAAGGTACCTTAATTTGGGATTACATTGCACCACTTATATCACTTTTTTTTTGTTTTTAATGAATTTATCTATACTATTTGTATAAATTGTTTGAAAATTTTTGAGGCACATATTATTCATCTTAAACTTTCAATTAAGCAAATTATATCGTTCTTTTCACAAAATACCAATTAGTTTGTCATGTACATATTTTTACATTTCATTGCAAAGTTGCCAGTATGAGCTCCTGCTAGTATCCTTACTATGCACAAAGTCAGTTATTCAATGAAAATCCAATAGTAGAAGGGGCCTGATACAAAGCAAACCACTTAAAATTTGGTATTTTAAAAAACAACACTTATAAGTATCACTGGAAAATAATTAATTGATTATTAATCAGCAAACAATAATAGATTTGTCTTTGGCACAGAGTAGAGCTGCCTATGATGCTGGTGATCTAAATTTAAAAGTGGAGTGGGTTTGACTTCAGAAATTAATTTCATTTTTGAATAATTGTTGACGTTCTAATTTTAGATTTAAAAAAGTTATAATCTGTAAATAAAGTTTTAACAAATTCCTCATTTTTCGTAATCTTATATTTAAAATAATGTATTCACGGTATTTCAAAATTTCATTAGATTTGCGATAAAAAAATTATTATTTCCTACAAGGGGTATCAGCCATATCTTTTACGTCTCCTTTAATTTGGTAATATGTTTGTAAACAAGTATTTAAATCTTGCTTTTGTATTTTGTACACTGCACTTACTTACTTGCGTGGTAACAATTTTTATATTTTAAAAATTTTCCTTAGACCCAAAAAAAGTCGTTTTAAAAAAACAATTTCCTGTCACTGTTGTCGTCTTAACTAGGGACTTCTAGTTTCCCTGAACTACTATAATGATTTTTATTGAATGATATGGGTACGCAGTGAATTAATTCAAAGACATGAGGAACTTAAAGAGTTTAGTATAAGAAAATATTTATAATTTTTAAATGGAAATTCGAGATGAACTATACAAACATAGAAAACAATGTCTTCTTTGGTAGGCCCTCTTATATGTAATTCTTCTCTGTCTTCTTCCGGTTTAGTATACAATGAGATGACTCCTCCTATAGTGTACTCGCCAGGGGGTTTCTCGGTACTGTAATAAAACAGCATTAATAGCTAACAGGAAATATAGAAAGCATAATATAACAGGGATTTTGCAAAGGTAAATAATGAATATAAGTAAACAGAGAAATTCTATGGTCATAGGAAATAACTTGGTAAGTCGAAAAGTGAACATCATGAGTTATGTGTATTTTGATCAACTCTCAAGCCTTCTTCACTGCTTGTTTCCTGATTTCAAAGTGCGAATTAGCCTTCACACTATTAGAAGAAGGTGAAAAGAGCATGCATTGAACCGGCACAGAACTCGACATTTTCCAAGATTACCCACACAGCATAAAGTTCGGAGACTTCTATTCACTTTGATTCATACCTCATGAACTTATAATGACTGGAATAATTATCTTTTCACAGATGTGAAATTTGTACAGCCCCATGATACAAACCGAGAAGGAGTGTTCAGATCATTTGGAAAGTGTTATCAGCCTTCCTAGGTCTGACTTACACATTCAGAGAAAGCTCAATTACGCTATGGTGTGGAATATCCTCAGACACAAGAACAGAGCTGGTGAAGTTAAACAATGAAACTGCGACTGTTAAGTCTTACTTGGACTTTCAGTTTTAGTTTCAATAGTGCAGCCTATGGCATAAACAATTTGCGCAGAATTCGTTTTAATGGATGATAATATACCTCACAAAGCTAGGCTCATAAGTGAATTTTTACAAGATCAAGAAATTCAGTGTCCGGATCAGCCAGCTTGCTCATCAGACCTAAATCATTTAACATTTATTGGATCAATTTCAAAGAAGAATTTCAGGATGAGGTACCCTCCCACAGACTCCATGTGGATCGTCAGTTGCACTCTTAGACTCAATTGCTCAGGTGCAAGATAGCATCAAATACTAAAAAGAAGTATACGTCCTGATCTTTCAGCAGCAATTAATTTTTGAGTTATACCAAAGAGGTACTACAAATGTAAATTACTTCAGGCGCTTGAGGTACTTCTTAAAGTGAAATTAGTCTTGTTTTTATTACACCCTTTAAGCCATTTCCACACTGTTTGACTTTCGTTAGGCCCATTGGTCCTAACCAGTGTTGGGCAAATTTTATTCAGGAAAAAGTAATAAATAATGAATAACCATTTATTCGTTATTCTATTATTAAGAGAATAACTTTATTCATAATTTTTCAATCAGAAATCAATAATAAAAATAATTATTCAATATCGCATGCCCCACATTCCCCGTTTGCCATGAGAAAGTCGAACAGTGCGGAGATAGGAGGGCTATTCAGAAAGTAAGGAACGTTTCCACCTGATATGCATTAAATGTAATCCGTGTATGCATTGGCGTGCTCGTGCTCGGCACCTCAGTCAGTGTCCAGCTGTGACAACAGGAACATCTCCGCGCTGCCTTTTTTTTTTAATATTCAAATTTGAAATGTATGCTGCAATCCAAAATCCCACCAGTTGTGAGGTGCGGTCTGTGATTCGTTTTTTGTTGGCAAAAAACTTAAAACCAATAGAAATTCATCTGGAACTGTGTGAAGCGTACGGGAACAACGTAATGAGTGAAAGTTCTGTCATGAAGTGGTGCATTCAGTTTAAAAATGGCCGACCAAATGTTCATGATGAAGAGAAGAGTGGACGTCCAAGCATTGTGACTGACGATCTGGTCGCCAAAGTTGACAAAAAGATTCGTGAAAACCGCCGTTTCACAATAACTGAGCTTTCTCTATGTTTCCCACAAGTTTCACGGACTTTATTGTTTGAAATTGTTTCACATAAACTAGGCTGCCACAAATTTTGTGCAAGATGCCAAAAATGCTTACAGATCAGCATAAAAATGAAGACCTGGCTAGCAACACAGCGTTTTGACCACGATGAGGAGTTCCAAGTACGCGTCACTGAGTGACTGAAATCACAGGCGGCAGAATTCTATGATACAGGAATTTCAAAGCTTGTCCACCGCTATGATAAGTGCCTGAATTTTGTATGGTGATTATGTTGAAAAGTAGTATTTTAGTTCCTCTTTCACATGTATATAATAAAATGTTTTTCTTGTTCTTGGTTTTTTTTAAATTCCAAAACGTTCCTTACTTTCTGAATAGCCCTCGTAGTTTTATAGAGACAAACAAACAATGTAAATAATTTATTTATATAACTGATATATTTACCTATTTATTCTACAGTTGCAAAAATAAATTGCCTGTTAAAAATTAAAATCATTTAAGAAGAATTTATTGTATTTAAATAATCCATTTGATTTGCAAATGAGTATGTATAAAAATACAAATAAATAGATTTATAAAGATATGCATACTTATTAGCATTAAAGTAAATGTTGTCGCTGTTACCAACAGCGAATATATTGTCTGATGCATCAAGCTCTTCAATATCAATATTTGTAGAGCCCTTAGGAATGGTAGCAATTTTAACGTATCCTGCAAGTAATAAGTTAAGTTTAGGCAATGATTGAATTATTCTCTTAAATTGAAATGTATATGTGTTTCTTTGTATGTCTGTGTTTCTTGGAATAAACGATCTGGTCTTTCTATTGCTGAGGATGCATGATGATGGTGGATACACAAAACATCAATCTATATCTAAAAAGAAAGTTGCCACTCACTCACTGCAGTAATCATGGGCAATAAAGTTGTATTCACAATAATGGCAACATTTTTAAAATTAGGGAAAACATAAATTTTTCAATATTTATCAGTACAGAACCAATTTTTTATTTATAATAGATTTTAAAACAGTACATAAAAAATCATACCAACTCCTTTAGTAGAATTATATGTTTGATTAATTAATTTGCAGGTTGTACCATCACCATTGCAAATGCCACAAATGTCTTCAACAGCATGTGATTCTATCACCCAGTCGCAACCTACTGGCTAAAATTGAACATTTTTTTAATGATAAAAATATTTTCCATGAACTATAAAAAAATAAATGAAAATATGTTAAAATTATACGTAGTAGGGTCCATAAGTTTCCGGCCTGCCCTCGTTCTCCTACTTCAAGCAGGCTGAGAATTGCCCGCTGTACATGTCTATGCTTGTACTCTCCATACCCATCACCTGCACTTCCTCAGTCCTGTCAGTCCGTATCTAACCTTGAAGAAATCTGTGCATTTTAACAATGTTCAATATCGAATACCGCGAAACTAGGAAATTCTTCTTTAAACAGTGCCTTACTCCTGCACAAATTAAAGAGCGCTTGGATGGTGTGTATGGGCAGTTTTCCCCCTTGAATCCCACTGTAAAATTAAAGTAAAAGTCACACAGTCGACAAAAAACATTCTACAGCCCAGATTTGGCACCTAGCAACTTCTATCTTCAAAGTTATCTTCTGATCTTCGTGGGAGGAGATTTAACATCAATGAAGAGGCCCAAGCAGTGGTGGAAGAACATTTTTCTAACAAAGAAGAAAATTATTTTTTTCACAGTACAGAAATGTTGCCCAGGTTTTGTATTAAGTGTTTACAACTTAGAGGAGAATATATTGAAAAACAATAACACCAGTTTTTTTCATTCACCCTTCCTTCTTCCTCAGGCCAGAAACTTATGGGCCTTTCTACGTAATTGCTTTAATATTAATTGAATTGCTTTATTATCAATATTAAACTAGGAGAGGTCTCATGGTGCCATACATTTTATTTGTAATGATTTTAGCAATCTTGTTTTTAAAAAATGAACACAAGAATTCCATTTCAGTGGTTTTAGAAAAAAAACCGAATTAGTCCAAAAGAAGCCGTGCAAAAAGTCTACTTAGATAGAAAAATAACTTAATTCTGAAATATAAATAAAAATGTAGGATAATAAAAATGTATGAATAAAACATAAAACATTGTATTATCAAACTAAAACTGTTTGGAGAGTTTCGTAATATCAAGTCCTACAGGTATAGAGCTATAAGTGAATAAGATAAAAAAGAAAAAATAATAATAAAAATTATATTAATAAGTCATTTTATCTTTTTTAAATCAAGATTTTAATTGTGATTTACATCTTTTATTATGTTGTTCATTTTTTTAAAAATTGGATATTAAAATATTTATAATAATTGAATCGCTTCATGCTAAAAGGGATTTTGTCTAACTATTTTCATAGTGACAAAACCCCTTTTAACATGAAGCGATTCAATTAATCAATCATAGATTAAAATAGGAACAATATAAATCCTTAAAAACAATTTTATTAATAAAATTCCAACAAATTTTATTTAATCACAATTTAAAAAACAATGAGACATTTCGGCCTTTTTTTGATTTTTACCCATTTTCAAACTTTTCTAGTTTATTTACATAGCTACATAAAATGTGAACACCATAATCTAAGAAATAAATTAATATATACAACTCTTCGAAGTATCTTATGTATATAAATAAAATAGAAGGATTTGAAAATGGCCAAAAATCAAAAGGCTGAAATGCCACATTGCTTTTTATAATGTAATTTAATAAAATTTGTTGGAATTTTATTAATAAAATTGTTTTTTTGGATTTATAGTGGTCTTGTTTTAATCTATGATTGATTAATTATCAATTCTTTTTAACAAATTTGCTCCTCAGCACATTCAGCCCCAACGAGGTCCCTAGGGCAATGCACTCTCTTTCTAACTTTTACCTTCTAGCCCAGTAGACAGCGTTTCTGTTATTATTTCTATAATAGGGAACCGCATTAATCCCGATGAATAACATAATATTCTTGGTCTGTGGCATTTTTTTTAAAATATTATTTTCTGATTTCTTTACTATTTTTACTTTGCCTAACCTATATACGAAGTATATAGTAAGGGGAAGTATTGCAATCGTGAAAATTTTCGAATTCGAGTTTTCGACGGAAATACACGTTTTAAGGTCTCCTGAGTCCAAATGACCAAGTCTCGCAAAATGGTCTGTGTGTGTGTCTGTGATCAGTCTAGCTCAAAAACGGAAAGCTGTACGATACTGAAATTACGTATTTAAGGTTGGCACATACATGTGATGTTACAGCAACATTTTCGTCAAAATCGACTAACCGAAAGTGCCACTTTATATAATCGATTTTACACATTTTTACAATTTTCTCAAAAACGGCTCTAACGATTTTGATGAAACTTGCCTAAATTATTCTTCATAAAGACCTTCAACTTTTCATTTATGTAATAAATCACCGAGGAATTGCAGCGAAAAAAGTTATGATGAAAAGAATATTTTATTTGGGCATAGCTTAAAAAGTATGCATTTTACGGTAAATTATCTATAGACTTTTATGAAAGGTAATTAAATCATCTAAAAAACAAAAAAGAATCATCAAAATCATACCAATAATAGCAAAGATACAGCGCATCGGACTAACCGGAAATGGTAATTATATCATGGATTTTACACTTTTTTACATTTTTCTCGAAAACGGCTCTAATGATTTTGATGAAACTTGCCTCAATTATTCTTCATAAAGGCCTTAACTTTTCATTTATGTAGCAAATCACCGAGAAAATGCAGGGAAAACGTTATGATGAAAAGAATATTTTATTTGCGCATGACTTAAAAAATATACATTTTATGGTAAATTATGTATAGAATTGTTTGAAAGGTAATTAAATTATCTAAAAAACATTAAAAGAATCATCAAAATCGGACCAGTATTAGCAAAGATACAGTGCATCGGACTAACCGGAATTAGCTATTATATCATGGATTTTACAATTTTCTCGTAAACGGTTCCAACGATTTTGGTGAAACTTGCCTAATGTCTTCAACTTAAAGACGTTTAACTTTTCATTTATGTAGTATATCAACGAAAAAGTGCAGAGAAAAAAGTTAGGACAAAAAGAATATTTTATTTGCGCTTAACTTAAAAAGCATGCAATTTATAGTAAATTATGTACAGAATTATATGAAAGGTTATTAAAGTATCTTAAAAAAACAAAATCGGACCAGTATTAGCAAAGATACAGTGTATTGATGGATAACCGAGCGCATCCGAAAGAAGATGGATGCAACCGAACCTCCTCCCACCAATTCGCCAATCTGTTGTAAACAATACGCTCTGTAACAAAGTAATTTAAGAATACAAAAGCGGAAATTAACTTAATAATTTCTACTTTCACATTATTTAATGGAAAGAAAATGTTTCCATGGAAACTAAACCAGAAACTTTTAAAATATATTTGCAACTTGACAAAGTTAAAATATATATGTAGTGTACAGAATTTTTGTACTAAAATTGTTTCAAAAACTCTTTTATTGTGCTTAAGTGGGAGAAGAAGTGAACGCTGCTGAGTTTATTTCAAGTATTGTTTATGTGAACTCTTTAAATTTATATTAAAAAGATAATTATTATAGGACGGTAAGGGAAATTTGTGTGATGCGCACTCCGCACCAGATTTTTTTTTTATATAATACTACATTCTCTAGTTAATTTACATCTATGGTGGCTTTCATTTGCTTGGTTATTTATTTTATGAAGTTTTACTATCATTATTTTGCAATTTTATAAGAATACATATATAAAAAATTCAGCAGTGTTTGGGTATTGAGACAAAAATATATATTATTAAGTTATTTATTAATAAATATTTTAAAACTTTGGGGCTATAATGATCATTTCTTATTTAAATTATCAATTTTCAGGAAAAATTTCTCCTCATTCACTTCCACAACTTTATTATTTCTCACAATGTTTGAGGCCCATATTGCACATTTTCAAATGATCTAAAAATATTGTACATTAAACATAAACCATTAATGACAAAAATCAACTATTCAAAATTTAAAGTTACAAAAGTGATCAATTAAAATTTATATAATACTAAGACTCTAAATATTCATATCAGCACAAAAAAATATATCTAACAGAGAATTAGCCAAATGTTCAGACAAAAGTTTTCAAAAATTTACTATGCTTAATAACCAATATAAAATTCATTACGTTACATTAGGAGATTAGAAAAGGCTATTCTAGGTAGAGGAATCCCTTATTTTATCTAATGCAACAGACTATCAGCATCATTTAATGGACCCTAGGTATTTTATGAAAAAATACCTAGTAAAAAAATATAAAATACTTGGTTATACTGCTAAAGCAGTTTGTGTGTTTTCTAATTAGTTTGTTTGTTTTATTTTTACGAATTGAAAAAAAATTCCTTTTCCAATGGACCAGCATGGAGTAAAATTTATAAGTTAAAATAAATATTTTTTTTTTTATTATCTATAAAATATCTAAAAGTAATAATTACAAAATATGTGAATAAAAAATTAAATGGTCCCTCCGAAAAAACATCAAAAATCTCATGTGGCTGAACGTTTAAAGTGCTTGTAGGGCTCTGTATTTTGAAGATCTCCAATATTTTTCAGAAATTTTAGCTTGCTATTTAGACTTTTTGCAGCTTAGGTCCCATACTAGATGTTTTGACAATTTTTAATACAAAATCTTAAAAATGTAAAGCAACATATAAAGGCTAAACATGCTTACTAACTTACAATGCAGGTACCGTGAATGCATGTATCCTTACTTCCTGGGTTACAACGAGTGCCATCTTTTACTCTTGGCTGAAGTTTCACCAAAGACCGTCTCTCATTTACACAGTAAAGAGAACATGGATTTGCTGGGAAAAAAAAAAATCACAAAGAAACAACGCTCAATAACTTCAACTAAGTTACAGTAACTGTGATTGAGTTATAAGAATGAATGAAAAAATAATCTTCATTCTGGGGCATTCAGTCTCTTATGAATAACAGAAATGTGCATTTGTCTAGCTTCACAATAGTAAATCAATTATATTGCTAAAAAAAGTCAAATAATAAACACTTATATAAATAAAATTTAAAAAATGATTTATATAATAATCGAATATAAATACATATTTACATATTTGCATAGTTATTTATTGTTTACATGCATGCAGAAGATCGATCATTGAGGAGATGAAGAAATAAATGGTGTTTAAAAGAGGTTAAGGAGGAAGCTTGACAAATGGAGATGAGTAAGGAATTCCAAAACAAGCTAGCACGAATGATAAAGGATTTTTCAAAGGAAGCAGTTCTATGGAAGGGAATATACAAATCGGCAGGATGAGATCTTGAACTTAAGAGATGAATTGAAGAACGCAGGGTGAGGAGGTCAAGAACATAGGAAGGTTTTTTGGTTCTTAAGGACCGGAATAAGAAGGTATCGAGAAGTTAATTTCATCAAAAATTAGGATGAAACTATTCTTGCTCCGAATACCAGTAAGAGAAGTGAGAGCGTCTGGGGAAACCAAAAATGAATCTGGAGAAAAAATGAAAAATTAAGACTATTAATAGGCTACCAGTTGACTAAGTGTTCTATCTATTCATATATGTTCTAAATGTTGAGATGCGCGACTACTCCGATAACTCACAAGGTATGAGACTTTTGTGCTAAGCTAAAAAAAAAAAAAATTAATAAAATATCTTCCATATCAAATTACATTATATAATATATTTCATAACTAATAATAATAACATTATATAATATATTTCATAACTAATAATAATAACATTATATAATATATTTCATAACTAATAATAATAACATTATATAATATATTTCATAACTAATAATAATAAATCTTTGAAGATTTGACTTTATTTTGCAAACAAAACATGAGCAACAGCTATGTCGCCTATAATCGATAAAAATCAATTAGGAATATAAAAAATGTTTACAGTATCTTAGAACTAGAACAAACTTACGATCACTGAACAAACTTACGATCACTATCAGGAGCAGGAAAAGGTGTCCATTTGTGAGTTTGACCCTTGAACGGAATATCATTTTGCTGTGTGCACTGCAATTCTCTATATGTTGGTTCATGCTCATTGCAGTCCTATTATACAATGTGCAAGAAAAAAACAAAACAATGAAGTTATGACTAGATGGATATTAAAATCAACTGAAGTAGAGCCACGTTTATCCGGAATAATGAGGTCAAGAATGTTAAAGATAAAGGGATATTTGGGATCAGTAAGTAAACAGATGTTATGACCAGTAAATTAAAAATTCTTGATATTAATGACATTTATTAAAGTAATTTGCGAACAAATTTAGATATTTATATAAATATATAATACATATGGAAGTGAATGTAAACATATGTATGTAATTTGAAAAGTTTTTAACGATTAATTTATTTACAATATGTAATCAGAAATTTTTGTTTAGTGCTTGCTATTTTCTTTCAGTAATGCTTAGTCATTCATCGGCAACCTCTACACACTGTTCTCAGAAATTTAAAGCAACCTGTGTTACCGTAAGTTACTGGAAAGAAATTAATTGTCATAAAAACAGATTTCAGAAATGGATCCAAATAAGCGGGGTTCTACAGTAATAAAATAGTTTTTCACTTTTTTTTTTTAAACTTATTTTGGTGTTTTAACTTTCTTCCATGAATATCTCAAATACATATTTTATTTGTTATAATTTAATTAATTTAGCAGGGTTAAATTCAATGAGGAAAAACCTTTAAATCAATACTTAAATTTTCTGTACAATTAATAATTTTCCCCATAATTTATGTTTGTGGTAAATTTTTTTTTTTTAAATTGCCAAAAAAGATATTTTTATTTTCAATTTTTAACTTTTTGTTACAAAACTCATCTCAGAATAACTGAACTGGATTTCACTAAAATTTTGGAAGAGGGGTGATTTTTGATAAAATATGATTATCAAATTTATAAGAACTAGAGAAATGTATAAGAAAATATTAAATTACAAAATTATTTTAAAATATTTTACTCTTAAAATCAATCAGGAGAGAAAGTTGTCTAAATAAAATAAACAGTAATAGAGTACTATTTAATGTATACTGACATTTCATTAAACAAAATGTATATATGATATAAAATATACAGATAACTGCGGGCCTTTTTTAGGGCCTACTATGTGTTACTAAAAAGTTAAGGCCAACTTAAAAGTTACTAAGTGAAAAAACAAAACATTTTTTCACATTTTGTTTGCAGCCATGAAGAATCCTTGCAAAGCGAGCCAAAACATCAGCATGAATTAAAGAGTATACCTCAGATGTTTTATTTTCACTGCCTCCCAACATCTCCCAAATTTTAAAATGTTTTTTCTAGAAACGTCGTAATATCACTATTATTATTAAAAAAACTTTTGATCAGAATTCAATGGTTTTTCGAAAACTTAACATTATCAGGTAGTTGACATAGACCAACATTGATGTTTTTTAATTGTATTGTTATTAATGAAGTTAATTTTTAATGCCCTTTCAGAAATCTGAATTTTACTCTGACCCAAATGCTCTTTGTTTTTTCTAGTTTCAATCAGAGAGATTGAATTGTACATGCATTATATTACAATCATGTTTGAATGGTATAATATCAAAATAGAAAGGCTTACTTGAGAATTACAAATCTTGTATTCGTGCTTCAAACCCGTGCAATATCGGCCCCCGTGATTAGGTATGGGCTTGTTGCAGAGCCTCTGTCGCATACTGACACCACCTCCGCACGTCCTAGAACACTCTGTCCAACTGCCCCACTCTGACCAACCACCATCGATAGCAGTCGGACGCTCGCCAATGGGTATACACTTTTTTTGATAGCACCACTAATATAAATAAAGCGTTAGTTATCATTCAATATACAACTAAACTTCTATTCTAAAGATGGGTTTTTCACTAAATAAAATATTTTGTTTTTAGTCAGTTTATGCAGATTGTCAAGCATGCATCTATTTTACAATGTGAAACTTTGAGAAGAAATAAATAATATAATTGGACAGAAAATTTATAGAAAAAACACAAAAATTTGCTTAAAACTGCGAAAATATTAAAAATGTCAGTAGGTTTATAATAATTATATTTCATTCTCAAGTCTATTAATAAATAAAACTTAGAATAATTTTAATAATATAATAATATTTTTTATTTCAGAGACGAAAATATTTTTAAAAAACAAATAGCTGTTAAATAAGAATGTTAGTATTTTAAAATAAAATTGAAAGAAATTTTTTATTTTTTGAAAAAAAGAATAAATGAAGTTTACGACATTGGTTCAAAGGGGTTTTCATCCATCTTTTCTGTAAATATATTTAGTTGCCTTTATTTATGTTGAATTATAAATATATTAATAATTATAAATTTATTGTTCAAGTTCCATTATTTGCAAACATTTTAATATTATAGATTTAATTTATGAATTACCTTATTCTGGCCACAGGTTGTGCCATCAGAGACAACTTGCCCTTGAGATAAACATTTTCCAGCACCAATTTCCTTACACCAAAGTCTCTCACAAAATTTATCCTTTATACATAAAAAACATTATATATATATATATATATATATATATATATATATATATATATATATATACCTATGTGAATATACTTCATATTTATTATGTATTAAATAGAAATAGCTAGGTACCTAGTTTCATTAGAGCTGATTTATAAATTTAGTAGCTGCTCCAATCGACTTTTGGGACCAAAGCGAATTGCATTAGCCATTTCGTAAGTAATGTTGAAACCCCTCCCCTCCTCCGATGTCGAAGATGTTTGGATTGATTAACCTAAACTTATTTTTAACCGGTCAATAAGAAATATGAGTACCAAGAAACATAAAATCAACCTAGTTGTTAACGATGTTGAACCTTCCCTTCCTACAATGGTGTAAAGTTTGTGACATTCAATAATCTTGGTTATGCCAAGAAACATTGGTTAAAAGTTGTAAGCTTTTTCAACAAACCATGAATAAATGAAAACTCCCTTCCTGTTCATATGATTATACCTATCTTTGAAACTTAATAGAAAAGTAATCACTCACTAGCTCCTTTGGCAATAGAATAGAATATTACCATAGTTTTGAATGTCAGAGGTAAACTGTGGTAAGTCCAATTCTGCTAATAATGATTTTATAATTGTATTTCCATAATTCTGGTCATATTTTCCAAGATAAAATATCGTAAATAATCATAAAGAGTAGTAAAATGTGCAACAGTTCAAATATAAAGATTGACCACTGTCCACAAGAAGCAACACGGTGCGATCTGAAACTTCTTTTTGCTCTCTTGTTAAACTTGTTGAAATGTTATGATTTTGTTATGATTAATGAAATGTTACGACAGTTGACCTCTAATGTACAGAATTAAAACCAATGGATTGAACAACAGTTCTATAAAGGCAAAAAAAAAAAGTGACGCAATGTATAATAAAAATTTTATAAAAATCTGTTCGGATATGAATTTATAGCTCTTAGTTCATGCTTAATTTATTAATATATACTTAAATAGTCATTGTCTAATATATATAATCAAGCTAAGTTTTATTATTAAAGTTGTAGTGTAAAAAAAATACATGAAATTACCCCTCCAATTTTACACTGAACATAGTTATCACCAAAAACAAATTTGCATTGTTGATCTGCATCATAGATTGCACCAACCAGTAATTCTTGCACTGGGTAGTTATGGTCCTTTGGTTCATTTAACAGACACTCGCCCATCCGATTTCTGTAACAAATAATGAACAAAATTACTTTAAAAGTTTAATAAAGTTATAAAATGAAATAATAGTTTAGTGGATAAATTATTTCTCAAATAAACTTTAACAAATTTATGATTTAAACTAAATAGCAATTAATAACTCCTAAAAGAAAGTAGTTAAAAAGTAATAAGTCACTAATCAGCAATCCATATGTACGATATAATGACCTTACAACCATAATAAAAATCAGCAAGTGATTACATAAAAAAGGTGCATACTAACGATAACAGATTGGCAATAAAATTTTTACTGCAGTTTGACCATATAGTAGTCACAGCACCAACTGAAGGATTCATAACAGTACCGCTCCCATCTGGTAGCTTTCCCGCACATCCATTGTCAGAGACAACATCATGGTGACAGCCCATGCTATAACAGTTTCAAATTAGGAAATATCAGAGAATTAAAGGAATACTTTTAAACCGATAAATTATGTAAATTACTTACTTATGCCCCATTTCATGCGCCACAGTTGCTCCCAGAGCCAAGCCAGTATCTTCATTTATACTACAAGCCCTTTGGGTATTACATACTGTTCCGACATAGGCTAAACCAAGTAGGCCACAAGCAGCTTTACCCGTTGAACATAAATCATGCCTGTAAATGTTGATGAGCAGAAGTAAGATTTATCACATATTGTCCCTACCATGTCCAGGTATCGATTATACAAAAATGGAATTTTATATCTGTCACTTTAAAACTCACTAGTTAAGACATGCATTGTGGCAAAGTCCTAACCTCCAAAAGGTACAAGGCATCAACCCGTGAGGATTAGTAATCCAAGACTTTGCCACGATGCGTGCCTCAACTAGAACGTTCTCAAAGTGATGAATATGAAAATTATATTTTTGGATATTCGATAGTTAGTGATGATATCCACAATTATTCTTCAATAAAACAAATTTCATTATGTGATTATTTAATTTATATAATAAGTTCAGGTATTAATGCGCACAGAACTGTTTGTGGGGTGGACAGAAGCATTGAAAAAAAAATTTCAATTATGGAAGCAATAATATTGAAGTGGAGCATATGAAATGTCAATTCCTAGGGTATGATGCAAACAAAATAAATTTTTTTTAAACATATAATTTGGTCTGAAAATTAAGTTCTATCATATCCAGCAAACTCACCTGAAGTTTCTTCAGCTGACTACCATTTTTTTAGAGAGCTTGACACATTTTTAAAAAGCAAAATATTTCAAAATGAAAATGAGCTTAAATTTTCATTTCTCAAGCTTATTGATTCAAAGCCAAAAAGGTTTTTCAAACGAGGGATAAAAAACCATGTTGAGCATTGGGAGAAATATATTGAAGCTAACGGAAGTTATTTTGAATAAAAATAATATTGTTAAAGTTTGTTTTTCTTTCATTAGGCTCTTATCCTAGGAACTGACATTTCATTTGTTCTAATCCAATACAATGGAACTGTGTGGCTATGGAATCATTCATTACAAAGAATATTTTTAAATACAGATAAGCAAAGAAATCTCCTATTCAAATATTTATTTTCCTACATATATACATATATATATATATATATATATATATATATATATATATATATATATATATATATATATATATATATATATATATATATATATATATATATATATATATATATATATATAACAGAAAAAACAGGAATGGCAATAATATTTCAAATTAAGTGGTTAATAAGCATGCAAAATAAACATTCAATAGACAACTATGATAAAAAATAAAAAAATTATTCATTTAACAAGGTAAAAGAGAAAGGGAAGATCGGTCATTGACCAAATATTTCCACTACGCATGATTCTGGAAAAAGGCAACGAATACAAACATCCAACACAGCACCTGTTCATTGATTTTAAAAGTGCCTATGATAGCATAAAACGTCCCAAGCTAAATTGCTCCTGGTAGTGGCGTCTCCATCTTTCCAATATTTCAGTTTGTTCTGATAGTACAGTACTGTCCTCATTTTTAAAATTTCCTTAGCCCTTTTGCTTTTCTCCAAAATAATCTAGCATTTTCCCGATAATCCGAATCCAGTTCTTTTCCAAAATCTTCCCATGCCTTTTGTTTTGCTTCCCGAACTATATCTTTGGCCTCATTCCTTTATGTTACATAAATGACCCATTTTTCATGTGTCCGATCCGTTTTATATTTTTTCCAGGCTAATTTCTTTCTACATACTGCCTCTTTGGTGTGGTCATCCCACCATTTGGTCTTTCCACACATAGACACTTCCATTAAGCCACAAAGATCTATGGCCACTTAAATTAAAACTTAAGATGTAATACTAATTAATCATGATATGATTAATTGTTATTAAAAAATCATTTATTATGTCAGATGTATGTTTACTACTATTGTTCTTTAACTGTGACATTTAGATTTGCTCTGTGAACCTATCTAATAAAATCACAGAAAAATTATGAAGATAAATAAACCTCGTGAGAAGAACTGCCAAATCATGATGGTTAGGGTGTCCTTTATCCTTGGGGTTCAATCCCAATTGCCATTTGCACAAACTGTCCAATGATTCCGAAGCTTGTGGGGTAATGTCCAAGTCTAACTAAAAAGAGAATATTCTCACTTTCTTCACTAAATTTTCTGACTATAAATAATAATAAACAATCCCTACCTCTTCTTTTTCTTTATGAAGAAGTACAAGCCGGACAACTACCACATCGATGAGTTGACCAATAGATGCCTCATGATAGTAATTTGAAACCTGAAATAAAAGAATTTATCGTGTTAAGTAGGTAAGTCCTCAAATAATTGTTAACACCAGTTATCATTTGTTTTGATTTATCTATAAATCTATTTTTTATCAACCATGATTAAAAAGATGGTCAACAGGTGGAAGTCAAAATTAAAAAAAAAAAAATTGAGGAAACTATTTAATAATTCTGTATTCATTTTCAATACCACATGATCACCATCTCTTAGATTAACTACTGTCGTCTATAGACAATATAACTGTAATTTAGTGAAGTGTAAAATTTTCAGAGATTATAAAAAAATTAATAATTGAAAGATGTTCAAATAATTTATAACACAAGATATCAAGATACAGTAAACAATTAAATAGTTAAAATGAGCTACTGTTATTAAATATACAGGATAGTAACTTATTATATTTTTTCTTTATGAATTCATTAAATTTTGAATTAAGATAATTTTCAATTAGTTATTAATAAAATAAAAAAACAAAACAATAATGAAAAAGAATAATTCTAGACTTGAGTTCATACCAACATTACTTACTATATTCATTATTGTCAGAACATACTCTTCAATATCCCTCGATTTATGATGATTGATAAACTTAAAGTCACTTATAACACAGCATTCTATGTACCTGGGGACACTTTGCCTTGGGTCCGAGCGAACTGTCCGTGTTTTGTTTTCCTTCATAACACGGTACATTTCCTGGGCCCAAGAATTCCACCAGTCTTCTGCAATAATTACAAATCTATTATAATGACTACTGGTTGAAATATGTATCCTATTTCACAAATAAATCATTTTTTTTATTTATTCATGGCCTAATATCAAAATAAACAACTGTTAACTCAAACTTTATCAAATCTCTATCCATTCTTTTATATATATATATATATATATATATATATATATATATATATATATATATATATATATATATATATATATGTTAAATCTGTAAATTTTTAAGTAAAAAAAATTCTGAATTACTTCTAAGATAGAAAGTGGCAAATGTCCACCTTCTAGGACCACAGTTATAATTTATTTATATTTTAGTCTGTTTAGCATAACATTATATATTAGATGATCAAGATAAGAGTTATATTATTTTCATGTATTTCAAGCTTTAGGCAAATAACTGGATAACAGATTCCATGATTGTTATTAGTATATATTACGAGTATATATCTGACTTGACTTGACTTAATTCCTATAATACCTCCTTAGGACATAGGGCCCTGAAGAAATTCTGCCATCTATCTCTGTCCGGAGCCATCTCCTTGAGGGTTGCCCAAGTATGGTTGTGCTTCCTTTCCTCCTAAAGGACAGAACTCCTCCACGTTCTTCCTTGGCCTGCCAACTCAAAACTTGTTCCACTCAAGAGCCTCCCTGGTGATGCCTTCTTTCATCCTTAACGTGTGCCCGATCTACCCCTATTTTCTTAGCCTGATTTCATCTTCTATTCCCCTCTGTTTGATCCTTCTCAGTAGTTCCTCATTGGAAATGGTTTTGGGAAACCAAATTCCCAGGATAGACCTCAAGCATTTATTGCAGAAGCTTTGTAGAGGGGCTGAGATGGATCGGATCACCCTCCACATCTCCGAACCATAGAGGAGCACAGATTTTATATTGGAGTTGAATGTGCGGAGTCTTGTGCACAGACTTATTTCCTTTGCAAGCCACAGGGTGCCGAGCTGTGCGAAAGCATCCTTTGCATATCGTACCCTGCTTTCCACATCATCATCAGCTCCCCCATCTCTCACCACTGCACTTCCAAAGTATGGAAAGGTCTCCACTTCTTCTAATGTTTGACCATGGATTGTGATTGGCTCCACATTTCTTGTTTTTATCCTGAAGTATACATCTATTAATATATATTAGTTAGAGTATATATCAGTTGATAGTTCATATCTCTAGTTGGTAGTTTGTATAAAATATATTGCAAAACCTCTATGTGATATAATAAAATAATGGATTTAAAATATGTTAATTGGTTGATCAGATAGAGATAACTTAAAAATCCTATATTTTTAGAGTAACCAGAATAGAATTCATGTCCGTAATATGTTAAGCATAGTTAACTAAGACGGATAAATGACTAATTACCATCGGTTTGGCAAGTGTGACTATCTGGATGCAACAGAGACCTCTTATAGATAATGTGGAGATGCTCACCGTTTTTGTCTGGTTCATCTAAAGGTTCTATGTAATAATTAGAATTTCCTGTTGATAAGACTCCAGCCTGAAAAATGTCTTTCATATTTCAATATTTCATAACACTATAAAATATGGCACATAGATATATTGTTTTCACAAATATATATGAAAAAGTTCCTAGGCATCTAAGAAATTTATTTTGATGAGTTAAAAATGCTAATGAAACTGAGATTTAGTTGATGCAATATTCTCTTGTAATAAGGCAGATGGAAATGATAATTGAAGTAACAAAGGTTCTAACATTCATTTTAATGAATATAATATTTAATAATGAATGTATAATATTTTTGGCTTTGCTTCCAAATTTTCCTATCAATTCTGATGAGGAAGAAAGCGATAATGAAGAAAAAAATGCACAAAATAGCTGAAAAAAGGCTTCAAATTGAAGCCAATGAAATATTGGGAGATTTCAATATTGAAGATGTAGATTTTAGTAGCATTCAATGTAATGACTTGTAGACAATGTTGGAAGAAATGGAAGAAGATCCCGTCATTTCCAATGAAGTAAATGAAAAACAAATCCCAAAAATTGAACCCTCTAAAGGAAGAAGGTCCTGTAAAAGAAGGAAAATTTCTAGGACACAATTTAGGTGGTAATATATTAATTGCATATTACTCAATTTTGTTTAAGTGAATAAAACTATAATAATTTTTATTTTTACTTTATTTACTGTAGATGGAGGAAAGGACCTTTCAAGAAAAGTTTCTCTAGCCGACAAAAAGTTTGAAGTGGATGAAAGTGTTCGCACAGTAGAATATTTCTATAGATTTTGCTCCAATTAAATTATTGATTTGATAGTTGTTCAGAGCAATTTGTATTACATTCAAAAAGGTGATAGAAATTTTTAAAAATCACTCCAATTGTAAATCTAATTCGGAAGGAATTCTTCCCTAATTCCCTACAATAGGTATGATTCTTTCATTTATTCTGCCCAAGATACCTCAAAGATGTGGATTTTTCCACATTTTGTGCGTGCATTTTTCCACGAGTGCTTTATTTTTTCAGACGTTATTGCGCCATGTATATATATTAAAAATAAACAGGCATCAGTTACATTTTTTGACAATTGGTTTTCTTCTCCCGATTTGATATCTTATCTCAGAAAAGAATATGAGATCTTGTCATTAGTAACTATTAGATTTAATAGGTGTCGAGGTGTGCCATTCAAATCTGATAAAGATGTGGATGCTTCGAAGACTATGTAGATAATAAAAAATGTATCAATATAGTTAAATAGTTTAAAAACAAAAGAATGATTACAGCGAATTCCTATATAGGGCCCGAGCCTATTGAAAATATTTCAAGGTGGTCTCAAAAAAAAAGAATAACATAAAATATCAAATGTCCTGCCCAAATGAAAGAATATAACTTCAAATATGCATTGGCCTTAGTGGCATGCTAGTTGCGCTTTATAGAACAGGTTATTGCTACCATAAATATCATATGAATATTTTCAGCCAATTATTGGATTTAATGGTAAACAATGCACAGCTATTATTTAAAAGGAACAACTCTGGAACTAAAATGACTTAAACATAATATCTTATTCAAACTGCAGAGGATATTCTGCTGTACCGACAAGTGAAAAGGACTAGTGGAACCAGATCCCCAGCAATTCCAGTCTCGAAAAAAAAAAAGATTGCTGCTGCTATCATAGCTGATGCAGCAAGGCTTGATGGTATGCACCATTGGAAATGTTTACGACAAAAAAAAAAAAAAGTGTAGGCTATGCCAGCAAAATGAACAGTTATTTTATGATTGACCAAAGCAGTTCATAATTTTATTTTTCATAGTTTTTATATTTTGTTTCATTAATTATTGTTTAAAATATACTTTTTTATATACTTTTAATTCAAAATTTTATTTGTTTGACATACACGGTCAATTGGAGGTTAAAGAAGAACAGATTATTTCATACATATTTTATATATTGTATTTTCCACCTGTGAATTTCAATAAATAAAATACTTTTCACATTGTGAAGCCTTTTAAAAACACATAACTCATCTAATTAAAATAACATTAATATGGTTCACTATTTAATTTAGTCTACTGAAGAATAAATACTTGCAATCCCACTGCAGAGTGAAACAGCAACATTTGAATTATTTGCTCCTTTAATATGGCCCTGGTAATGACACAGATGCTTCTTTGGCGCATGTATCTTGTGATTAGAGATATTTTGACCAAAGCGGTTTTCTATAATCATTCCTGGAGAGGTGAGACCGACATTCGGCATCAGCTGGAGATGGTGGTCGCCGCCATTAAAAGATAATTTATAATGCACATGATCATGGTCATTTATTGATCTTTTCTGAAAAGTCATTATTGTTAATTAATTAAATATAAATTTAAAAGAAATAGTGCCAAAGAATCATTTTGTCAGTTGTAATCTAAGGATGAATGACACAATGATTGTTTGATACTTTTATTTATTAATGTGAATTAACAATAAATTTTAGTTTTCAGATAAAGTCCTAAGATGAAGTCCTAATGAGGTCTAAATTGGCAAAAGGTGAAATTGCTTTGAAATAAACTCTGACTTGTGACACCATTAATTTGAGTCTTTCATAAATACTCTAATTATAATAATTGGCATATATTTGTGGTTTTAGTACCAGTTTATATACAAATAATTTAAAAAAACTATTTCAGTATAAGTTAAATTTCTTCGAAGCAACTTTAAAGCCAGTATACATGCCTTTCTTCTCAAGTGTTCCTCAAATGAATGGGGTAGATGAAAAGAATGAAAAGCGCCATTGGATTTAACTTTCCTAGGAAGAATAATCTCATAATCGGTAATTGCTTTGGTGTAACGACCTATAAAAAAATAAATGTTAATTCTTAAACATCACTAAAATGTAATTATTAATTAATTAATTTAAATGCGCTTTGCCTAACGGTATGAAATCCCTGAAGGGGAGGAGAGCTTGAGTGATTAACTTCTATTGATGTTTGGCAGATGAAGCAGTTGGAACACAAATATGTTATTAATAAGAGTCGACAGGCGCATGGGATAAACTTCGCTCCCTCCCTCTCTCTAGGAATGGAACTAAGTGGGTGAGGTGAAGAGAGCACTTCCCAAGTTGCAAATTTTGAGTGAATGTTTATTTTTAAGTTTAGTAAAAAATATTTGTTTCTTCTATATGATAGTTACCTAAAGTATTGTTATGTTTTGACTTTTATTGGAAGGGGGTGAAAGAAGTGGCGACAAAATTAAGCTTGCTCTCAAACCTTCCTCTCCCCCCACGCAAAAATCCTATTTTCAGCTCTGCCGTCCCCTGCAACAATTCCAAGTTAATTCCTCCAATTAATTCCAGCTTCTAGTGAAATACGATACCTACAAAGTATTGATACCGGCACTCAATCAGGCACCTATATCAAATATTCTATACCTTTAAGACGAAACGAATACTGAATCAATGGTATCGAAACCAAAACGACTTGGTATTGAAAGGAAAGTATTGGATACTTTACTCGTATCGATCAATATCTCAAGTCCCTATCTGTTTATTATACACATTATTTCATAATTACTAATTTCAAGGTACGTTCGAATTAAATCCAATACCATAAATCTTCTTTTCGCAGCCTAAATTATAAACAAAAAAATTATTTATTGGAATTTTGGCGTCCCTTAAAGCGGCACCGGTGCGATCGCCCTACGCCACTGCTAATTCCGGATGCCGATAAGATAATGATCAATAGTCTGCGAAATCGTATTTATTAGCGCCTACCATAAATATGTTCTAGAGAACCACCAACCGGAATTTAGAAGAATGAAGAGCCCGCTGGACCAGATTGTCATTCTAAAATAGGCCAGTCGGTTAAATATGGCATAAGCAAAAGTACTGTGCAATAAACTTGTAGTTTGACGTATTTATTAAAATATACTACCGCTTGCAAATCTCTAGGCGACCATTACGATAGTCGGAGTGGATTCTAAGGATTTGTGGAGTATCTTATTGATTGGGTTTAAGCGTTCATATTGTAAGTTTAAAAAAAAAAAATTTAGAAAGAAAAAACATTTTTTTACACATTTCAGCCAATAAAAATTTTATTTGGGAATCAATTGTGATGAAATTTTGTCATGCGTATTTATTGTGGGTTGTTTTAAGATAATTTGTGTAACTTGTGGAGATTTGACTTACGAAGAATTTTAGAAATAATAAACTTGATTTTTTTCTGGAACATTTCTGACTTGTTTGTAATTATTGTCATGACAACTTCGCACAGATGGAAGTAAGTTCACTATAAAATCAGGTTAATAAGAGTGGAATTATTGTGTGAAAGCGTTATTTGTTAATCAAATCAGAGGTTACGAGAAAAGTATTTGGAAATTATTGTATTATTGGCTAGCATTATCCCAAACTGGTGGAATATCAAGTTATACGTATGTTAATATGAATTATGTGACGGTGCGTCCATTATTTCACGAAATACCTTTCACTGGAAGGACTGAATTCTGAAAATGGTTATTCCAATAGACAAATTTAATGTCCATTATAACTTTACAAAGCACCTCTGCAAATAGCTGTTATTTTCGAATAATGGTTCTGAAAGGTTGTTAATGTTTAAGTTAGTAAATAATTGATGAGGAAAGTAACCATTTTACCGTTAGTTGGTAATTTTGGTTCAATTAATCCGGCTATTTACCGAAAATAACTCCTTATTCTTAATAAACAAAAACCTCCACCCTGAAGTAATAACATGGTAAAGAATTTGCACATGATAAAATTACGAAAAACAGATGTTGAGAGTTATTGAAAAAATATAAAGTGTCTTATCCTCACTGCAATGGAAATAATCGGCAATTCACCTTAACAGCTATTGAGCAATCTAAACATATAGTTTTATTTATAAAGAATAAGATTTGCAAAATTTAAAGACATGGTCGAAAATCATAAGTTTGTGAATAATTGAACTTACCGTCAATGTAACCTGCATATACTGAACAATCGAAAAACAGTATGATAAAAAATACGGTCCTTTTTAACATTAATTGGTTCATTAATTAATGCGTTGAGGGTCCTACAAAGAATTCCATATTATTCAGTTAATTAAATAGTAGTTGATACCACCATGCTTAACAGGTGTTCATTAGTTCATATGTATAATTGAAGAGCCAAGTGGATGAAGATAAGTAACATTTTTCGGGTTCTGATAAAACTGAATTCAAATCACCTTTATCTACTATAAGGCAGATGTGCATCATCACTTGACAGCTTTACCGACTCATTTTTGAACCAAATATTCAGCTTATGTGAATGGAAGGAAAAAATACCACTTTATGGGTCATTCTCAAATAAACTGTCGTTTTCGAAATCTGGGAAAAAACCAACAACAAACCAAAATGTTTTTAAAAAAGTTTTATGTTATACACTTGGAGTTACGCACTCCAATACTTAAGTATTGGAGTTACGCACTAAAAAACTTTTTTCTTGAGTTTCCTCAGATATTTTTTTGCGTTATTAGCTAGGACTAGTTGCCGTTGTGCGATGGACCTCCAAATAATCAAACTATACTTTTATGATTTAAAATATTTAGTTAAAAGATTCTTAATTCACTTCGGACAAAATTTAACTCACGCGAACTTTGTCACAAGAATTTTGTTTTACCAAATTTTTATGTTTTAACATTAAACAGCTTAAAATTTCTCTCAAAACTCTTCTTTGAGATGAACTGAATGCTCATTGAAGGGACTAAAAAGCTTCTAGAAGTCCCAGAACAGTCTAAGTGGCAATTTATTGGAGAATGGCCTTTATACCCTTACATATCAATAATTCAGTTTTTCCAAAAATATCATTTATCACCTTTATCTACCTGACCTTTCAATTATAAAATATGGCAAAGCAAAGTCTAGACTTATTATCTTAAGGATATTCTTCTGTGTAATGAGATTCGACAGTTCACAGTTTTCTGGTCTTTATATGGGTCACTAACACCTACAACTAATAACTTCATTGAGTACCTAGCTAATCGTGATGCATCGTTTACAAAATTACCTTCCTAAGATATTATTGGTTTTCACCCGTCAGAGGAAATTTATTAGATAAAATGATACATTTTTTTTCTTGAAATAATTACAACTTACAAAAAAATGTAAAAAATTAAACCTTTCAGGGTACAACTTTAAAAGAGGGACGCGATATCACTGGTTCCTCCCGAACCTACTCGAAGGTCGCCGGACTAGCATACTCTAGCGCCATTTGTGCTAACGAACTGCTTTGCATTCAATTGTAACATTCGTGTTCATTGGAATTATAAAAACTATTACTGCTTTAATTAGATATTTAAAATTATTAGTGCTGTCGACTTCCGCTCATTACGTTCGCCCAAGAAATAAACAAAACACAATTTTCATTACCGCATAACTGAATAACTATGGGTAGATTTATGAATATTAAAAAAACGTCAAGGAAAAATATGCTCATCAATAACTGTTATAAGTTAAGATATATTTTACCTTTCAAGAATGAAAATTTTAAAGAGATGTTAAAATGAAAATGGAGACTGTTGAGAATACCGATGTCCTGAATGGGCCGTAGATAAAAGAAGATAAAAATTAATAATATATTTATTTTTTTATTAGGATTAATATTGATCAGGCAATAACCAATTATTTTTCATATTAAAAATAAAATCTTATTTATTAATTGTCGATTTTCGCCGAACGTAATATTCAAGTCATCGGTTAAATGTTAACCGTTACATTGAATCATTGCTGACAAAAAAAGTTTCTTTTTTAAATAAAAACTTAAAATAATTGTTATATTCAAACCTAGGTTTATTCATTGAAGAAAGAGCGTCCATTGTTCAGTATTGTGGGTCATTGTAAAATAAAATATCACTTAAGTTGTTCTGAGATTTCTAGAAGTTTTTAAATTTTTCGGATTTAATGTTTGTTTTTTTCAATTCTTCAATCAGCATTCAGTTCGCCTCATTGCAAAGTACATTTTGAGCTGTTCAATGTTTAAAAATAAAATTTTGTAACAAAATTTCTTGTGAAAAATTCGTGCGAATTACATTCTGTTGGTGGTGCATTTAGAAAATTATCATTAAATATTTTAAATTAAAAAAGTATATTTTGATTTTTATGAGTCCACCGCACGACACTAACCAGTCCTACTGGCTAATAACGCAAACAACTTGGGAAAAATAAGAAACTTTTTTTTAGTACCTAACTCTCGTGACATAAAAGGTTTTCTATGTTTTAAAGTACCTAGAAAATCAAAAAATCATAAAGCTAGCAAACCAAGTCAGATTTTGCACTCTTTAACACTGATATGACATTCGTATAGAGCCCGTGGATAGTTTCCTGAACTTGAATTTTTTGTTTGATTTTTTTCCTCATTTCGAGAGTGACGGTATATTTGAGAATGGCTCTTGCATATCTAAATGACTCTTACAGAAAATAGAGTTTATTCAATGTACACCTTTGTTGAATGATTGTGTCCTAAAAGTGCCATTCTGTTGAGATCAATATTAGTTTTTTAAGAAATTGAATAAGAATGTCATCTCGTTTGTTTTAAAATCAATAGATGGGACAAAGAGGTTTCATAGAACCTCCTAGCATCGGCTAGTTATTCAAGTTGATTCCATCAAGGTAGCTGCTAGTTTTTCTCGGTATGCCTAGGATATTTAAAATTTTAGATTGGTATTATGTTGACTAAACGTCCAAAATCTTTCTTCAGACAATACATCGTTAAGGCAGGGAAAATTGTGATAGCTGCAGAACTTGCAGGGTTAGCATTATCCTATTTTGGCTGGAGACAATTAAACAACAACCAAGGTTCAAAATCATTTTATGTGTTATCAGTATCTTATTAAACCAAAATGCTCGTGATATTTGATTAATAAAAATGTGTAAAACCATTTAAATAACTTATTGCGTAAATTCGTTTAAGACTTAACCTCATTAAATTGTAACCAATATAAGAGGGCTATTTTATTTTTTTAAATTAGTTTGTTTCCACAATTGTATTTTATTTGCTCATTTTATTTGGCTTTTGATTAATCAGAGAATGATTCATTCTTCTTGAGCCTCCTGTTTTTTTTATATTAGAACATAATATGACAGGTGCTTATCAGGTGTTGTCACCTTCAACTGTTGGGCCTTATGCTGAAATAAAATTATGTTGTGGTTTCACTTGAGTTAGTATGAAATTAAAATTTGGATGAATATTTTACTTTGTTAAACAATGTTTATTTGCAATATAAATTATTATGTAGGTTGCAGGTTTTATAGTGAAACATTCAATTTTATCTATAAAAATGGCATCATTTATTTATTTCTTAAAAAAATATTGTCTGTTTCAGATCTTCGTTATTACCTCTATAAAAACCATAATTGGGTTCTCGAAGGTATGCTGCATTTTTTTTTTTTTTTTTTTTTTTACAACTGTTTATGTAGTGACTAAATAAAAAAAATGGAATTAATTGTTCATTGTACAATACGTTTTAAAAAAATGATAAAACTTTACTTAGACCGCATATTATCATAGATCAGCTAACAGTCTGTGAACAGACTGTATCCGATCTTCAGACCTTCCTTAGAAATAGTTAACCACGATAATATTAAGTATATTAATAAGTTAATTTATTCCTAGGAAATAAACACAATTTGTATGTTTCCGGCAGATGATAATCAAATCGCCTGTACTTTTTGGATTGCTAAGCACAATAATGGCGAATAACAATAATTAGGAAACTAGGATTTAATTGAAATAATAGTGATTAAATTGAGGAAACAAATAAAAAGTTAAAACAGCAAATATTAAGTTTGAAAATAAAGTGATCAAGATAAAAGAATAATAATAAACTAAATCCGTTAATTATTTCTATTTTTATTTTATACTTGTGTGAAATAGAGAAGTTAACAAATGTGTTTAACTTCTTATAATAATTATTACTTAAATCTGAACATATCAGATCTCTGTCCACTCATTAATACAATCCGTTTTTAGCTAATCAATCTTTGGTATATCAAAGCTTACATACAGCCATATAGTTACTAGGTGCTCTTATTGTTTTTCATTGCATGTGAACATAGTTGCCAATACCATTGAAAATGTAAACCTTCATTTTGGCCATTATTTGCCCTTTAAATAATTGAATAAGGCTGTATACATTCATTAAGGGAAAAATCAAGTTGCATAAAATGTGATAGTAAGTTATGTGGAACCAGCAGTTGGACCTAACCTAACTTAATGTAAACATTACACACGGCTAGTATTGGGTACAGTCTGTTCACGGAGTGTTAGCCAACCTTTAATAAAGCACATGACTCATGTAAAAGTGTTATGAAAAAAGTTTTCTTGCTCATTTATTCATATGCTCAAGAAATTAACTCCCAATAGGTCTATGACCGATATTGAAGCACATTAATCACTACTTGACAATATAACATTTTCAAGCATCCAAACCTGAAATTAATATTTGCTGCACCTTTGGGTTGTATAATACACTTGTGCCTGTTTTTATGAGCTAATTAATTATTTCTGAATGTTCTATTTCAGGTTACTATCAGATAGGAGAGAAAATATCATCTGACTCACAAGTCCGCCAGTTTGACTTAGAGTCTTGGCAGAGGAATGGGCAGTTATGAGCGCTTTA
Organism: Rhaphigaster nebulosa; assembly: GCA_948150685.1. NCBI lineage: Eukaryota > Metazoa > Arthropoda > Insecta > Hemiptera > Pentatomidae > Rhaphigaster > Rhaphigaster nebulosa. Next base: position 32,053,972 of record OX411312.1, on the reverse strand, counting down.
GGATCTTCTATTAAATTTACTGTAGTTGCTGTAGCTGCTGGATTAATTTTTTATCAGTTTACTCCTTCTGCAGATAAAGTTGTGAGTAATATTCATATATTAAGATTAAACGCACGTAGCAGTGATATAAATAATAATAAAATAGTATTTATAAATGAGGTACAACTTTACAGTCTGGTCGCATTATCACTGCCTGCTGCCGAAGTTATCTGAAGATCGGCAGACTAGGACTTTCCAGCGCTATTTGTAATCAATTGCAACATTCGTGCTGATTGGAATTATTACTGCTTTAATTAGATAGTATTTAAAATTATTAGTGCTGTCGACTTCTGGTAGTCCGAGAAAGTTGAACCTAAAGCAGTAATAATTTAAATTATGGTAAGGGTCTGAACTCAACTGAAAAGGATCTTTTGTAGGTACATATGTATATCTCTTGAACAGGCATAGCAAGCTGAAACTGAAGTCGAAAGCTGTGATCTAATTAAAGCAGTAATAACTGAAATTATGGTAAGAAACTGATCTCAAATGAAAAGGATCCATCCAGGATTATTCAGCTCTTGAGTGAACTCAAAGTGAGCTTAAGTCTACAGCATTAATAATTTTAAATAATATCTAATTACTACAGTAATAATTTTAATTATTCCAATGAATACAAATGTTATAATTGAATACAAAGCGGTTTGTTAGCACAAATGACACCAGAGAGTGCTAGTTCGGCGACCTTTGGGTAACTTGGCAGGAGGTAGTGATAATGCGACCTAATTGTTAAGTTTTAGCAAAATTAGACCCTGTTTATTTAAAGTATAAAAGTGTTATGATAATTAAATGAATAAATTTAAAGGAATTAATAATCATTATTAAAGACTTTTTTTATTCACTGTTCAATAAATAATAAATCCACTTAATTAAAATTAAGTTATCTAAACAATATCTATTGTCTAAATTAGCAACTATTTTCATAGACATTAATCTATAACACACTAAAGTTTAGGTATATGGGTGATTCTCATATTACGAGTACAGGCAATTTTCATGATAAAATAACCTACACCTTAAAATTCAATACGTACATCTTTACAAATGGCCAAGATCGGAAGTGTTTTTTTCGTGCGAAATTTAAAATTTTCAAAAGCTCATGCGGTCAGTAAAGACCATATCAGCTTGGTAGTGACAACCAGCTTGAGTTTAATGATTGTTTAATAGACCTAGAGGTAAGGAAAAAAGTCCAATTGGAAAAGACAAACTGCATATACTGCGGCCCTTTATGTATAGGAAATTATAAATAACCATTTAAACATACTGTAAAGTTTTTATAAAAATGTTACAAACAACATTTAAAAAAAATAAAATATTTTTACATTCATAAATAAACAATATGTATTAAATGTTATATTTCAAGTCCTTATTTTAAAAAAGGTGAGGTATTTGTTGGTAAATGGTACGGTTTAAGGGGAAGGATCGGGGTTTTCCCAGTAATTCCGGTGAGTAATTGTTTTTTCTGTTATGGAAGGGAGTAAATTTAAGATTGGACTATTGGAGATATTTATTTGGTCATTTAAGCAAAAATCTGGATTTGAAGGATTTTATTATTTCAAGTGCTTCATATATATTTAATTTGAGGCTGTTTTATATGAGATGTATTAATTTAACTCCTGAGTCTTTGATGAATTAATGTTGTTTTTTTTCATTTAAATGAATTGCAAAGTTGGAATTCTCTGTCTTGTTATTATATTCACTTATATGTTCCTTTAATCTCTGATTTAGGGATCTCCCAGTTTTTCCCGTGTATTTTGCTGCACAATCATTACAATTTAGTTCGTACACCTCACCTTTCTTCCATTACAGTCATTTCCATTACTAGTTCAGTGCGAGAACAAACCAATGTAATCTTTTCGGTTTGAAATAATTTACTTAAAGCTTGGTGAGTGCCTACATGTATTTGATCTCTGGTCTTAATTAAGTTCACAATTCATAAATGTATTGTATTATTTACCAATGCCTAATTAGTTTGATCCTTCAATTCTATCATGCGAACGTCAACCAAATAATAAGTATTTGAAAAAAATAATAATTTACAATAATTGCTTGCTGATAATAATAATTGACGATTGCTTAAATAATAATTGATTTGCGAAGCAAGTCAGGGTATTGAATTGAATGATGTGTTTCCTCGGTGAACCTTTGTTTGCTATAATACATTTATTTACTTTCCCATTCATTTTATTTAGCAGTAACTATGATAAAGTGTGTAATATATAATTAATGTGTTAAAAATAAAATAAAAATCAAAGTTCAACTTAAATATTTTTTTTTTAAAAGTTGTTTGTAACATTTTTGTAAAAACTTTAACTTTTTAATGTTAAAGTTGTTTAAATGATTATTTATAATTTCCTATACATAAAGGGCCGCATTATATGCACTTTGTCTTTTCCAATTGCACTTTTTTCCTTACCTCTAGGTCTATCAAACAATCCTTAAATTCAAGCTGGCTGTCACTACCAAACTGATATCGTCATTACTGACCGCACGCACTTTTGAAAATTTTAAATTTCCCACGAAAAAAACACTTCCGATCTTGGCCATTTGGAAAGATGTACGTATTGAATTTTAAGATGTAGGTACTAATTTTAAATAATGGTACTATAACAAAGAAAATTAAAATTAGAAACTTACTAAAAGCTAGTTTTTAAAGAACATTTGACTGAATGCTCTAAAAAAAATTGGCTAAAACTTACTTTAATAAATCAGACCTGTCCGTAGAGAGTTTCTATATTGCAAAAGATATGGGGTAGCTTTTATTTTTGTTTACTTTCCCTTACCTATATATGGAGTATATAGTAAGGGGAAGTATTGCGATCATGAACATTTTTAAATTGTATGTATGGATCCAAACATGTGAAAACCAAAATGCAAGCACAGGTGACCTTTGTAGAACTTTTGGCAGCCAAAAAACCTCGAAATTTCTGAGCTTTTTGTTTTTTTGCCTATAATTTTCCAAAATGGTGCATTCAATAAAAAAAGTTGTGGTATAACAAATTAAAGAACATTGAATTCTGTGTCGAATGAGTACCACAGTATAATAATTCGGTTGAGTGGTGTGCAAAAACCATAAAATGGTGATTTTTTCCAACTTGGTCAAAAACTGAGATAGAGTACTATATATGAGTCTGTAGCTTGGAAATGAGTTCTCTAAGAGAAAAACTCATCGGATTAATATTGTAGAGCATCAAAGTCTGCGTCCACTGAGTATCAAACTTTTAAGTTCAGTCAAGTACTCCATTCGAAATCACCAAACTTATTTTAGGGATTGGCATATTAGCTCAGAAGAGATTTCATTTTGTATTGCAAAAAGTGAAGCTATTTTGGTTTTGTGTTATGTATTGCACCTCTCATGAAAAATCCAAGTTTTCGACCTCCTCCTCTTTGTGCATTTTCCATCATCTTGAAAAACCGCTAAAAAAACATCACTTTTTTCAGTTATTCCTCAGTAACTCGCTTCCAGTGCATTTAACGTGAAAATGTGTCATTACCAATTTTAAAGAACGTTAAATGTCCTGCATGATCTATATGTAATATTTTTTAAAATACGAAATAACTACTGAGGTACGATGCTAATCTGTCAGAATGTCAACAAATGAAAAGGTTAGATTTGGTTCCGCCTAAATAGCTATTTTTCAGTGCAGTTCAAGAAAAAAATGGATAATAACCAATCTTGAAGAGGATTAAATTTTCAACAAGATTCATATAAAATATTACTCTCACCAGATGCCAATAACAATTTTAGAGAAGGTGGAAACTGAAAATATCATCTGCTATTCAAATCAGTATTCCTGAATGTTTAATATCTTAAAGATATATCATAATTCCTGAAAATAGATATCATAAACTCATTATGTATGTATGAATTTCATGTATATATCACGTTTATATTTATATTATTGTTGAGTGCCTAAGTGTTCACTCAAACTACTTTCCTTATAGCTTTGGGTGATAGTTCAAAATAAAAACTATTTGCTGTATCTTCGCTAATTTTTATCTAATTAAAATTTTTATTTTTTATGTTTAGCTTTGTAGACATTTCAACAATCTTTCAAATAAGCATCAAGATTGTTCCGGGAGATGTTTATAGATATAAAGTTTAAAAAAAATTAAACAAAGGTGAACCGATTTCCAAAGGAACATTTACAGACAGAATACTTTATTAAACATGTACATAAAGTTGAATATGCTATATCTTTGCTAATGTTGGTCCGATTTAGATGTTTTTTTTTTTTTGTTTTGAAGGTAATTTTATTAGCTTTCGAATAGACATGAAAAGAGCGAGTTTTTCCGCCTCAGCGGGCTCTGAAACGCATAGATCCGTTGAAAAGTACACATCAAAATGTTGACCTGATTAAAATACTTTATTTAGCTAATAGCTGTAGAAAAGTAAAAACATGGCTATAATGATTAATACCTCGTATCTTTGCTAATAGTAGTCCGATTTAATGTTGGTTTTTAATTAGAGAATTATCTTTCAAATAGTTATTTACAAAGTTTACCAAAAAATGCATACTTTTCGAGTTATGTGCAAGTAAAATATTCATATCGTTTTAACTTTTTTTCCTGCTTTTTCTTTGGGATGTACCTTACATATGAATAGTTAAAGAACTCTAAGCAGAAGACTTCGAGCAAATTTCATGAAAATCTTTAGAGCCGTTTTTGCGCAAAGGGTGCCTGATTTAGTGCACAGGCATTGGGTGCACAGCAATTACTCTGCCCAAGAAATAATTGTGGCACCGATAGAAATACAAACCAATGGCCATAAATATTTTTTTCCGACTCAGAGGGCTCTGAAATGCATAGATCCGTTGAAAAGTGCACATCGGAATTTGACTCGATTACAATACTTTCCTTACCTAGTAGCGTTAGGAAAGTAAAAAATAATAAAAAATCAGTTGACATCCGCATGATGGTATAGAAGAATCAATCTAATTAGGGATTGATAAATTATTTGCCACTTCTATAAATTTGTTTTATTGAAAACTAGTTTCGAATGTTATACATTCATCCTCAGTTCTAAAAACACACAAAAATTTCAAAAATAAGCAATTCAAAATATAGTTGGTATTATTATACATATTAAATTATATAATTCAGTATTATAAAACATTTATGAATTATGAATTTAATTAAGACAAAAAATCAAATACATGTACTCACCAAGGTTTAAATGGATTATATCAAACAGAAAAGTTTGTATTCGTTTCTTCTTGCATTGTACTAACAATGAAGGAGAAATAGGCAGGATGTTTTTAGGTAAACGGTTTAAGGGTCAGGGTTTTCCCAGTAATGCCTGTGAGTAATTGTTTTTTCTGTTATAGAGGGGAATAAATTTAAGATTGGACTATTGGAGATATTCATTTGGTCATTTAAGCAAAAATCTGGATTGAATTTTATTATTTCAAGTGCTTCATATATATTTAATTTGAGACTGTTTCACGTTGAAAACAGCCTCAAATTAAATATGGGGGAAAACCCTGGCCCTTAAACCGTTTACCTAAAAATATCCTGCCTATTTCTCCTTCATTGTTAGTACAATGCGAGAAGAAACCAATACAAAATTTTCTGTTTGATATAATCCATTTAAACCTTGGTGAGTACCAACATGTATTCGATTTCTTGTCTTAATTAAATTCATAATTCATAAATGTTTTATAATACTGATTTATATAATTTAATATGTATAATAACACCAACTATATTTTGAATTGCTTATTTTTGAGTTTTTAAAACTGAGGATGAATGTATAACATTCGAAACTAGTCTTCAATAAAACAAATTTATAGAAGTGGCAAATAATTTATCAATCCCTAATTATAATAAAAAATGTTTACAATGCTATAGCCAATTTGACTAACAAGTCAGTGTAAAGTACAAATACATTAAGTCCAGGAGAGGAATCAACAAATTTTAGGTAGTAGTGATTCAAGAATGCTTCATTACCGTACAATTTATGTCAATGCTGTGCTAATAATTCAGGTGTTGTAATAACACGAGCTGTCAACTTGGTAATAACATTTCCACTTATTTTATCTGTCTAAACTAATTGTTTAATTTATATAATAATTTTAAAATATTGTTTCTGCAAACTTTCTAGTCGGTGTATTGTAGTTTAGCTTAAATTATAATCAAAGAAATAATTTGAAAAGGTGGTGTGATAATGACAACAGTAAAAGAACCTGACTTACTTTACCACACACATGCATTGAGGTAAGCTATGTAATTGAAGTTCGTTATCAGCTGGTGACTGGTCCTACAGCTGAGGACTACCGTTTTACGTTTTTACACTTTATCTCTGATGTTTTGTTTTTTGCTTGATAATGGCATCAAAGTGAGAGGAAAAAGTGAAGCACACTTCACTGTCAACAAAAATTAAAAAAAAAATATGATTCAGAATACACAAGTTACCTTTTAAGAGTGGAAATAAATTTGACGTACATTACTTCTTCTTTAGCTTCCCTCTTTAGTGCCTTTCAGCGTAGAGGAGCATTCAGCCAGGAATTCCATTCTTCCCTGTTTATAGCTAGGTTCCTCGCCTGTCGGAGGTCCTTTCCCCTTGCCCTACAGAGTCGTTCAATGTATTCGAGATAGGACATCCTAGAGCGACCCCTAGGTCTTCTGCCATCTGGGACATATTCCATGGTCTTTAGAGGATCTCTGTGGTCGTCCATCCTGATAGCATGGCCAAACCACTTTAGCTGATGAGTTTCTAGGAGCTCTTTCAGTGGGGCTATCTGCAGTTCCTCACGAATCTTTTCATTGCGAATTCGGTCTCTCCTTGTTTTCCCAATTGTACTTCGTAGAAATTTCATTTTGGCAGTGGTGATTCTGCTCTCCTGTCGGTCTGTTATTATCCAACTCTCCGCTCCATACAAAAGTATAGGTAGATATACTATCTGGTAGTAAACTGCATTTGCCTTTTTAATCCTGTTAGATATTTCTGCGTCTACCTTCCCAGATCCGTCTATCACTGTACCCAGGTATGTGAAGTCTGTTACCACTTCTAATTTTTCTCCATTACAGTATATGTGGATATCTTCCTTCTTTCTTCCAACTTGTAGGATCTTACTTTTGTTGGTATTTATAAGCATTCCTTTTCATTGGAGCTCTTCATACCATGCCATAACTGCCATCTGCAACTTTTCCACAGAGTCCGTAATCAATACCACGCCATCGGCATAGAAGAGAAGCTGTATCACTGCAGGATTAAGATTCCTACCTCCCATGAACGTCCTTCCCGTTCTTCTCTTACAAATGGATGCCACTTCATCCATGAACTACAGGAACAGCAAAGGGCTTAGGCTGTCTCCTTGTTTGACCCTTTGCAATATTGAAATAATTTGATTCTAGCCCGTTCAGCCTGACTATTCCTTTGGACTCTTGATATATAGATTTAATCGCCTCTGTCAGGTTTCTGGAGACATTCTTCGCTCTGAGAGCTTCCCATATTTCATCTCATGAAACCGAGTCAAAGGCAGATTTAAGGTCAAGGAAAGCCAGGTACATATTTTTATCCAAGTCCCAGGATTTCTGTGAGATATTTCTTAATGAGAAAATGTGGTCATGGGTTTGGCACTCGGGTCTGAACCCAGCTTGCTCTTCTATTAGGTGCTCAACTAGTGGTCTTAAGCGACCCTCCAATATGGATGTCTATAGCTTGTATACAACTGGTGAGAGGCATATGGGTCTGTAGTTAGAGCATTCTGCCTGACATCCTTTCTTGTGAATTGGTATTATAATATTATATTCCCAATATGTTGGAATCCTTTTTTCATCCCAGGCTCTCTGGAAAAGGACTTGAAATGACCGCACCAACTAAGGGCCTCCATTCTTTATTAATTCAGCTACTATGCCATCCCTTCCTGGCACTTTTCCTGTTTTCATTTTGTATATTGTTCTTTCTACTTCCTCTTCCTCAATCACCTCGTCATACTCTTCTTCATTTCAGTTTCCATTTCCGTTTGTTGAATGGTGATCATCAATACCAAACTGATTGATGTAATGATGTCTCCAGACCTCCAAGATAGCTTTGTCTTCCGTGACCACTTTTCCTTCCTCACTCTTCATATTTCTCCTTGCTTTGCTTTTACGACCTCTCAGCTCAGGGCTTTGATCTTTTTCCAGAAAATCCTGATGTTTTCCCGATGATCCTGATCCAACTTCCTTCCAAATTCTTCCCATGATTTCTGTTTCACCACTCTCACTGCTTCTTTCGTCTTGTTTCGGGCCAACACATATGCTAGCTATTTCTCTGGGGTATTGTCCCGACAGTATGCCTTCCACGCTGTTTTCTGTACGTATGTACGTTTACCTTTCGTGCTAATCTTTTTCACTCCACACACTACAGTAGCTGCTTGCAGAATGCTATCCTTTATTTGGATCCATTTATTGTCAAGACTTGCATTTGCATCTATTTGCTGCACCCGATTCCTTATCTCCACTTCATACTCATCTATCTTTTGAGGGTCCTGCAACTTCTGTACTTCAACCCTTGAATAGGCTTTCATCTTCTGCTTTCTTTCCATGAGCACTCGGGTATCAGCAACCAGGAGCATGTGGTCGCTTCCTATTTCTGCACCTCTGATTATTTTCACAACTGAAAAATATCTTCTTATGTCTCGAATGTATACGAAATAGTCTATGATACTGTTGACATTTCTCTCAGCGGCTGAAAATGTGGTAGACGTAGATTACAAAAGAAAAAATATATGTTTACTAGAAAACTAAGGGTGTAAGAGTGCGTGGTAATGACATTTTAATAGGTTAAGTAATTATAAAATCAAATTATTCTTTAACATTTGATTATAAAAAAATGTTTCATCTATAGCAGTGGGGAAAAATTCAGGTTAGACTTAAATAATTGAGAAAAAGTTGTAATGGACTAAAACTTGCCCATAATATGAGAATCACCCATAAATATTTGTTGGTAAATGTTATTTATTTATTTTTTTATTCCACAGAGTGCACCCAGTGACTATAAGGAAAGACAAAAAGTTCTTGATGTGATGCGCAAAGCTTCAGGATTAGACTTACCCAACATTCCATCAACCAATAGTAAAGAAAAATGATTCAGATACCAGATAGTTTAGTGAAAAGGAATGAAGAAAGAGCAGAGAGATTAGGCCGTAAAAAGGAAGAAGCTGGTGAAGAAAACCTAACTGATGTATTTCGTGAGACTTTCAGGTCTAAACAGACCGAAATTGAATCAGCACTGGATTCAGCAGAAAAAATTCATGATAGGCAAGAATTAGCTGAGCATTTCAATACTATATCAAAAGATATTCAATCTCTAAACAAGTATGTCTCTACTTCCGCACTCTTTTTGATTCCCTACGATCTTCGAATGTCAAAAACTGTCCTCCAAGAACTGCAAGAAAGGGTGAATCAGGCAGAAAACAGATTGCTTCCTAAAAGAAAATTTGGTTTTAGTAAAATAACTCATGAGAAAAAGAAAGAGGAAATCATCTGTCCAAAACGTGTTGATCAAATAGACTTCCCCAAAAAGCAGGAACTAATTTTTGATACAGGTTTTGGAAATAGAGTTGGCGAAGTTTTGACACTGAGCGAGGAAGAACTTTTAGGAAAAGATGTTGTTCTTACTAAGCTACACAACTGTGTGGTTTACCTGTTGGGGAGCTGCAGTACCCTTCACCTTTCTCAAATCAGTGGATGTAGGCTGCTTTGTGGACCTGTCTCTAGTTCCGTCTTTATAGAGGGTTGTAAGGATTCTTTGATCGCTGTAGCTTGCCAGCAGCTGCGAATCCATCAAACAGTATCTACAGACTTCTATATTCATGTTACAACAAAAGCTATCATAGAAGACTCCAATGATGTCAAGTTCGCTCCATATACCTTTTCTTATAGTAACCTTGTCAAAGACTTTCTTATATGTGGTCTTGACTCTCATACTAATAATTGGGATAAAGTTGATGATTTTAATTGGCTTGTGAATAATAAACAGTCACCTAATTGGAGGATTATTGAAGAAAATGAGCGTGTTAAATTAACGTTATAGTTTAGCTACTTATAAATATATAGATATTGTAAATTTTAATTTTTATTAAACAAAGTTTAACAAATTATCTTTTTATTTCATTTTGCTCTGACTTATTTAGTCACCTTTGTTTACCTTTTTCCAGTAAAATCTAAAAGTTATTCTCTAAGTGTAATAAAATCAGTGGTGTGGAAATCAACATTTGGTTAATTAATTGAGCAATTAGTTTATTTTTAGGAGGAATTTTCAGAAGACAGTATATGTATTACTCTCAGAAATTGTAGGTGTACTAACAGCAACTGCCACCATCTACTTATTCAGTTGCAATTACAGTTGTAATAATACAAGATGGTGGTATGCAGGACAGTTCTGTTTAGGATGTGAACTATGGGTAACTTTGATTTGTACTAAAAAAGATTTGATCGTAAAAACATGCTTTTTATTCAAATTACTAGTAAAATATTAGGGTGTATACATAGTGCCCCATGTCAGGTACCTGCGAGATGAAATCGACTAATGATTTGGTAAACCAATTTGGTAAACCCAAATGAGCCCACCTATCTAACCGCTAGAATCGAGCGGGAAGCAGTGCACTCTGTGCCCATTTCGGTTAATTTTTTTGGCATATGTCATCAATCTTTGTAATTATTAGCATAAGATAATCTCCACTTCAATGTATATTATTGTAACCAAATGATTTTTAAAACATTTAACTTTTTGTTTACTTAATTAAAAAAAAATTTAAAGCTACATCACCTAGCAATGTGAATTCTCTGTATCTACTCATTATGAGCCATATGATTTATATCATGTGATTAGAAATACAATTTATTTTTTTAACTATAGTTACAAGTATGTTATCACTCATAATATAAACAAAAAAAACAATTTTTTTTAAAATCTTTTTTCATACAAAAAACATTTTTTACCAAGGAAGTTTGCAAAGACCAATAGGAATATAAAAAGAAACCAACACTCATATTATTAAAAAAACAATCTGTATTTATCTTTTTTCATAAAAACATTTTTTACCAAGAAAGTTTGCAAAAACCAATAGGAATATAAAAAGGAACCAATAAGTTGTATAAAATCACTTTTATTCAGAAAGTTCGGCACTAAGGTTAGTTAATTAAATGACAGGTCATTCCTACCATAAGCAGACAACTATAGCCTATAGTCAACTCTCATTTTGACAAGTACAAATAAGTATTAGTAAGTAAAAAACAAAAGGAAAATTAATTTGGAATTGTAGTATAAAATAATTTCCACTAGAATTGGTGATTAGTATAACCAAATGATTTAAAGAAACTGATACTTAATTAAAAACAATTATGGAAGCTCCATCAGAAAGAAATGTGAATTCTGTGCATCTACTCATTATAAGAGCCATATGATTTATTTCATGTGACTATAAAAAATTTTTTTTGTAGGTTAACCATGTTCATATAATAAGTGTATTATCACTCATATTAAAAAAACAATTAGTTTTAAATATTTTCCAGTAAAAAGACAATAGGTATTTTATCAACCAACAAATATATTATCACTCATTAAAAATTCACTTATACCAAAAATGTATTTGGTTATAAAAAATCACTTTTATTGAGAAAGTTTGAGATGAAAATAATGAAATGATATTTAATTCATATTACAATTAGTCAGACCCCCAATTGGGCAATAGTATAAACCCTATTGTGGCAAATATGAATAAGTACTTTGAAACAATACAAAAGCTAGTTAACAAGACTTCTGACAAGTTAGGAAGGCATTAGATTCTATTCATTCTTGAGATCCATTTCAATCATTTTGGGTTCTATGAAACGTTTAACTCTCACTCTTGGACACGTTTTGGTGGAAATAACCACCAGCACGATGCATATTTTTCAAAAATTAATAAGAAAAGAAAGAGTTTGCTGGTTAAAGAACGAAATACACTGGTTGAAAGCTTGAAGTCTATTGAAGCCACAGCTATAGCTATCTAAAATAAAAAAAATCGCTATCAGGAATGATGGGATAAAACTGAATGGGAGACCAAGGAGCTTGGGAGACAGACTCAAACAACTAGTGAGCCTTGTCACTAGATTATGATTCCTAATTTCCATCATTCCCAAAAAAATTCTCCTATCCTCATCCCCCTCTTAAAATGCATCCGATGCAGTACAAGAGATCCCACCTATTCCAAATTTATACCCCTAAATATCAACTCCACATCCCATGGAGCTTAGAAAAAAAAAAAAAAAAAAAAAGATCTTGGGCCTCACCTGTTGTGATTGTCACTAAGTGTGCAAACCTTCCTATTAAACAGTTTACCCCTATGTCCACAATACCACTTAATATTTCTCTGCAGGTGTCAAAGTATTAAAAGGGTTGGCTTCTAGGAAACCCAAACTGGTATTAACATTCTTAATAATTAAGTGAGGATAAGTCAGAACACATTAAGAAAAAAAAAATGATTCATTTTAATCTCACTTATTCCCAAAAAAATTAATTGGAATCACTTTTAATTAACAATAGAATGGAAAACAATTTAAAGGATGATTAACATTCTTGAACCATTTGCTTTCATTGTTACAAACCATGCAGTGTCTTGCAGGATATTTTTGCCAACAATTCAAAGGTCTCCAGACCCGCATTTACAGATTGTGTTATGTTAAAAATTTTAAATTCTGAGAAAATGATAAACTTTTTAAGAAGACTATCCAATCCACTGAGAAATCATGTAATTAACAAATAATCTTGGGTTGTTAATGTAAAAAGGCGAAGATAGGCACACCTTTATTTATAAGAAAAAAAATCTATTGTCAAAAATTTGTTACACAGTACCACCTTCAGCCACTCCATCCAACACCATATCTCAAAATACGTGATTTTAAAGTTTTATAAGTAGTAACAAAGAACCCACCGATTGAACTTATTCTAGTCCCTTTATCATTGAGATACCCCATTCTATAGAAAAAAAAAATACACGCAACCATTTAATTTATTTTTATCACCAGTAATATATAAAGCTCTCGCATCTATAAAGTTAAAGACATTCACTAATTAGAAAAAAATACCATGAGGATTTGTAGGTGAAGCATGTTATCTTGGGACCACTCAGTTATGAAGATAAATTATGTTACAATAATCAATACAACTACAGAAATACAAATGCTTCAAGTTTTTCTTGTTCCAATCTTTCAAGCACCCATTAATGTAGTAGGTAACTGTGATAAATTTAAATCTGTAATATTTTACAGTTCCATGTCTTACTACTTCCTCTGATCAATCGATTGCATTGCATAGATAACAGATCTGAAGTTATATTACTTATAGTTGCCTTCATGGGCAACATACCATCTCCTCTATCATTATAGAGAATGAGTTGTGCAGAGCAGAAGGCAACTATATACACTACTTTCAAGTACACTGCATTGTTAATCCATTCAATATGGTGACCATTTAGCTGAACCCAGCATACTGCGTAATAAAACGAAAAAACTTCGGCTATGACTGATACTGCCTGTTAACATCAAATACTTCTTTATTGTTAAATTTAAGTTAAAAACATTGTAAAAAAATTCCCTCAGGTGTTTTCACTAAAAACGTTCATCAACCTAAATTTTGAAATAGTACAACTTCCAAAGGGAATCCCAAAACCATCACCTGACCTGTTCCTGGTTTTCAAATCCTTCCCAGAAGTACTGAAGCGGCAAGAAAGGCTTTTCTGAATGATTAAAAGTAGAGAGGCAGTCAAAATACTGAAGGGACAGAATGCAATAATATTGTGCTCTTATTAAGTGATGGGCAAATGCCTACAAAGGATCAATTTACAATTAGATATTAATTTAAGATAGATGTTACTGCTTTCACTAACCGTAACTTAGACATTATTATGTCTCATTTTATTAACTTTACTGCAGAGCAGTTCGATAAAATAAAAGTGGACTAGTGTTTATTAAGAGTGTAATACCCCTTTACAATAGGTGTAGGACCTAGTTGTCTATACCTCTGGACAAAGCAAAAAGAGTTAGATAAAAATCTATAACAAAACTAAAATGGACTTAACCTTAATGACCTTAACCTCCAATGTAGATATACAACACAATAACATTAAATCACTTACCTTTTTATAGTGTATTATAGAATTAACACTCCATCCTCAAGCTGTAAAACATGGTAAACTACTGAAATATAAACTTTAACAATGCTTTACCTTCTTACACCATATACCAATATGATTCTTCAAACTAAACAAAATTCTTAGTTTCTTTTAAATCTTAGCAGATGAAATCTGCCATGAGGAAGGTGTACCCAAAAACTTCCATCCACAAAAATCGTTGCAATACCATGTTTAATGACAATGACTCATTTGGTGAGCACTTCAAGATACAAAACGGAAAAATGATAAAATTTTCATTTCAACACAGAAGCGCAAGTCACCCAGATAACAGTGACATTGATGAACATAAATATCATCCATGTCAATGCTGAATTTTTTTACTTGCAGAAACCATACATTAATCTATAATTTTGAAGTTGATCATAAAATAATTGATTAAGGTCACTGTATATACATTACAAAAAATATTAGAGAACTTCCATTTTTTCAATTTAACATTTACCTACTTGAAACCGTATCATTAAACTTATTCAATAGCATCATCTTTTAAAGATAGTTTAATCGAATCAAAATTATTAGTTAGCTTAACTATTACAAAATAAATCAGAGAATCTTTGGAAAAAACATTTCTTGACTAATGATTAAAATGAGAATTTTATCAATTTTTCAACTTTATCAGCTTCCTACTGATACCACTGGTACATATATCTGCCGCCTTGGCTTAAGATTTTATGGTATTGATATTAAATTTATTAACATAATAGATTACTCTAAAAACTGATTCAATTTTAAAGTTTTAAGCCAGGCAGCTTTTGGTGAAATACATTTTAGATTATAAACTTAGATTATAAATTTATAACTATTTGCTCACAACACTATTTCTAAAGAACACCATGGCAAAATAAACAAATAATGTGTACAAAATTGTTTTTATTGAAATACAAAGTAGCCAATTTTTTTTAATTACACAAAAAAAAAATTAAACCAATAAAAATTTAAAAAAAAAAATAAGAGGAGAAAATCAATTAAGTTCAAATTACAAAATGCAGTAAAATGAAAAAAAAAAATTAACATAAGGTTTACTAACATCCTACTATACAGAATTAAGCATTATCATTAATAAAATGGAAAATTTACAATAATAAATCAAATACAATTATAATACAACTTAATTAGGGATTTGTTTGAAAGTCCATGAATATCATTTCATTTTCGATGTTAGTTTAAGACTGTCAAATGGATTAAAAAAAAAAAAAAAAATAAAAAAAAAAAATAGAAGGCTGAAAGTTACATCCCTACTGCTAAATTACTTGAATGGTCATGAATAAAATTAAAAAAAATGATAAATAAGAGTATATAAGTTTCCTTTAGAATTGAACTTTGTACAACTGAGCATGCTCAGAGTTCTCGAACATAGATGTCGTAATGAAGCTTTCTTATAGCTAAGTATAGCTTCATGGGTGCGTAGTAGTTTCAACTTTATCGACGTCATAACATGTGAGATCTGAGGACGACTGAAAACAGACAATCAAACACATTTTTGATCTAAAAAAAAGATGTAAAAAATTATTTTTTTTTTTCAGTATTCTGTAGCCATGGAAACGAAGATATCTGACGTCGATCTATGAATCTACTTTACAAAAATTATATCGATGAAAAAAATATAAAAATAGAAAAAGTATGTTTATGCATATATTTGATCTACCACACAAAATAAGTATTCGACGCGTTGATTCTTTCAATGAAGTTTACATGGCTATCGTAGAATAACGCTGAAACAATTATAACATGCTTTCAAGTTTGTAGTTATTTTCGAAGGAGGTATTTGAACAGTGTAACAATGTTGTAGATGAAATTGGAAGAGACAATTTCATGAAAGATAATTCTTTTAATAATTTTCAACATCATATAGACCTAATACCAATTTGACGAACCCTGAACAGTTAATGATTTTTTAATTTTTAAGGAATGGCAATAAAAAAAGTTTAAATTTATTTGAATAAAAATAAAATGTTCATGCATGCTAATTAACATGACAAATTAAAATGAAATTAGTTTTAACTTTTTTTTTAAACAGTAAAGAAAAATTTGAAATGATATAATTAAACTGAGACTAACATAAATTATCAAGATAAATAAATAGACAACTTTAACTTAAATGCAATCAAAAACATTAAAAAATGTACACTTGTAGAGTAGTGAGATAATAAATAATTATCAATTTAAAAAAAAAAAAAATTATGATATTTTAATAGTTCAAATGATTTTTATTTATTTTTAGCCCTTCAAACATCTGAAGTATTACATTACTTAATAAAAACAGTCTCTTAATCTAAAACTTATGGGAGCATTTTAGAAAATTAAAAACACTAGCACAATGTTGAAGGGCTAATAATCAATACTAGAAAAAAAAAAAAAAAAAGCAGAGTTAAACAAAAAGAAATTTTTTAATTTACTTCATGACGGGTAAGAAAAACATGATAAAGTATACTAAAAAAAAAAAAATTCAATTGCCGATTCCCGTAATATAATTTTTAAGGACTGAACTAAGATCTTTAAATGCATTCTGGGTCTTATCTGGCAATAAAAGTTGTATGAAAAAGTAAATGCAGAAGAAAAAAAAATTGACAGATGTAGCCATATAATAAAACTGCTCTATCAGATTGGCGTTATGTAGTTAAATATGCTTAAGTGTATTGATGATATATAAATTCGTAGAAATGAAGTACCTTTTGCGGCTAAGATGGCTAATATCCGCCACTGCCTGAGTAAGAATTTCGTTGAAAACCTCCTCTTCCGTAGCTATTACCACCACCGCTTCCTCCGAATTCCCTTCTACCACCGCCACTGCCGCCGCCGCCTCCGCCTCCACTGCCGCCGCTGTAATCATATCCAATATACACACACCTCGCCGGCAACCTCCAATGAACAACATACCACCTCAACCAATCTCCTAACCATACTCGTAACCACAGTGGTAACAAAATTAAGTACAGTACAGGAGATCATTTGCACCCATTCATAAGAAATGCAAAGATTGAAGTAGATATAAAAATCAAAAAGTTTCTCTATAAGTATATATAGAGTTAGTAATAATGAAAAGTAAAAAAATAAAATAAAATATACCAATATTCAGTAAATAAAGAAACGAAATAAAAATAAGGTAAACATTAAACACATTACTACAATCAGTGACACACTCAGATCTAAACTAACATTCTTCACTTGCATAGAATTGAGAGAATCTAAACTATCAAACTAAGTATTGTTATTGGTAAATGAAGTTAGTACAGTGGTCTAAGCAGCATAAAGAAAAATAAATTTTAAAAATAATGATAAGCAGAATATATAGAAATGTTACAAAATTGGAAATATTGTTTAAACGAAGAGTAACATTAAAACACTACATATATATTCAAGTACAAGAATATATGTATATATTTAAGACCCACAGCACTTTGTTTATTAAAAATTATGCTGATGACAGCTTTAAGGAATTATTTGTAAAAATAAATGACTGTTTCTCTTTCCTGTCTTCTGGAGTTATTAAAGTTACTTGAAGTTGAAGAAGGTCATCTTCGATCTTTCAAAATCAAAATCAGTATACAAGAATAATTTCAAGATTTCTTTCCCAACTTAATTACAGCTATTGAATAAAGTTTTTTTTTTTTTTTTTGTTCAGTTTTTAAGACCAGAAGAACTGATTTTCGTGTAAAACCATATCAGTGATGCATGGTTGTAGCGAAGAACCCAGAAAAAGAATAATGGACGCCTTTAAATAATATATTTAAGTACACAGCAATCACTTAAGTTCACAGAATACAGGCTGCTTCACCCACAAATTTGTCTGTTTTCAGGTTGCCCTCATTTCTCACATGTAGATTGAGGAACAGCGACTGACACTTAAGTAACCCGGAGCATTCATATTGAAAACGCAAAATAGTTAGATCATCACTAATTTTATACTTGTTCATATTTAGGAGATAAAAATATAAGGTGTAGTAGAACAATGGATTAGGGGACTTGAAAAAAAAATCTTGATGAACTAACATAATAGAAGTCATGAAGGTTTTTTCATATCTAGATAAAAATTCTAATTATAAAATGTTATATTTGAATACTAGGATTGTAAGAGATGTTGGCTATTGATTACATTGCTTCTTCAAGAAGAATGGAACATACTACAGAATTTAAGCTGAGTGACTAACTTAGTAAATTAAATCATTAGGGTGGAACCAGCTCGTTTAACAAGGTAAACTGGATTTTCAGCAATCTGGCAGCTCGAAGTATGTTTCCTCCCTAACTAGACCATTCATGATATTGTTGTTCCATATGTAAGGAATGACTGCACATGGAAGGTTAACAAGACTTCAATAATAATTTGAAAATGTTAGGAACCAGAATTATGTGATGGGAAGGAGTAACCCACAGAAAATGATTCCTCTTCCAATCAGAATCACCAAAGCAAAATTTATTACTCTTTTAACCATTGTTTAGAGTAATCTTGGCTATACAGAATTTTATATGAGAATTTAAATCTATGGCATAACATTTTGCTGCTCATACCTAACCTTAACTTTATCACTGGCCTAATGAACCAAACCAGAAAAGTTTATCAGATATATCAATGATACAAAAATTTCATTAAATTTATAAAAATGATCCTTTTATTATAGGCCATAGCTATTTTTTATTTTGTAAATATAAATTTAAATGCTGATAAAGAACAACACTGGCCCTATGCAATGCCCAAATAATAACAATGCTACGATTAAGCTTGAGCTCAACAAAAGGATTACACTTAATGTAATACAAGATAAAGGCAAACTTTTTAACTCCTTAGCTAAGGACAAATCATTACTGTTTTATTTTGTTCAGCTTTAAAACAGACCATATCACAGAAAAATAGACATTGGGGGAAAAGTATAATTTACTTTTGATGAATTTCATAATAGTAAACTAAGTAATTATTAGGCAATAACTGAGCAATTAAATTCTGATAAATGCCATAGTAGGTTAAGCATTTATTCAGTAATAACAGTAATTAGTTCTTGTTAATCATCAGAAATTAATTTTATGATGAAATTTTGGATAGTTATCTCAACTTTCCTTACTGATATAAATACTTTTGTTGGCCAAGAGATACTAACTAATAAGGGCACCCACTTACAAGCCATCAAACCTAAAAATTTCTATATAATTGTAGAAAATAATACTCAAGATTTTTAAAAATAATATAGTGAATAATTAGCCCTAAATTACATATGAATTCCCTAAAAAAGTTTAAAAAATTGAAAAACATTATGACAGATAACAAGTTTTTTGGTATTAAATAGTTTTTTTTTTGTTTTTTACACTCTGTTATAATATTTTTTTTAACTTCCAAAAACCGGAGAAAAAATCATATTGAAAACAAATTTTGTAAAAAATAAAATAAAAACTTAGCGAAACTATAAGAAATAAACATCTATTCACCTACCTACTTGGTAAAGACAAACAACTCAGTTGAAGTTTTGAGATTTAAAGATTTATTTTTAGTTTATTATTAATCCCTTTCTTTCTTTTACCTATTTCTGCACAATTTTAATTATTTCTAAAGTCTGTCAGTTTCTGTAAATCAAAAGTGTCTCAATCCTTAATGTGGAGGTTTTTTCTTAAACCAAAATGAGTAGCTCAGGAGTAGGCTATGCTTAACAATGCAGCTGCCTTATCAGTGGCGGTTGCCACACTAGCAATCTATAACACCATTTGTGCTAACTGCTTTATATTCTATTGTAAAATTTTTAATCATTAAAATTATTAGTTCTATAGATTTTCTTCCCTAAACCACTGGAAGTCTGTCACACTAATAATTTTAAATAATACCTAATTAAAGCAGTAATAATTCCAATGAATAGGAATTTTAAAATTGGATACAAAACAATTAGTTCGCATCCGCATGATAAGGATCAATCTCTAACAAAACAATTAGCTAACACAAATGGAGCTAGCTAGTGCTGCGATCGCTACTGATAAGGTGTCTACATTGTAAAGCTGTACCTTAATCAGTTATCTTTCCAGGTTTTAGCTATTTGTTTACTTGTGTAAAGGCTTTTTAAAAGATTATTTCACAAAAATCAGTAAGTTATTTACTTGAATTAAATGACCAGTTATTTCTAACAACTTCAGTAGCTGTTATTTGTGATGTCACCAAAAAAAAAAAAAAAGGAAATTATTTCATTTAAAATAACTGGTTTTTCAAAAACCAATCAGTTCTAATTGAAAGTAAAATAACTGATAGCTTTTTCCCCCACAATGACAGACACCTCTAGTTACAACCATCAACAGGAAAGAATTTATACAAGTTAACTTTCTCATTAATAACTTTCTTTTTTCCTTTCGATTTCAATTTATAAAGTATTGTAGTAACTTCTGTGAGTCATTCAAAAACAGTGATATTAGTAAATTTTCATTCCTACCAAACAATTTGATCTGGTATAAAAATAAAACAAACGTAGAAATAAATGTGATAAGATGGGGAAAAAATAAAATAAACCTAAGTATTGAGAATCAGTAACCCCCACTAATGTTCAATTTTATTGCAACTTAAAAAAAATTTGATGAACAGAAATGAATAAAATATTTGGAATTGGTGTCACCCGCCTCCAAAACAGAATATAAACATAATCTTCGATTGCATTACCTGAACCTGTGTGGTGATCTGCTTCTGAAACGTGGCTCCCTGACATTAGAATAGCCATTACCTTGGTAACGACTACCTCCGCCGCTTTCTTTGTTCCCAAATCTATCACCCCCTCTATCGCCTCCACCACCAAATCCTCCTCCTCTTCCACCGCTGCCCCTAAACCCACCGCCGCTACCTCCACCACCTCTTCCCCTTCCTCCACTACTTCCTCTCCCACGCCCACCACTACCGCCACGGAATGATCCAGATCTCCCTTCATCCCTCATTCCAAAACCACGACCACCACTTCCTCTACCTCCACCTCCTCTACCACGCCCTCCACGACCCCTTCCCCTCGATATTTCAACTCTTAATTGTGCTCCCATAAGTGTAGTATTGTTCATATTATCACAAGCTGTCTCCGCATCTCTCATTTCAGCAAATTCAACGAAAGCAAAGCCAGGGGGGTTGTAAGCTACCCAAACATTATTTAGTTTTCCAAACTTCTCAAATGCAAATTCTAAATCTTCCTTTTTAATTTCACCATCCAAGCCACCAACATAAACCCTCACTCCTCCACTTGAACGAGGGCCACCACCTTCAGCAAAATCTCTCATCTGAAAATAGAGAAATAATTAAGAAAACCTTATTTACCAAAATAAATACTACATAGTGAATAGAACAATAAATAACTTAATTTTAAAGGCTTTTGAAAAGTGAATATATTTAACAATAATGAAGATTTAAAACTTAAAAGAATGATTTAATTCAGTATACAAACACAGATATACGACAGCCCTAGAATAAAATGCACTAAAGCATCATTAGAAATAAACAGAAAACAAAAAAAACAGGAGAGAAAACTTATGATCTACAGTAATAGTATGTTTGAGGACTGGTTGTGTAACAAACTTTTCAACAAAATGTAAGAAAAAATTATAGTCAAGTTCTAGTAAATTGATGCAATATATAGAAAGCACTGTTGTCGCTTTGTACTAACTTCTCTTTACTAACTCGCTCTCTCTAACTTCTCTTCTAACCTCTTGAGCCATTTATTTCTATAATGTCATCTATAATAATCAAGAAAATCAGTGATCGATTATTGTTAAATATTACATGGTTAAGAACACTCTAGTTAGCTCTGTTGCCTACCGAAAGTGTGTATCCCATCCTTCTTAGATACAAATTTCTCTCGAATTACTTTCTTAAAAATATTTAATATTTATAAACCTGCAGTTGTGCTAATTAAAATGAAAAATTCTTTAATAACAACACTCTTCGACCGATAGGAACGGAGCATTAACCATAAATAATTGCCAAGAGAAAAAGTGCCCAACTTGCGTATGTTTCGTTGCCATGACAACTCCATATCCATGGAACCAAGTTGGCTACATAAATATTTCAATAAGTATGAAATTACTCTTTGAAGGAGTTTTTTTTAGTAAATAAATAAAGTAACATTTTGTCACCCTTTATAAAAATTTATTGTTTTGACCCTTTTCCATGAAAATGTCTGAAACAAATGAGACCGAAACGCATAATATAGAATAGATCATTTTGAATTTTTTGGACCTATAAAATTCAAAACTGGTAAAAGGGTAAAGCAGTTAGTGTATGTTGTGATAATGGCTAATAACAGGCTGTCACCAACCATACTGAGAGGTTGAGGTTATAGGAGCGGAGGAGAGAGAACTGACAATAGTATAGATGCCCTGTTGCCAGCTCTCTCAAAGAGTCGGCCCATGGCATTCCCTCCCACCGCATTTGGCAACACCGTGCCATCCTATGTGCCTAATTCTATGAACACAACTATAGGGTTTGTTTTTTTAAAAATCTTTTTTCATTATTTACAATTATAACTTTTTAATGTATTATTAGTTGCTCGTGTATCTGTTGAGAAAATATAAATTTATATGATGATTTATAACTGAATGTTGTTCAAAAAATAGCCTTCCACCAAGCTCGCCTTAAAAGATAAATGTAAAAAATATGAACTAAGAAAATTGAATACTACAAAATCCACGAAAAGTGTTTTTAATTAGTAAAAGAAATAATACCTATTGTCGCAGTCATAATGTGAAATCATGTAATTGCCAAATCCCAACTTTTCAGCAGAAAAAAGAAGAAAAAATTTAAATTAAATTTTTATAATATTCAGACAAACCCAAGTACCAGCTACTAATATACTATCGGGCATAATAAATTAACAATTAATTTTTGTGCATAAAATTTAGGACAAAAAAAAAAAAAAAAAAAAAATGATCCAAACCAAACAGTTTTGAAAATTTGTGTCTTCACCAAGTGAAGAATACTTTATTTGTGAACTAAGTTCTTAACTTGTTTAAAATAAATCCATATATAAATAAACATGTATTTGTTAAAAGGTGGAAGTTATGAGAGCGAATAAAATTAATCTGTTCATAAAACAGTTTGTTAATATGAGAAATAACATTGTAAAAATCATTTGATTTAGTTAATTTAATTTCATTATAACCACCAAACAGATATAGATGTGAATTATTCCATACATTACTGTGTGAAAATTCTTCATTTTATCAACCCATTTCTGCCCAATGAAAAAAATTTAATAGTTCTGTATTCAATGGAAATAAGTTGTCAATATCCTAAATTATGTATAATAATTTATTAATTCAGTGCTAAGGTCTAGAAAAAAAAAAATGTTGCACTTTCGTAACATTGGTTAGAAGTGGTAACATCAACAAAAAAAAATCTGTAAGGTGTTTTTGGAGCTTCATAAAAAACTGTATAGAAAATCATTCAATGAGTAGAATAAAAAAAATAAGAAGATAAGTAAATAAACCTAACACTTTTAACACTCATGCTCTGACATGAAAATTTCAGAATACCCAAATATCAAAGTAATCCGGTAAAAAAACATTTTTTTTCCCCCATGAACAATATTAGAGAACTATATATACACATATATATATATATATATATATATATATATATATATATATATATATATATATATATATATATAAACAAAAAAAATATTTGTTAAATGTTGAAATTAAGGTAGTGTTATCTTAACTTTGGGCAGAAATGGGTTAAAAAGGGGCGAAGCCACTTGAATTTAGCCATATATCAATTTAGTTGAAATTGAGCATAGAAATTACAGCTGGCAAACATTTCCCCCTCCTTCAAAGGCTCAACAAAAACCTAAATCTAATGTTTAAGTGAGTTCACACCCACTTACCATTTTGGAGCCAGACTTGTATTGTACCATGTTAACATAAGGGTGACCACTGGGTGATTGGGAGGGATAAATGATTCATAATGAAACATACAATCGGAAAAAAACAAAAACGATTGGGTGGGATAAATGATACATAATGAAACATACAATTGAAAAAAAAAACCTACATTAGCAATTTAAAAAAACAGATTTATATTGACATCTACAACACCATAGCATCATATTAGTTTCAAGTGCTTATATTTGATTAAAAATGTTTTTACTACCTTTGAAAAAGAAAAAGGATTTACTTTAAGATTGATTCATGTGTACTTCCATACATACATGTGCTCGATTTTGCATGAATAAGTAACCATAATAAATAAAATTTAAAGGAAAACATATAACTCACAATTCGATGTTATACCAAGGGCGAATTCATGCGGTATGAAATTTAATATAACTTTTTTTTCCTAATCCTCCAATTAAATTTACAAATATATTACAAGACAACAATATCATCTAGTAATATATCTACATATATTTTTTTAAATATTTTGTGAATGAAGTCGGAGGATAAGAAGAAAAAAAAAAAAAAAAAACAGCTTCTACTTAGTACTGCATCTATTCGCCCTCAATATGCTATCGAATCGTGAGTGAGCTAACCATTTTCCATAAACCTGAAATTAGCCTAATTCTAAAAATTGGATGTTTACGAACGTGTATAAATATAAACTCAAATAGTAAAGAAAGTAATATTTAAATTTAATAATATCACCATGAGGAGAATTTAAAGAAAATTCAAAAAATAATGCAGAAAGAATAATAATAGTTTTAGACATCAAGAAAACAAATAATATATACATTTGCCAGCAACTCAGAAGACAGGGTGAACAAAATGGAGTCATAAACAAAACAAATGATAAATTCACCAATCATAATGACAGTATGTGATTCATGAATGAAACAAACTGTAAGGGAAGAACAGGTTCATTGTTACACATTTATTCATAACAAGAATTATATAAGATTATTATAGCTTATAAGACATACAAAAATCTAGAAGGGGATCTGCACACCTTAAATCCCAATTACTACAAAACCTAGTTGTTCCTGGTAGGCTAGTACTGTCTCGTAGATGAAACATTACATAAAAATGTAACAAATGCAGGTAAAATAAAACAAAACAACAGTAAAATATAAAACTTCAGTAATTAATAGTGAATCACCAGACTAATAAAATAATGAGTCATAAAAGTTAATCTTGAACAAAATGGATGCTAATAGGACAAATGCACAATTATGAGATGTAAGCAGCACCAATATTTGAAAATAATTCCTCGATGCAATAATCTTAAGTGGAAACACTAACTTTCCAAGTCAATAAATACCGCCCGGTAAAACGTAATGATTTCAATTAAAACAAAAAATTGGTTGATGCTAAAATTAAATATTTACAAAATAAAACTTTGATGCAAACAAAAACTGTAATACAATGAAAATAAACCATATAAACACAACGTTTGATTGCTTCTTAACACAATGAATACCCGAATTTTAACATGCAAGTTATAGGTACAATCTTTGATTTAATACACATTTATTCAACATATAATAGCTAAAATATCATAGAAATAACTTAATTCGAGAATAATAACAAAAAACTTACTTTAAACAAGTTCTGAACAGGTTGTTCTTCTTCAGCCGAATACAACTGTGAGGGCGTCGGGTAGAAAAAGAGATCGATTCAAGATGTCCGCTACAGAAAATGTTTGTCTCACGGCCTTCTAAATAATATTCATGGCGTGATTACTTATTTATGGATATATATAATAGGAAATTTAAAGATTTTCCTTTGTTCTATTAAACATCATAAATGATAGACAATTTGTACGAAAAAATTATGAATTTGAAAGAAAGTTTTCGGGTTCAATAATGGATCTGTCTTCAAAAGATTAATTTTATTTACATATTTTCTGAGTTCCTTCCTAACTCATTTTAAAGATAATTGAATTTGATTTTTTAATGACTTCGGATTGTTATAATTTTAACTCAGAATTTTCAATTTACGAAACTAAACAATATCTTAAGCAAAGTAAACAGATTTCCCGCTATAATGGCTGTTATTGATTGCATAAGACACCTTCTATGATTGGTTCTATTGCGTTTTACTTTTTATTTATTTAATTACGTTTGCACGCAGGCGTTATAGTCCGAGAGCTGAGGCCAAAAAACTTTTCTGATTTCAAGAAAATTGTTGATTGTCTAGAGCCTAGAAATATAAATATGACTGGAAATATGAACGTCTGCCACTCTAGATCGGTTGCAATCAAATTTTATAGGCCAACGAATTCGTAATTTTCGTCACTTATTACAGATTATCCTCAGTAACTCGTTCCCAGAGCATTTTATGTAAAACTTTCACATTGCCAATTTTAAAGAACATTAAATTTTCTGTAAGTTTTATTCTTAGTATTTTTTACAATTCGGAACAGCTGCTGAGATATGGGGCCGTACAAATCTGCTAAATGTCAAAAAACGCAAAAAAGTTACATAGATATTCAGTGGTTTCGCCTAAATAACTCCTATATTTTAAATCTTTGATGAGAAAATCATTAATTAAAAAATGTTGCAAATTATTACACAATGGTTTATTGTTTCCTAATAGTAATATTTCAAAAATGTCTGGTGTGTCCATTCACAGGACTTTTAATATCATTTTGGTTTATAGTTCAAACAATAAGATTATCTTTCAAATAAGCATTTGGAATGTTTCAAGAAAGTTGGAATGTTCTCGAGTTATCAAATAACTAAACAAAGGTGAACCGATCACCAAAGGAACATGTGCAGTATTGCAAAGAATATTTTATAAAGCATATCTACCATGTTCAGAAAAACAATTAAGCAGTAGACAGCTTGTCCCAAGATGATTGCAGTAAACTGAGAGTGTTCTAAAGAAACTATCAAACTAGTAGGCTAAGGTGAGAAGAACATGTAATCAGAAGGTGAAGTGGTACAGATGAAAACGTCGGAGGTGCACTTCAGTGAGAAAAGAAAAACGGAAAACCAAGAAGCTGAAGGAGGTGAAAAAATAATCCAAGGAGGGATGAAGTGGAGAGAGATGCAAGGAAGTTAGGAGCCCCCCCCGATTGATAAGTCAGAAGGCCAAGGACCAGACTGACCTGTAGCACTGGGGAATTAGTCTATGAAATTCATTATGCAATATTTCAGCAGATATTTTTTTGTTTTGTAGGGAATTTACATACCTTTTGAATAACCACAATTTAATATTTTGGACACCTTCTTTTTAGAAATTCTAAAACACCTTACATTTCCTCTCTATCTTTATAAATGGCCGAGTTATGGGTTTATAAAATCTCTAGTTTTGAAACAAAAAGACGGATGGTGATACCTAGTTCCAAGGATCACCTGGGATGACTTGTGAATTTGTTGTCAAATCTCAAAAAATCGGTCCAGTAATCTGGAAGAAAAGCCACGAACGGCGGATAGACAGATTTTTTTTATTCAATATTTGGGTTCAGTGTATTTTGAAACATAAAATCTCAAATTTTGAGGGGGGTTAAAACAAAATTTTCTTGGTTGATTGCAATGCTCTATTATTGAAAATAATAAACCAAAATGTAAGAAATTTAATATATTTTTACTACTCATAACTTTAATAGTAATAATTGAATTTAGTATTAATATAATAGTGCTAATATTGCATATATGCAAAATTTATAATAACAGTTTTATATTTTTATTCTTCTATAAATTATAGAATTGAATTTCCAATTGTGATAGTTGTTCTCTGATGTTCCCGTCTTTTCTTATTCAATTTTTACAGATGTTTATTTGTCTATTTTCTTTGTGCCTTTAAGTTTTACGTATTTTCGCATTTTTATTACCTTTTACTATTTAATTTTATTCAGTTCCTTTATTAAGTCAAATATACGTTTAAGTAAGTAATCATGAAACGATGAATATTATAAACAGATAGGGATGTACAATACAGATTAAATATCGATACTTTCCTTTCGATACCATGCAGTTTTGTTATTGTAACACTAATTTATTATTCCGTTCGATACCTTAGTGGTATCGAATATTCAATGCAAGTGCTTGAATGAGTGCTGGTATTGAATGAGTATTGAGACTTTGTCGGTATTGTATTTGCCTAGAAGCAGATAAACTGGAATTATGGCAGGGGACGGAAGAATCAGTACTAGAAATTTTGCTGGAGAAAGGGGGAAAAAGCTTAATTTTGCCGTCTCGTCTTTATTATTATTCAATTTCAATTATTTTTTATTCAATATTATCTTATAACATAAACTCATTTTTTTACTAAATTAAGGTAAAAACTATCAAACAGCAGAAACAAATATTATTTACTTAATCTAATAGTAACGGTTTACTCAAAATTTATTGCCCTTTAAATTCTGCTGTTGGGGGAAGTGTCTCCTTTGCCTTCCTAGTTTGGACCCTGGGGGCGGCAATGCTGAAGTTTGCCCCGGGTGCCAATTGGCCTCGCTACGCCACTGTTCCATTTATACCCTAACAATTATTTTATGTCTGTTGTTGAGTTTTTGCTCTTCTATATTAAATTATTATTCAGTAAACATAATGAAGTATTTTTCCTTTCCATGTATTTTAAAAGCAAACTCAATGGTTGAATTTTGCTGTAACCTTTAATTTTTCATTAAAAAAAATGATTAAAACAAAAAATTATCATTTATATTTGTTTAAAAAAATTATCTTTTATTATTTTTTTTAAAAAGTATTGAAATTTTTTTAGTTAACTTTTTTTATTATTTTTCATGCCTGAAAATAATGAGTTTTTGATTTTCTTTTTATAACTTATTTAAAATTTGAATGGTAAAATCAGTTCACCAATCAACAACTTTATCTTTTTTTCTTACAATATTTAAATGTTTTCACCTCTCTTTTCAGTAAATAATGTATAGAAAATAAATATTTTTAACAATATAAAATATTTGTATCACAAACTTTTTTCATTCTTGTTTTATACATTGCATAATCCTAAAATGGGCACATAGTACCTATATGTTTCTATATTATCTCATGACATTATAGATATTAAAATAACATATTAACAGACAATTTATATCATATCTTTTTTAAGATTTGTTGAGATTAACCTTTAAATAATTACAATTACTACAAAATAGTTAACGATTATTAGAAATTAATTTATAAAATAAATAAATTAGAAGATTATTAGAAAATCTTTAAAGAAATTTTCCTTTACTTGAAAATTACTGTATTCAGGGTACAAATAATTGAGGAAATGATCAACCTAAGACTTACAGTTCTGCAACTATCAAATAATGGTGTTTTCAATTAAATTGAACTCAGCTCATTCTTTGTTTTCTGACAAAAAAATTTAGTCTCTATAAGTGTCGTACAGTACAATACGCCCAAGAGAATATTTCAGCAGGGAGATGAGAAACTCTTCCTCCTCCACACATTTAATTGTCCTAATGAACTGTTGAACTATAATTGACATGTTTGCTTTGATTTTGCTTTAATGTCTGCTACAGATATTAGTGAAGTGAAAATCATGTTGAAAAAGAAAGGGGACATAAAAATGATATTTTTAACAATGGGGAAAACCCCAATAAAACAGCATCATTAGAACAAACTATATTTAAAAAATAAATAAATTATAATAATAATAATAAAAATAGGCACGCATTTTATATAGACAGCTAACAAAATTTTATTTTATTTTTAATGGGAGTCTAACAAGTGTAAAAGGGAAGATTATTATTTGAAAAGTTTTAGGAGAGGACTAGAATGATCACCAATTAATGAGTTAATATTAGAGAGAAATTTCTGTCAAAATTTTGGTACAAATTCGATTTTGTTTTTTACATAAGTTATTAATATTTTCCTTCACATTTTAAGTATTCAACAGTGTCATGCCTGCTTGAGAACATGAGCCACTTGTAAACTGCTGCTAATAATAAGACTTTGGAATCAAGGTAACTTAATTGGATTTTGTTTCTAATAAACATTGTTTTTCTAATTATGCAGTTTTCTTTTTTTATGTAAGCTATTTTTTAATTTTTGTCTGCATTAGTATCATTTTGAATATGACATAGAATTGTAGAATTGTCAATTGTAAATGAAAGAAAATAATACTAGACTTAAAAGTTTTTCATTTCACATATTATTCATTTTTATATTATTTATTCATCTTTTAAATTTAACCTAATTATAAACTGCTTTTTAGTTTTTGATAAGCAATTTTTATATTTTATAATTAGTAAGTTATAAGAGAGACACTGACTATTTATCAATAATATTTTTTAATTTTTTAATGAAATAAAGTGACTAATTATCCATTATTTTTTAATTGGACTAGGAGTACTGATTGCATGCAAAATGGCCTATTAAGTAAAGAAATTCAACACTGCCATTAATTCATCTTTTACAATACTAAATTGAAGATGACTATACCAAATTAATATGTTACATTAGTAAAATCATATTAACTTCTTAAATGTTTTTTGGTTGGTCAAAATTTCATTGACATGATAAATTCTTCAATCTATATGGTTGATCTTAAATCATGTTCACATTGTAATAGGTTTGAAAGTGATTTTTATTTATTTTTTTGTGAATTGATAGTTGATCGTATGGTATATCAGGAAGAAGATGGTCTGGATGGGTGGCTGTCAAGAATAAAATGAAATAGTTGTAACTATTTATTTAATACCAATGTTTCAACCCACATTGAAGGTCTTCCTGTCGTTCTTAAGGCTGCCAGTCTTATCTCATCCTTCATAGCCTCTAGAGCCCTGAGGAAGACCGACAATATGGGTCGAAACTTCAGCATTAAATAAATAGTTACAACTATTTTATTTTATTATTGACTGCCACTTGGACCATCTTCTTCCTGATTATTTTTTTAATTTCTCATGTTTTCTTTTAAATCTAGTCCGACTTTCTTGTCATATAAATAGAAAAAAAAAATAAATGTATTTGATGATTTAGTAAATATTGAATAATAAGGGAGGGGGTGGTAATATGGACCAGTTTTTTGTTATGGGCAAAATATTCAATTTTGAATGTAGCTATTTCATCATTAATCATCACTGCAATTACTAAATACATTCCCGGCAATTTATGAGTAGCTATAGACAAAAATATTCACTTCCTCAGTAAATTAATATTTTATAAACAGGCAGCAAAATATGGGTTTTGAAGAACAGGGTGGTTATATGATACAAGTATAAGAATACATTCAAAATGTTTTATATATTCACATGCACCACACAACGAATGAGCCCTTTTCTGGAACATCATGCATAGAACCCAATAGACATAATAGACAATATGCATTATCTTCCGCTAGAACTTCCTGTCCTATAGGTTCTGATATGTTAGAGTTTCCAGCAGACACCCCGCTCACCCCTCCCCCCCATCTTTTCCTCATTGCTATAAGTTCCATCTTCATTTCTCCTTTTCTTCGGAAATAACTTCATCTTCCGTTTTTCTAATTTTAGGATGTTCCTTTGGTAATTCCAGGTTGATTCATACGGAATTTATATCTGGCTGCTGCTTTGAGAGCTGGAGTTTCCTTTTACAACAATTGCTGATAGAACACTACATTTTCTGGATAAATAATGTACTGTTTCATATTACAAACCCATTGCATGATACCACCTCCTCCCCTATATTCATTATCTAATTTAACCATTTAAACCAATGTTTATTTTTCTATTTACATTAGAAAGTTCTAAAATAAGAAGTTATTTATTTATTCGCATCTACCATTTTGGGTCATTAGCGGGCCATAATCCACAAAATTGTATGTTGTTCAACATATTAATATCTTCTAAAAAATTTTATGTTCATTAACTTGTTCTTCATTGTTACTCAACACTCCTGATATTGTGGAAGATACGTTATGTCTTGTTCTGGTGTCAGCTTATAGTTTGCATGATGTTATAATGTGTTCTATTGTTAGTAGTGTATTGGATATGTCACAGAAGGGCGGTCAAGGCCTTTCATAAGGTATCCATGTGTAAAGGCAGTTTGGCCAATCCTCTATCTAGTTTTTCTTCCTTTCTACAATTTTTTATGGATGTTTTCCAAGGCAGGATGTCTTTTTTTATTTCTTGTAATTTACATAGTGAAGATAACCATTTTGTTTGCCCCTTGTTTATAATTTATAATTTTGTTTCCAGTCTTTTTTTGTTATTAAGTTCACAGTTGTAGCCTCTCTTTCAGTCTTGCCGTATTTGTTTCTTTGTCATCGATTTCGTTGCCTGTAATATCACAGTGCGCTATTTTTATTTATAAAGTTATTTTTATGATTAAAATTCATTAATATTAGAATTGGTAATATCGTTCTTATTTTGAATATTAACTAGTTCATTATCAGTTTCTAATATACACATGTAGGTAATCTTTCTGTTTTAGTTCATATTTCGTTCGCTATTAAACACGATAATAAAATATGAAAAAATAATGTATTCCTAAGGATAATAATATATCACTAATAGTTGCTAAGTTGTTAATATGGATAAGAATTAAATCTTTAAGCTTTCATCATTTCTCATCATACATGTTTATATTTATTTTTAATTTGTCAAATGAGAGCATATTATATTATTTATTGTTATAACCTATCTTAAATATCTTTCTCATGAGTAAATATAAAATGTTATAGCTTGCTTCTTTTTTTTTTTAAATTCTTTTTTAGTGTTACTGTCATATTTGTATTTATTGGATGTATATTTCTTCTTTCTTCAACTTATATTTTATACATTTGATTATTATTAATGCCAAACTCATTGCTACAAGGTTTTGTAATCTTTAAAGCAAATAAAGTTCATTATTACTATATAAAACAAATAACAAATGAAGAATAAAAAAAAAGAAACGAAAAAAAAGAATGGAGACTGATGAAACATTAACATTTTTAAATTTTAAAACAGCTGTTTACCTTAATAACAACAAAAAAAAATAGAAAATTATTGAAAATGAACAAATACATTTTTCTTTTCACAGTTATTAAACTTTTTTGCTATGCACAAACGTTTTTAACAGTATTAACACATCAGCAATCATTTTCTGTTTATGAAAATAGTCTATTTGCTTCAAAACACGACCAATTATGACAGTGACATAATTAGTTTTAATAGTGATAAAATCTCTCGCTTATACCATAACTATGTATATATTTTAATGGTGAAAATATTAAATCATGTATTACTGTTTTGTACAATGAATATGAATACTGTACTTATTTAATTTATAAATTCAGCATATAATTGTAAAAATAATTTTAATTTTCAAGTATTTTTTTGCATACAGCCAGGCTTTAAATTAATATAATAAAAAATAATGAGTTATTTATTTTTTATACAGCCAATGTTTTGGACAAGTTAAATAGACCATCTCCAGGACTCCAGCGTGCTGTGCCAACTTCTATTTCTCCTGGTAAATAATTTTAAATTACAAAAATTAAATACTTTCCAGTTTTATTTTTTTACTAATTAAAGCAAGTATATTTTTAAAATACTTATGACATCGATGCGATATTTATATTAAAATTTTAAACAAATTTTAATGTAATTAGATGATTGCTATGTTTATCAAGTTTCCAATCTAATAGATTTTTTGTCTTTTATAGTACTTGAAAACGTTAATTAGAACGGTGTAAAACGATCGGAAATGGATATCAAGTCTTATTATTCATAAAATTATCACTTTTACTATTGCAACAAATAATAAGACTGTAAAAGAATTATTTGATAAAGTATTGGATTTTGGGTAGGGGTAGTAGCAAGTGGCGCCCCTACAGTCAAATGTTGGACCGACAGAGCCAGTATACACCGAACGGTCTTGTTGGTCGTATGTATTGTGTTCGCACTCGTTGTTATGAGATAGCGTAGTCGTGTTGTAGACTCATCAGTCGTAATTTTTATAAACTTTTTTAGTTGTAATAAGACTTTACTAAGAGATGAGGAGAAACGTCAAGATCATACTCTTCCTCTCTGTCGTCTGGGTTTTGGCTGTTCTCTGCTATTTACATTCATCACAGGAAATAATGGTAAAATCATTTACTTTGTTTACATTAATTCCAAGAGAAGATAAATAACAGATAATTAATTTCCAATAACGCCTCTTTTACAAGACAACTGTGCAAGTATTTATTTTCTATCATGAAAATAAAAAATAACATAGTTTATTGTCAAAAATTGGCGGTATAAATGAGAAAAATTGATTATTTTTTAAATATATGATTTTCTCATTAAGTTCAGTTATTCGAAAATTTCCTTTATATTCAGCTTTATTTGTGAACTCATATCATTTAATAAAATTAAATGTCTTTGTTTTAAATATTTTTTAGAAAATGCAAATAGTTGACAGTTGGGCGTTTCCGAAGGATCGAATATTGCAACCTCCCAGCAAGGTTATGTTGCTCGTTGTGTTTACATTATACTTCACCGGCAAACTTCGTTCTCCTACAATAATTATTGATTTTTTTATAATAAAGATATTGTTAAACTATTTATCTATAAATACAAACAAAAATTTGTTCATCACGTTTAATTTGCATTAAAGATATGAAGATATTATATATTATCTGTCAACTAATTGAGCATTTTTTTGACAGTTGATTATTTGTGCTGTTTCTCTGCGTTACGTCTTTACATTTGTTTGGAGAACTTATCTTTTGGTATATTATATATGCATCGTGCTACCTCTTAAATTACTGTTAATTATTAAAAATTTTATTGTTTTCTTGTTTATTTATTTTACTAAAAATTCATTGCTGATTTTATTTCGAAATGTTTTTTTTCTAATTCATACTAGAATTAAACTGTAACATTATTTACAATTCTTTTTTAATTTTGACTGTATTAATTTAAAAAAAAAATGTGATACATGCTTCGTCTACTATTACTGATCTGCAATAATCATTATTTATTTATTTTTTTATGTCTATTTCTTTTTTAAAGAGTTTATTTAAATTTTCAAATACAATCTTGCATTCTGTTGGACATTTTTTCTAACAAACACTTTATGATTTCGATTTTATTATTTTATTAAAAATTAACCCACGAATTTCCGTCTAATTCATTTTACTAATTGTGGAAATAAAAGTAAGTTATAAAAATAAAAAATAAGTTGTTGACAATTTTTAAATAATCACGACGAGCGTGAATGGAATTGCAGTCATTATTTATTTCAACTTCTTTTTTTAATCTATTTTTTTTTTTTAATTTTCAAATATGCTTTTGATTTCTGATATTTATAGTACTTTTTTTTTCTTTTTTTTTTTAACAAACCTTCATAGGGATTTAAAGATTTTTCCATGCTTGAATGTTCTTGTGATTAACGAATTAGATTGTGAGAACAGGAGAAAATATTATTATTTAAAAAAAAGTTATTACGTGATTTCCACAAAAAAAGGTTATAAAATCTGTTTTTATAATGATATCTCGAGGAATAGTCAAACAAATACCATCGAAAATAATAATTCTCTATTTCTTGGCGTTCTTCTTTAGTTTATTTTCCGTTGCGTTAGCCGATGAAATTAAAAATTTACTTTCAAAAACTAAGTATATAATAAGCATTTAAAAATTCGTTTCGTCATAATTTCATGTATTTATTTAAATTTACTGTATATAAAATATAATTAATTGCAATAAATACAAATCCCTCAATTCAGATTTTGTTTTATTGTAATATTGCATTAAAGGCCAATATGATAAAAATTACAACATATGACATTCATTTAAAATTATAACAAATCTCTTTTAATTAAAAATGCATTAGGAACCCGAACCCTAAACACGCAATACTCGAATGGGAGGGATAAAGCTGGAATTGTGCAGTGTTTTTTTTTTTTTTTCGAAGGAATAATTTCTAAATACAGGAAAGGACCTCTGCTTATTGAAGTCGATGGATCCATTAAAAGAATTTTGTAATTATTTATAACAACAATTATTTTACTAATGCTACCAGTCTGTTGTAGTATCAAACATGCTTGTATAAAAAATAAAGGAAAAATGCGTGAGAAGCAGAGTTAAGGTCGTATTTTAAATTATCTTTAATAGTGACTAAAATACATTGAAAAAATCAAAATGGCGGGAGTGGGAGAAAAAATTTGAGAGACCCCTCAAATGGCCCAACACCAATTCAATTTACATACAAATTCAACTCTCTAACTCAATTTGGAGGGATTGTAGAGGTGCGCAAAGCGGCGGAAAAAATATTTGGGTATTACAAAATTTTGACTAAAATTTTCTCCCACTTCTATGGTATTGTACTGCCTAGAAAACCACCGAATTTCAGCTTCTTTGATACGATGGGGCCGCTAGAAGGGCTCAAACGTAGCGGAATATATATACACAGACATCAGACATCCTCGAAACCCCCAAAAGTGTTCTAGGGGGTATGAAACGGATTTAAAATGCACCCCCCCGTCCTCTTCCGATGACCTATGATACAGATTCTGTCTGTTATTTTCAGGAAAATAGCAGAAGAAAAAATATTGATATACCAAAAAATGTTAATAACTTTGGGATGATCTAAAATTTATCTCATTATTATGCCGAATCTTAATACTCCCACTTTGGTTGTTATAGGGCGACACCTTTTGGAAGCCGTCATGTGTTGGCCAAAAAGAACCAAAAGGCCTACTGGGTCTTTTTTACAATAGGCACAAAATCTGTCAAAACCATTAAATGATTACTTTTTAAAATCACAGTTACCTAGCAATAAAACATATTTTCGTAAAGTTTTTATTTTAATATTTAAATCATTTTTTCTACAGTTACTACTTAAATTTGCGTGGAGAAGAAGATATGAAAAATAAGATATTTTTGATCAAATATTACAATCAATGCTGGATTATTGGCCTCCCCAGTAACTTGTTCTTGTATTTGTTTATAAAAAAATTTGGTGCGGTGCGCGCATCACACAACTTTCCCTTACCGTCCTATAATAATTATCTTTTTAATATAATTTTAAAGAGTTCACATAAACAATATTTGAAATAAACTTAGCAGCAGCTCGGCTATCCGTCTAGGGTTTTGTATTTCTCATAAAATACACTGTATCTTTGCTGTTACTGATCCGATTTTGATAATTATTTTTTTGTTTTTTAGACGATTTAATAACCTTTCATCCAATTCTATACACAATTTACCATAAAATGCATGCTTTTTAAGTAATGCGCAAATAAAATATTCTTTTCATCATAAATTATTTCCTTCCATTTTCTCTTTGATATACTAAAT
This sequence comes from Rhaphigaster nebulosa, assembly GCA_948150685.1. Lineage (NCBI taxonomy): Eukaryota > Metazoa > Arthropoda > Insecta > Hemiptera > Pentatomidae > Rhaphigaster > Rhaphigaster nebulosa. The sequence goes on along the minus strand of OX411312.1, from coordinate 32,016,685 downwards.
ACATGAAAAGTTAAATGGCTTTAAGAAGAAGACATTATATCCATGATATAATTACCATTTCCGGTTAGTCCGATGCACTGTATCTTTGTTATTATTGGTCCGATTTTGAAGATAATTTTTTTGTTTTTTAGACGATTTATTAACCTTTCATCCAATTCTATACATAATTTACCATAAAATGCATGTTTTTTAAGTTATGCGCAAATAAAATATTCTTTTCATCATAACTTTTTTCTCTGCATTTTCTAGGTGATGTACCACTTACATGAAAAGCTAAAAGCCTTTATGAAGAATAATTTAGGCAAGTTTCATCAAAATCGTTTCGAGCCGTTTTCGAGAAAATTGTAAAAAAGTGTAAAATCGATTATATAAAGTGGCACTTTCGGTTAGTCGATTTTGACGAAAAAGTTGTTGTAACATCACATGCATGTGCCTACCTTAAATACGTAATTTCAGTATCGTACAACTTTTCGTTGTTGAGCTAGGCTGTTCACATACACACAGACCATTTTGCGAGACTTGGTTATTTGGACTCGAGGGACCTTAAAACCTGTATTTCCGTTGAAAACTCAAATTCGAAAATTTTCACGATCGCAATACTTCCCCATAGTATACACTTCGTATATAGGTAAGGGAAAGAAAAAAAGGACTTGTTTGTATTTCTTTTCTAAATAAACAATGTCTTTCTTTAATATAACATAATGTATATAACAATAAAGTACATTTTTCTGGCAGATATAATAATGACTGTTATTAAGTATATCACTGTTACTGGTTTATATGAAATGTATGCCTATTGTAAAAAAGATCAGGCTATTCCATTAACCCCCCTCCCTCCTCCCCGACCTTACGGGCTAATTCTCCCGCCAATACCAGTACCACTACATGGAATGCGGCGTCTGAAAAATGATTTGCTTGAGGCTTGTATATAAGAATATTGTTTAATAATAACAATTATTATTATAATTATTATTTTTGTATCACCCATAGTTTTCCAGCAACATACTTTGTATTATATAGTATAAACCCCTATACGGTATACGGGGGATTAAGGAAACACTGTTACATCATACGCATGGTTTGTATTTACAGTGGCTACTTAAAACAGTGATATAATGTGCTAATACAGATTTTACTTGTCAACTGGAATAGGTCTATACTTTCTTTCTCTTTCTTCGAAGCTTCTTGTGTAGCTTTTTCTACGATGAGTCGCTTGTTGAACTTGGATGGAATTTTGGTAATTCGAGAATTTTTCGCATGGAAATTTGGTAAAACCACCAAGGAGCATGCATGCTATTTTTAAATCACCACATATCATCCAACCATGAGCAGAATAGCCTATTCGATTTAACACTGTTTCTAGGTTTTCATAGTTTTCTTTCATATGTACAGAATGACCAACAGCAATAGATGCGTACATGTTACCATAGTGTAATAAAACAGCCTTTAAGCTAGTTTTCGATGAATCAATAAACAACCTCCAGTCTTCCTTTTTCAATACAGTATTGAATACCTAACTCATTCACACTCATCACACCGGGAATGTCAGAGCAGTTCACTAAGTTACCTTCTTGTTCAAAAAACTTGGAAAGTTGTTGCTCTCTCTTCCTGTACACATAAATGCTGGTTCCAACAGCCAACAAGTTCTTTTTTTTTAGTCTAGAGCCAAGCAATTCAGCTTTTTCTTTCGTTAAGCCAAGATCCCTAACCAGGTCGTGTTAAGCTCGATTTGAGTAAACAGTTTAGGCTCTACATTTTCTGTAAAACATTGGAATTCTTCATCATCTTGTTCATCTAAATCCGATTGTACATCAGAAAATACTTCCGTTGGAATATAATTTAAATCATCTGGTGGTTCATGGACCGGTAAATCTACTCCGTGCCCTATTGGTCGGATGGCGGACGGAAGGTTAGGGTAGCTTATTACCTTCTTGTTTTTTGAGTTATGACCAGTAATATCGACACTGCAAAAGTAGCAATCATCGGAATGATTTCTTGGTTCCCTCCATATCATAGGAACAGCAAATTTAAAAGTTTTTTTCTCCTTGTTTGACCATTTTCTTAGATCTTCGACACATACATAACATACCTTATGCGGGGCCCAAGATTTATCCTGATCACTAATTGTGGGTGATACAGCTTTTTTAACATCATATTTGGATTCAGTACCCTAAAAACTATAGGAATAAGGTATTTTCAGTACAAAAGTTTTTTCATCGTTGGTCTGTGTAATTAGAGACCTGAAGATCCTCAACTGGGTGAAATGTTGATTGATTATGAATTAACTTAGATTTGAGAGTTTTTTTGGGAGGGGGGAAGTGATTCTTCCAAAGTGTCCTATTTAGAAGAATTAATGCGTAGTTATTATATCTTCGCAGCGCCATTCGGACTGCCCTTGACGCGCTGTGACAATACACACCTACAATATGTGCTGATTAATTGTCAATAATTTTTCACACAATGCTCCCTTAATTAACAACTGTGCAATATGTGAAGTAATTAAACAATTCTGATTACAGAAATATCAAATTTTTTCGATCTGAGCTATCAAATTAATCGCGTATTCGTCCAAGATATTTTACCGAGGACCTTAATACTCATTATTATGCCATAAGCAATATATATTTTTTTAAATGTACATATTTCGTGCAAAACAACATAATATATGTATGCAATATTCAGTCTACATTGTAATTATTGTAATGCAATTATACAAATGTAAAATTTACTTAAAAAAAAAATTAAAATGTAATCCTCTAAATTCGACATTAGCAACTTCATGAACCTAATGAACGATCACCAAATCAATGAAATCCACACCCTTCCCCTCTCCATATAGATAAATGATAATACATATTTAAAAATAAATAAACAAAACTTTTTAAAAACTTTAATACAGAATAAATTAGCACTTAACATCAATTATTTAATAAAGAAAAAAATATCGGAGGTTTATGCAAACATTACTTTAAAAGTCACTATTGGAATTAAAACAATTATTTTTAAATAAAAACAGAATTAAAATAGGATTAATTAAAGTCCGATTGGGTTACAATTGAAATCGAAAAAGTTTCATTTGAATTGAAAAACTAATAGGGAGACCTTTATAAATTAGTTTAAATCAGATTAATGGCAATGATTCTATCAAAAAAACTTATTTTCCTCAACTAGTGGTAAGGTAGAATAAGAAATAAATAGTTGACTTCTTTTCATGCTTATCAAGTCTTTTTATTTATTTTATTTTTATATCTGTTATTATGCCAGCCCATCTGCTGAATGTTGATAACTGTAATTTAACAGGTGCGGATTAATAAATAAAAGTGAAAATAAATTAAACTTTTTGCGTCTACTATTGGACCTCTATCCTGTCTAGTATTGAGCCTTTACCCTGTCAAAAACCATTTTTAATTTTCAGTTATAACAATTCATTGTAAAATTCAATCATTATTCATGCGGTCAAAATAATTTTCTAGTTTATATTTATTTCTCTGAAAAACATTAAATGGAGATCCGGTTTTGAAGGTGTCTACTACTGGTGCAATATATATATATATATATATATATATATATATATATATATATATATATATATATATATATATATATATATATATATATTTGATGAGATAATAATCTCCTGATCCCGGCAGTTCACCCTTTCTTTACCTCCGGTTGTAGACTGAGATCTTCGGTCGATTTTTACCAAACTTAAAAAATCTGTCCTTCGTCCCTCGGCCAACACACTTCGCAAATTTTGTGAAAAATCGGACAAAAACTCCAATTGTAGAATAGGCTAACATGGACTCGATGTCTACGGTTTTACCCAAATCCAATTAGAACATTAATTTTCTTTATTAAAGTTGAAGAACTTATTTAATATTTGTGTAAGGTAAGTCAGGGTAAGTGCATACTCGGGGCAAGTGCATATCAGAGGATTTATTTCAAATCTATTTTGTTGGGAGAGCTGTCTTCTATGGGAATTTGAAGTAAATAGTAAAATCCCTATAGATGACAGCTCTCCCAACAAAATAAATGTGAAATAAATCCATATGTATACAGTTACTGTGACACCCTACAATAACTTATTTATTTAACGTCTTTAAATATAGCCGAATATACTGGAAAGTGTATTTATATATCAAACTGTTTTACTGTAATTTAATTTGTTTAACTTTAAATTGGCCCGTTGCTTTAACTGTGAGTTCTATTTAGAGTTTGGTTTATGACAAAAGTTGTAGTAAAGTGAATTGTTCTTTATGAGTCCAAAAAATGAGGAATTTTCATTAAGGAATATTGCTGCACTAAAAATACGATCTTATCTCAGCTTTATCGAATTAATGAAGAGTAATTATGGATCCTCCTTTATATTAACTAGTAATTACTACTATGGGCCTATTAGGGAGAAGAAAGAGTTAGCGAAAAGCTTATGAATTACTTTAGTTTTTTTAATAAGCCTGTATTTTTAAATTTATGTCAAGGCTGCTATAAATTTTTCGAAGTGCTTTTTAAAAGCTCCGAACGGCTTTAAATTTAATTTCATCTCGGAGGACGAAATCTTTCAGGACAAGCCGTTGAAATATCTTTCGTGGTCCCTGAAGTCTTAGTCTTCTCGGAACATTTAACAGCTTCGCCTCACGTTCGGATAAAATGGATTTTCACTCCATTAACCGTTAATACTCCTTTTTCTTATAATTTTTAAAATATTTGTTCATTTTCTTTTTCTTTTCTCGTACAGTCTTCGTCTATATTCTTCTATTAGAATTTTAAAAAATAAATTAAAATATTCCTGGATTTATGTTGTAGTCGAGTTTAATCATTTAACAAACTATTATATAATTAATTATTAGAGACTGGATGATGAAGGTAGCTTGCTTTATTTAAATAGTTGTCCGAATATTTTTCTGAATCAATACATTTAAACGCAATAAGACCTATTCCTATTATAAATCTTTGATCATAAAAGTTTATTCTTGAATATTTTGGATATTGATAGTTGACCGTGTTGTAAATAATGTAGGAGATGGTCCGGTTGGCGGTGAAGAATAAAATAAAATAGTAGTAACTTTTATTTAATGCCGACTTTCCGACCCACATTGCAGGTCTTCATCATTACTAAAAATAAAGATGCAAAGTACTAATGCTGGGTTATAAAACACATGTAAAAAACAAACCTAAAATAGAAGTAATGAGTAAGTTAAAGATATTTAACTTACTTGTTACTTCTATTTTACATTTGTTCAATTTTAGATTAGTTTTTTATATATGCTTTTATACCTCTACACTTACTCCTTTGTAGCCACTTGATTATTTGATTGACCATCTTCATTATCCTTCAATATTTTGATAATCTAAATTTTTAATCTTTATTCTATTTTCTTGTAATTGTAGTGTTAAGCATAGGCACAGATTTAGAGGGGGCGATCGCCCCTCCCCTCTCCCCAAATAATAAAAGAAAGGAGGCGTGAATATCATTTCGCTCCTCCCATAATTTGATATTCAACAATTTTAATGAAGTAAATTGAAAGTCAATAACAAATAATCTACACGAACCAATAAAATATAATATGCAAATTTATACCAACTAAGAAAACGGGAAAAGTCCAATGGCTAGGCTAAGGCCTAGAAATAAGAAATTTTTAGTAGGATCGAATACTTTGTCAAGATCAGCAGGTCGTTCGTTACTTCTTTCAAGCACAATTCCAAGAAGGAATAAGGCGTGGATGGGCTAGCAGAGTAGGGAGTATGAGTTGATCATATCAACTCATCGGTTCGAGTTCACTACTGATGCTTACTGAGGCTTAGGAGGGATAAGAGGGGTAGCGATCACCTCCCCCCGCCAAAAAAAATGGAAAGTCTGCGCCCAAGTAATTATTCACACAAAAATTTAAAAAACAGTTTTTTTACTGTATAGCATGAAATAAAATCTCGAAATGCCGTCAAAATATAGTTATGTATTTATTGAATGAACCTCAATATCCTCAACAAAAAACAAAAAATCACACGCACAAATTTTAAAGAATAACCGGCAAAAAGGCTTCCGAATTTTATAAATATTTTTTATTCATAAATTTGTCGTGATTTTATTCTCAACTTGGAAGTTCTTGAGTACAGTAGAACCTCTTTTTGTTTATAGCGTCCTTAGCGGAAGGGCCGGGCCCATTTTTTTCAATTGAATAACTTTTTTGAAAAACAATTGAATCGGTCATTTGGAAAAGGGCACATGTCCACAAAAGTAAATCGTGGACATGTGCCCTTTTCCAAATGACCGTTTCAATTAAAATTCCCTTACTAAGCCAAAGGAAGACTAGCTGTCAGGAAATATTAAAAACTGTTAAGGTTTTTATAATATATCTTTATAGTATTAATATACCAAATTTTTTGCACGCTGGCACCCGGATTACTTTTGTTATTTTTAATGTATTTATATTATATTTAAATAAATAATATGTATATACATAATTGTATGTAACCTTGTATGTAAACTTAATAATATGTATTTTTGTGTATACACAAAACAGTGTATAATGCATGTTATACTTGTTTTATTTCTTTGTATAATATTTTACTGTTTTATTTATTTATATTAGGTATATTATTATTTTATTTATTTACATTATATTGTAGTTATTCATTTATATTATACTGTTTTATTTATTTATGTTATATTTTATTGTTTTATTTATTTATATTTTATTATACTGTTTAATTTATTTATATTATGCATTATTATATTAGGTATATCTTGATAAAATGCTCCGACAAGGAAGTTTACTTTCACAAATACTTTAATTTCAATCGTAAATGCCAAATTTGGATTTCAGTGTAAATAGCATTTATTAATAATACATAAAAAAGAGATAAAACTGCTATCTGAGAACACATCATTCATTCTATGAATAGTATTTAAATTTTTTTGAAGTTTAGTTTAGTAAAATAAAAGATTGAAACACGCCATATTTTTCTAAAAAGGGCGGATGAGGACGTCTTTCTACCATGTTCGTGGATTTCCTTTGTCCATTAAGAACAAATATAGTCTTTGATTATAATTTTTAAAATTAAACGTTTCCGTTTAAACAAAACTATATATAGAGAGAGCAAAAATACATTTTTTAGAAAATTTTTGTATTGATTTTTTTTTTCTGTAGTAATATTTGTGGAGAGATTTGTAATATAATTTTTTTTTATTTCCCCCTTATTCTCTCTTTTGAAATTCCTTGCTTTCTTGCTCCTTATGCATCTTGTATTATTATTCTGTTTACTTTTTGTTTAATTATAAATATGCAATTAATAACAATAGGGTTCACGTTTTCTTCTTCTTTTTTTTGTGTTTGTTTTATTTTTGTATTCATTTTTATATCCAAATATTTCCTTTAACTAACGTGTAGTTTAAAATATTTGTTTGCAATATTTTTTTTAACTCTTGCAAGTGTAAGCTCGTTAAAATACGAGTTTACTATATAATTAAAAGAATTTTCAATTGTAGCTTCTCTCATTTATGAACTCTTTAACTCTTGACATTTATGTGATTTTAGTGTAGTTTCGGTGATGTTAACCTTTGCAATGGCGTACGCAGGGGAGGATCGGGAGATATATCTCTCCTTCTCCCTCCCTCTCTCTCCCCCCCCCCTCCCGAAATATAGGATGAAATACAATTTTCATACCCACCAACATGAAAATTTTGTCACCATTTTTCCAATAGATGGTGACAAAATCCGTGCGAGATTTAGTAACTTATTTATTTGAAAACAGCTAAATGAAACTAATTTTTTTTCCTGATTTAATAATTTCACTATAGTAGAATATAGAATAACTATTTTTGGTGACAAAATTTAATTGATAATTTGGTTTTTTAATTGAGCCCTATTTTGGCCCTGTCTCTCCTCCCTCCCTCCTTCCCATTCGCGTTATATCTAGAGAACGGTTGGTCATGCAAAAATGTAAATAAGACCAAACTTGTATAGAATTTAAGTTTCTACAAGTTTTATAATAATACCTAACGGCTGAACTTTTATAACAAATTGTGTCTAGGCTTTTTTAATGTTTTTACATTTTATATAGTTTAGTATTTTTTTAAATATATTTTTGTTTTGTTTTGAAAACTAAAAACAAATATATTGCCCATTTTTCCTTATTTTTACAGTTTTTCTTTAACTAAGAAAAGTTCCACATGTTTATTCACACACGCACAAATGTATTTTTTCATACTCATTATTTATTATAGTTTGAAAAATAATTTATTATTGTTTAGATAATTTTTGGGGTACTTTATAGCGAAGTACTAACATAACATGTGTGGAGTGACGCAGTTCAGTGGGCAAAGTAATGGATTCATAACTCCCGGTCCTATTTCCTAGTTTGGCTGTAGTTCAAATTTTATTTTTGTTCTATCAACCGTGGATCGAATCTGGGATCGGGAGACCCTCCTTGGCACCCCCAACCATTAAAATGGTTGGTAGACCAATCAATGAATCCAAGGAAATATCTGACGATTGAGAGTGGTTGCTGACCAAATCACTTCCCTGCATATCCAAGTAATGAACGTAAAACCATTATAAGACTGTAGTATAAACTTTTTTAATATTTTTTATTATCATTGCATAAAAAATAATTTGCTTATTTTGACTAATTTATGTCATATTGCACTGCATAAAATTCATATCTATGGTTTTTACTTAAGCTGCCCTTTAGTTTGAGGACTTCGGTTGAATTTATGGTAATGTCTAGTACAAATTTATTTTTATTTTCCTGTAGTACACTATTATATAAATATGTCGTTTCATTTTTAAAGATTTTCGAAAAAAGTTATAATTCTGTACTATTTAGTTAAAAAAGATTGAATGGACGGTAGTTGTTGTGTGTATCCAGAGCAAACCTCTTCAATCTGGTCTCTGTTGGTGACAACCTTAATAGAACCATCGAAAGCTCTAGCAGAAGGGATAATTAAAGGATGCATTCTCTTGTCTACTTTTCCTTGTTTACTGTTAATAAAAAACATTTTGAATTGTTTCTCGAATAATTTTTTTAAATATTTTTTTTATTTTTATATTATAGGTATATATTTATTTTCTGTTTTTCTTTTCCTTTTCCTTAGGCGCTTTCATGTCCAGACCTTTTTCTGACAATGAAAAGTTTTTATACTCAGTAAACTAATGCGAAATTATGTTACAGAAATCCGTTTAATTGCGTTATTCAAAAAGGAAAAAAAAAGAAATAAGAAATTAACATAAACGGCTGCTTTTTTTTTTTTTTTTTTTTTTTTTTTTTACTTTCCGTACCACTTAGTTAAGGAAGTTATTTTTTTTTCATCTAAAATATTGTATTTTGTCGTTATAAAATGTTTTGCTATTGTATGTGTGTTAAAGCGGCTACTAATTCCAAATGGAACTATGGATTGGAGCGACTGGAATGCTTGAAATAAAGGTTTCAACTGCCTCACTGACGATCATTCCACTTTATGGTTCCATTTTTTACCGACAAGTTCATATTCATGTATAACATGGAAACACGTATTTTATAATATTTACAGTACAAATATTTCGATGTACGGATTTATGTAACTCTTGAAAATTAATAGGATATACATAGTGCCTCTACAATAGCAAGAATATTAAATAATTTATTCTCCACAAAAATTATAAACAAATAGTGCTAATTTTAAGCATTGTATTAGTAATTAGAAATTCATATATTCCTGAACTCCCACTATAAATTATTTGTAATACTGATGGTTATCATGTGAGTAGGGTGATCCACATTTGGATTATTGATTACATGCTACTATTATTATTATTATTTTTATTTATGCTTAGTAGCGAATGTTTTTAAGCGTTCAACCAAACGGAACAGTTACAGAACAGTTCATCATAAATGTTGATTCGCCCAAAAATATGAGTCGAGTATCATTTATCAGAGAAAATTGATAACTCCCGGCTGTTGATGGATAGTTTCCTAATAGTTTAACGTCAAGTTCTCTGATGGAATAACTTCGAACCCAACCCTCAATTCGCTGAGCTAGAATATCCTCAGAGTTAATAATAATTTTGGATATCGTATTAGGTAATATAAACATAAAATTTAATTTAATTATAATACGTCGTCAAATTACTGTTTCATATTATTGAATGAGCCTCAAGATCCTCAAAAAACAGATATTATTAGCACTCGAGAAAAACTCAATATATATATATATATATATATATATATATATATATATATATATATATATATATATATTTCATGTCTATAATAAGTAATTTATATTTCATGAAATATATATATTTCATGTCTGTAAATAAGGTATGAATGTGCACCTTTTTCACTATAACCTATTTTCCTAGAATGTAGCAGATTTTAATATTTACAATATATATATATATATATATATATATATATATATATATATATATATATATATATATAGGGCGTAGGAGTAATGACCCTACCCCGTGTACCTAAATTGAGAATCGCGGTGTGGTCTCCCATGTGTGATACCACATCGCGCAGCCAAGGATCTCCATGGTCTACAGTGCCAACAGAAAAAAACAAACAAATTTATTAATAATAATAAATATATTAATTTTTTTATAACGTTAGATCCTCTTTAATTATTGACTATTTTCAAAGTTATGTATTTTGTCAACCCTGTCCTATATTAAAATACAATTATCCTGCTCCTAAACGTAATATTTGTTATTAATTTTAACAGTACTGAATTTTCGCTTCAATTAAGGCAACTTGATTTATGTCTTCTTATAGGTGACATTGGATATCAACATTTAAAAAAAAAAAAATTATTTTATACAAATATGAACAATTCTAATAAGTAAAAATAAATTAAATTTAATTCAAAATTATGAAGCATTAATTTGGTTCAGGTTCATGCAGATCGGAACAGATCTCATATTCGCAAAAATTGTTGTTGATCATTTTTATCTTTAACCTGACGATATAAGTATATGTTGAACTGTTTTGAAGTGATGGTACTGTCCCGATTGAGTTAATCTTCATTTTAGAATATCGAGATGCGATGTGCTATATCTGTTCTGCTGTGATCTTACGTTTTTCGGTACTAATGATACTTGAATTGGCGAAACTTTGACCAGCTTTTCATTAACTTAAAGGCTTTTGTTTGGATCTTCCAATAATAGCTCAACTATATATTTGTCTCTCCTTTTGATTTTTTTTTCCTCATTAACTTATTTACTCATTCCTTTTTTTTGTACCTTTGTCAGATTTTGGAAATTAGCTTTGACCAAATTGCTTGAGTTTTTTTTCTATGTCGCTGAATCTGAATCTGATAAAACATTTTAAAAATACAATATGGCGAATCCTAAGTGGTGTCAGAAATTTTCAAAATTAACTCGGTTCGCTTGAAAATCACAGCTAATGTTTTTTTTTTCTTATAAATTGAGGTCGAATTTTCAAAACAATAAATGATGGATTGAGTTAGATTCTGTTACTCCCCCATTGTCCCCTAAGAATAACGTAAATGTACAATTTAGGCAGGATTTGGCTGGGTTCACTATGGTAAATGAATTATATTACTAACTATAAGTCAAATAACAATTATTTATAAAAAGAAAATACAAAAATAACTATAAATATATTTGTGTGAAATTGTGTGAAATAACCAGAACGGAAACCTGATTGGAAAGGATTAAGGAGAGCGTTTCGCTCAAGGAAGGAAGCGAGTTGTGAATGAACCATTCTTTCCAGAGGCTTTGATAAATTTGATAGGATGGGTCCAAAATCGGAAGCTGTGGAAGGAGAGGGGATCTTATTCAGCGGGTGGAAAAGGACTTTTCCAGGCTGAGGGAAAAATAGAGTTTTGCTGTAGAAGTTGCAGATTTGAAAAAAGTGCTGGTATTCGGGCGAGAAGGCGGTATTTTATCATTCTTATGGGGATTTGTTCTTGACCACAGTCATTCGTTCGGGATTTTATTACGGAAGCAATTAAGTCCTCCGGAATAATGTGAAGGAAATAAAATCGATCAGGACTAAAAGGAGTTTTCGGAGTAGAAAAGAGAGGGGAGTAGAGTAGGCCTGAGGAAGGTGATCAGCGAAAAAGGAATTATGAAAAAAAAATTTGCTAATTCAGAGGTGATTCGAAATTAGGAGCCGAACTTGGGAAAAATGAAGAAGAAATTAAATGTCCCTAATTGGTTGGAGAAGGTTTGGAGTTAATCTACTGTGAATGGTCCCACAACTTTCATTTCCGTTGTTTGCTTTCCTTCCCACATGGATCGCCACAGCTACTATCTCTTTTTTGGGGGCATTGTTTTAATAGCTATTATCTAATAGTGATTAGAGACTTTTTTTTTTATAACGCCAGAATTACGTTGGCTTATCGAGTCACCACCTAAATATTGGAGACCACGATGTAAATAACACAATATAAATCGTGTTTTTTGTGTTATATTAAATGAACATTTCATCAATAAAATATTATATCTATCTCTAATATTTTATAGATATTACCTCTGGACATAATATTTTGCACGTAGCATAATGGGGAGCAAATTTGTTAAACCATATCGTATAAATTATTTATTTTTTATATTTATATTTATTAAGAATTTTTTATTTAGACTCTGAATATGGCAGATAATTCTCGAAACGTTGAAAAAACATTGTATTATAAATATGTTGGAATCATTTGGAAGTCAGAATCTCTCACCACCTTATCTCAATATTTGTTCTTATTTTTTCGAGGTTAAACTTTCTTTATCAAGATAAAATCTTTCTATTCAAATATGTATTTCGAATGATTGTTTTTTATTTATTTTTTCTGTTAATATAATTCTGTTTGAATAATTTCCTTGTCTTATGAAAGGAATTTTAAGTGAGGTAATACAAGTTTTTGTGTACCAGTTATTTGTTATTTTTACGTCATTTCGAGCCTAAACGGTTTTGCAAAAATCAAAAAAGATTCAAAAGCAAAAGAGAAGTATTTTAACCTGATGTTGGGAAAAGTTTTGCCGCAAAATATAATTGAGAAGCAAATAAATAAAAAACGGTTTTAATGATTTATTACCGAATCCTCTCAGGTGAAAGCATTATAAATTTTTCTGTTTATTTTCTTAGGTAATGGAATAGATTAATTTGGGTACCAGAAACCTGCGAGACAAATTTTCTAAGAAGCGCATGAAATCTTTAAAATATCTTTCATTAATTTTAATTTTATGCTATTGTCGGTAAATACAATTTGAAACGGAGGGTCAAGACAAGGTCGCGAGTTCGTGAAACTGTTTTTTTTTTCAATGATTTACTGCCACTTCTTGAAACGTGGATGCAATTCTTAGACCGAAAACTCCTTTCACTACAAAATGTTTCGGGTGTTGAATTAGTGTTGAAGTTCTGTGAAACTTGAGATTCGTTGAGCTTTTGAAAGAAAGTGACCATGATAATTTCAACAGATTTTTTTTTTACAACGAAGTTCCTTCCTATTTGGAACATAATATAGGAGTAAAAAAAAATATACTGTATATAAAATTAAGCTCTAATTATTTAAAAAAAATAAAAACCAACCATATTATTTGAAATTTTTAATTTTTTTTTTTCGTTGGTCTCGTACTTTTGGAAAGTTATTCTGTGTCCTTGCCCGTCTTCTCATGTGCATCTGGGCGTAGAATTTGGGTATTATTCCATAAGATAAATTTAAGAAACAAGATTTAGCGTGAAATGCTTATCCTCTTACACTTTACCATTATTTAGAAATAGAAACAACTTTATTCTGGGACCTTATGAATAACATTGATATACATAAAAAATAACAGTTATTTCTGTTAATAAAAATAAAATAAATACAACGCTAAATAATAAGCTATAGTTACAATTAAAAATTAATGAGAACCTAATTGTATAAATAATTAGTAAAGCCACTTCGAAAACGAAAATAAAGTTATAAATACATTAAATGTCTGTTAGTACTAATGCAACATATTCCGTGGGATTTATTGGTTAAAGTAAGATTTAAACCAAAAAATAATTTTTATATCTTATAAATCAAGGGTCGAAATTTTTGAATAAAATATTAAATCACTACGAAATTGATATATTTGTTTGTTAGATTTTCAACAGGCTTTGATACAGAACGGAATTTTAGCTTTAAACGGAAATTTTTTCACTTTTAATTAGAGAGTAAAAAATAAATAAATGAAGAAAAATGTGTATTTACTAAAAAAATAAATAAATAAACGAGAGACGTTTTGAAATTCCGCTACTCGATTATGAGTTCCTCGGAAGTTTCAATTATCAGCTTAGTAGTTAAGCTGAATAACTAAATACCCTATATATATATATATATATATATATATATATATATATATATATATATATATATATATATATATATATATATATGGATGCTATATGTTATATTTATAGTGGATCTCAAAATTCCGGAGAAGGATTTGTTTAAAATTTTAGAATAAGTGTCTTTGGACCTCAGAAATCGAATGGCATAATCCTTTACCCCAGAAAAACTCTTATTTAGAGAAAAAAAATAAGCTGGCTTGAGGAAAAAAACTGAAGAAAGAGAGCTAAATGCGTGCCATTAAATCGAACTAACGAACCGCAGTTAACTCCAGTCAATTATTATCCAAAAACACATTTTTTTATTTTTTATATGAATGATTCGTCATTGATTATTTTGTTTTCGATTTTATCGCCTCTTTATTTTGACTATAATATAAATTCAAATATTTTAGTAAAAATGAAGGGACAATAAAATGAACTATTTACGTTTAAGAAAGCAGAGGAAGTTTTTTATTTTCTTTGGAACTTCACTAATAATTATAAATAACATATATTATAAAAACTTGCAATGTTTTTACATCTTTGTTGTATTATTATAATTTCGTGTGCTTAATAAATAGTAAAATTGTTGTATGTACATGACTGCACAGCATATAAATATTTTTTTTTGGCTTATTATTTTTAACGATGAACCTTTGTAATCCACCGAGAAAAAAAATAATATCATCCCTCCTCAAAATTTGAAGTTTTAGGTTTCAAGACAGGTAGAATCCAAAAATCGAGTTGCCTCTGGATAATCCTCGGAACTCAACATTGCCATCCGCCTTTCGTTTCGGAATCATTATGCCAAAAACTAAAAAAAAAATGTAAAAAAATTTATTAATTTTTTATTCTTGATATGATTACGAAACATTTTTAATAATATTATTAATAATTAATAATAAATTTAACTAATAAATAATAATTATAATTAATAATTAATCAAGATGAAATAATTTGAAGCGTTTTTTCCTTGTTAACTAATAAATTTTAAAATTAAATAAATAAAGCACGGTTCGCTCCCCGGGTACTTCTTAACTAATATCTGCAAGATTAAACAAAGTCAGTAGGACGTTTAGAAAATAAATAACATCAACTTTGGACTCGAAGGACCCTTAAACGGTGGGAGGGAGGACGCTGTAAATTTATACGATTTTGAAAAATAAAAATAACCGATGATCATACTTCCTCTTCTTTAAGGAATTAAAAATTAGTAGCGCCTTTTATAAAAGTTGTTTTTTCAGCTAAAATTAAATAAGTTTTAAATAAAACTGTTTCGATCCCTTTGCTGAACACCTTGTGAAATAAGCACGCTTGAAGGACTATTACTCGCTTATTCATGCATGTTTACTATTTGATAAGTTCGACTTATAAAAAGTAAATAAATTATAAAGGGTAAGATTTAAAAGTTATTCCGAGTATCTAGGAGGGAATGAGAGTTAATGTGTTGGACCAGTGGTTACAAGAAAGCCAAGCCGGCCCATGTTAAATCGACTACTTCCGGAGATACGGTGTCTGGAGACATATCTACTATTCTGTTCATTAACCCTTTCCCTCTCCTCTTTCATTATTATTATTTTTCTTAACTTTATAAGTTGAATAGCGAATACAATTATTGAAATATTTAGCCAATTATTTAATGATTTGCTTTGGATGAAGTCGCTCAGATGCACCAAAATTTTGAAATCCTTGTTCAGTTTTCTAAGTTAGTTCGTTCGAGAAGAGCGCGAAGCCTTCGTTATGGATGTTCAAATAGTGAGTGCATCCTCATAAACAACTTTCCACTAATAATAACATGTTAAAAAAACAAGACAAACGGATTGTTTATTGATCGAGTCTATTATTGTCAACATCAGGACTGTTTTTTCACTCATAATAAATTTAGATAAGATCTTTTTACATTCCTAAAATAAAAGAAAATTTGTGATCTTAGTGTACAAATTCCATAATACATATTAATCCACCTTAGTGCAGATTGTTGGTATAAACTATTCTTGCAAAGTTTAGTATGATAAAGTTCTCCAACAATTTTTAGCTTGATGTTAATTTATAATTGTTTTGTTCGTCCGCTCCCGAACTACTATGTTTTGTAACGATTTTTCCAATAAAACATTAAATTAGATATGGGAAAAAATTAAGATTTCAATAATTTAATTAAAATTATTACAAACACGAATGATATATTTCTGGTGAATTAATAGTGTTTTAAATTTTTTTAGGAGTTTTTAAAACTAACTTTTTTTTATATCGAGGTGTCAATCTACAAATCACCAAAAGTAATATTAACAATAGTGCAATAGATTTTTTTTTTAATCGGTTCTTTTGCTATGGAGAACAATGGAATGGGTTCTTAGCAGTAGCAGACGACTACAAGGAGGTAATATCGTTAGAAAAATTAGAGTTTAGTTTAATTATTTTTTTTATTAAAGGCATTGTAATGTTGATTTTTTAAACTTTATCCTAATTTAATATCTAAGAGGAAAATGTGGATCTGCGTGAACCAAATATTCATTTCAATTAAAATTTAACTTTAAATATTCATATTTACTCAAACTCCATAAGTATTTAGAATATCTAAATATTTTGATTGAGATATTGAGCGGTTTATTTTATCGTGGTTTAAACCGGTCTTTATGAATGATGATTTCCCTATTTCATTAATTTTTAAATCTTAGCTCTAGATATGATTTTAGTCTCAAAAATAATGTTTAATATAAATCGAATTGAGTAAATCGTTCACATATCGTTGCGATTGCTTGAGCAAACAGGTTTTTGATAAGCTTGATCTTGAACTAATTTTGTTTTTCCCTCTTATCTCGTTCCTCACACTTGACAGATTAAAATTGTCCTTATCATTATCGTTGTGGAATAAACAAAGTTATTGTTTACTCATATTGCCATTTTCTATTCCTTTAATGCAAAGAATTGTATTTTACTTCCCTATAAAGAGATTTCGAATCTTAATTAATTTTAATGGTTAAGATTTAAAAAAAAAAAAGATTTTGAAAAAATTTTTTTTGTTCAAAAAAGCCAAAAAAGTGCTAACAAAAAAGCCAAAAAAGTACTAACAGATATTAGAAAATCCAATTTTCATAAATTTCTAAAAACCTAAAATAAATAAAAAAATATTTCAAATTATTATACAATGTTTTATTATTTCCAAATAGTTATATATAAAAAATATCTGGATATATATAAAAACTCAGACGAATTTTCTTACTATTTTGGGCTAAAGCCCAATACTAAAAATATTTGCTATATCTTCGCTGATATTAGTGCGATTAATTTTTATTTTTTAGGTTTATCTTTGTAAACAATTAAAATGTCTTTCAAATGAGCATCTGGAATGCTGCGAGAGTTATATAGTTTTTGGGTTTCGATTTTTTGTTTTGTTTTGTAGAGAATTTAATGACCTAAGAAGAAGAAATCATGCAAAATTTAAATAGAAAACATGTTAAATGAACAGAAATTATGGTAATTTAAATCCTAATCTTTCCTAGGTTAATCCCATTTGTCAATAACCTGATCCCATCATGACCCCACTCAGAAATTTTTATTATGTATTCAATGTATTAAATCACGATGTAAAATATATACCATTATTTTCATTTTTTTTTTTTTTTTTGTAATCATGAACTTAATATATTTCTTTGGATGAAATTTGACTTGGAAATTTTGTTTAAATCTTCGTAAATTATTTATTCATGCTTGAGATAGTTTTTTAAAAATGGCCGAAAACGTATTTTTATATATAATTTTTAAGTTTTTACCAGAAAAAAGCTTATTATACTTAATTTAAACAATCGAAACTAATTATAGTTTAACTATAAAATAATTGCATGATTAAAATTAAAATAGGATTCATATGCAGTTGAGCAAGCACGTCCACAAGTTTGTTTCAGCACATTTGTAAACAATGGAATACCTGGTGTAGTTTCACTTGAAGTTCCAATGAAGCAATTTGCCCCACTATCACGAAAGTATAATATCACAGTATATCGGAACGTGTTTAATATTTTTTGATCGTGTTTCATGCGAAGTGGGCTTTGTCCGAAAGTTTTATTGATCGGGCGGGAGCAGTTCGCGATGTGCTAGCAAAAAAAAAAAAAGGAATATTTTATAAAAAATAGAAAATTATAATAACATTGTCTATTTCTGTATTTGAGCTATAAACAATAGTTGAAACATCTGATGTCTCCAATCACACGATTTTCCTTACCGTTGTAGATGCCCAATACAAAAATTATTCGTTGTATCTTCGCTAATATTGGTCCGATTATTTTATTTTGTTTGATTAGTGTATATTTTTAGTATTTAGCTTCGTTAGCAATTTACGAATAATTTGTAATAACACAGGCCAACGATGAAAAAACTTTTGTACCTTATTCCTATAGTTTTTAGGGTGCTGAATCCAAATATGATATTAAAAAAGCTGTAACACCCACAATTTCTTCACATTTTATAGTTAAATTTATTAAATTAAGCGATTTTTAAAGAATTGAACAGCTTTCAGTCTTAGGCCTCATGAAACAATTTGTAAAGGCTTTGCCTAAAGATAAACCATGTTTCAAGTATCTCTGCCAAAAGTTTCCACGCCTTTCAGAAGCTAAACTAAAAGAAGCCATCTTTGTCGGACCTGACATTAGAAAAATGATGTTAACTTTGAATCCACAATGACCTTAAATGAGAAAGAAGCATGGGTATCATTCAAGCAAGTCGTTACAAAGTTCTTGGGAAATGAAAAAGACCCAGAGTATGTTTCTATTGCAGCTAACATGTAACAGAAGTTTAAAAAGTTAGGATGTTTGATGAGCCTGAAACCTACGAAAGACTATGGGTGATAAAAAAAAAAAAACTAAGGCCAGATTTAGACTGAGCACATAAAACTCTATAAAGATCAACTATTAAAGTTGAAAAAGTTTAAAAAAAAATTTTTTTTGTTGGTCTGCGTAATCTTTCAAATGAGCAACTGGCATGTTCCGGGAAATAAACAATATCGTTTCAGGTTATTCAAATAAAATTTAAATACAATAAAATGCATTCGTTTTTTGGTTAGGTATATGAAAATAAAATTGCTTATACGTCATAAATTTTTTCCTGCTTTTTCTTTGAGATGTGCTAAATATGAAAAGCTAAAGGGCTTTAAGGAGAAGATTTTAGGCGTTTCATTAAAATAGATTGAGCCTATTAGGCGCTATAATCTATAAGAACGGGTTTTTCGGGTATTGCGCTGCCGCTGTTAGACGCTGGATTCCTGATTTTGTACACAGGCTCGGAGGCCGAAATCCTACAAAAAAAAAGAAGCCTCAGAATTGGTCCATTCGTTCACGAGTTAGTCGTGGCACACACATAGACCAATGGCCATAAACAACGTTTGGACTCAGAGGATTCTGAAACGTATAAAACGGGCTCTGTTGAAAACCGGATACCTATAACGATAACTTTATTATTTTTATTTTTAGTCGGATTTCTTGATGGTTTTCACAATTTGAAAAAGAATATAGATAAAAGAAATCTTAAAAAAAAATATATTTATGAGGTGTTATGCTATTTATTACTGAGTGTAATAAAGATATATTTTACGGCGATGCTGCTAATGTTTATAGGCAAGCAAGTCTGCTTGGTACTAATTTAGTTGACATCGATCGTAATTTTTGGGTAACTTCAAGTTTGGCTGAAAACCAAAAAAATTAATAAAATTAAAATAAAGTCTCATGTCAATGTTGTTTAATCGAATTATGTATTAATTACCAAAAAAAATATGACAAAACTGACCAATTGTTTTTAATTTTCAGGGATTTGCATGGTTTTTTTTTGTGGTTGGATAGATTATACATTTACTACGGATTATTTTTCATTCTCAAAAATAACTGTTTAGAGTAGATTTTTGGACCAATGTTTAATATAGGGCAACGAATGGGATGTGAAGAAGATAAGTCGTTAAAAAACCCGGTCGATAGGCAGAACACGCAACTAGTCCGGAGTAATATTGCGCCCAGCACAGCTGGAATTTCGTGTTCATACCCATATATATGCTTGTATATATGTTTATATATCATCGTATCTTCTATATCCCACCTTGCGCCCTTCTCGAATGTTTTCTCTGGCCCCCAGGGGAGTAAATAGCAGGTGACAAGGCTGCAAATGCCACGGGCCTCGGCCCAAGTAGGCCCTCGAATTAATCTTCATAACAATAAAATCCAATATCAAATGATATTATATTTATTTATGCAATTTATATAACTTTGTAATATTATGCATAGCAAACACCACTTCTTCAAATTTTGAGTAACAAGTTTAGGAGGCCTCAAAACTCAGATGCCTTAGGTCTCCAAAATCATACTTACGCCACTGCTAGTCCCCGTAGGTTTTTGTTATCAGTTTGAGCTTGAACTAAGCAACTTAACCGCGTAGATTGATAATTTTAGAAAGAATAAAAAATAAAATAAAGAAGAAATCTTATGTGTGTATATGTATATGCCTCTTACATCTGTACATCAGAGGTAAAGTCTCGTAAGCCCAATTGTGCTAATTTTGATGTTATTGTTGTACTTGAGTTGTTCTGGCCATAGTTTCCGAGGTAAAGCATCGTAGATAGGCTAAGAGAGTAATAAAAAATGGAACATTTGAAATATAAAGATTGACCACTATCTATAACAAGCAATACAGTGCGTTCTGAAACTTATTTTTTGCTCATCTGTAAAACCTTGAAAAGAGCTGATAATCCTATCCAACCTAAAAATACCTTATCACGAAGCCTAGGAAAATGTGACTGTCTTAACATGGTAACAACTCGGCTTTATATAGCGGACTCCATATTGTGTCGTGGAATGTTCGAAGCTTATACAGACCATGGTCCGCTCAAACGGTCGGCGAATGAAGTAAAAAGGTGTATACCGTGACCAGCCATACAAGAGGTAGGATGGCCACACACTGTTCTATAGCGGGAGAAATGCTAAAAACGGAATAGATCACACCGGATTTATAGTTAATCCAGTTGCAAGGAAATCATTTATAAACTTCACACCGATTAACGATAATATAAGTGCATTACGAATTAGAGCTCCCAGGAGGATACGAAAGGCTTGGAACACAAGCCTAATATATCCTATTCCAAAGAAGGGAATCCTAATCTAAAATCTGAATCCAAACGAAAGACATAAAAAAAATGGTATGTTTAGTTGTAGAAACGGCGAAGATTTCGCCGAAAATAAGTGAAAAATAAAGCTAAAGGCAAGAAATGCTTGTTATTGCACTGTCGCAAAAATATTTAGTTTCCGCATTCTCTCGAGGAACGTGATGTTTTACTTGAATATTATACTTGCTACTGTTATAAAACCCACGCCACAACAACCATTCATGAAGAGTTTGGGGTTCAGTAGTTGTTAAAGACATTTTGTTTTTCGATTGACGATTATACTAACTGATGTAAGCTTTCATTCCCCCAACCAATGAAAGTACCAACTTTATAGATGTTGGGTGGGTCTGAGTATGATCTCCCGTCCTCAGACTCGATTTAACAGTAAATAAGTATCTTATCCAATGAGATTCCTATCCATCATTGCTAGTCTTCGATAATGAAGTATTACGTAGAATATTTGGTCCGGAAGAAATATGACAGGAGAAGTTATCCGGGCTATATATCACGGAATTGCTTGCATACCCGGTAAATATTGTATAATTGAAGTGACAGCGTCGCGGCGTGAAAAGGTGTGTACAAATGAGGAATAATTTAAGAAAATGATCATGGCTGAACTAACGGATAGGCTTTTTAGGTTTTTTCCTAAGGTTAGGTTTACACCTAAACCATTGACTCTCTTTACTATGCATGGAAATGGATGGTGCAAACAAAACAACAGTTAATGAATTTGATTGAGTAACGCCATTATCATCCGCTTGTTCACTAGGAGCTTTTGTTTTTGCTCTAAATTACTTTTAATAAAAATAACAAGTTTTTTAAAATAATAGACCCGAGGATTTTCATAAGTGTTGACGTTTACAGGCAATGGGTGTTCGAAAGTCAAGTACAAATAAGATTGTCTGCGTTACATTCTGAAGTAATCTGTGGAGTGGTTGTATGTCTAAATTGATATTTATTATTAAAATATTTCTCTAGGGAATTAAATATTATTGCAATGAAGTGTTGAACACAAATAAGAACTTTGCTTTTTGATTTTTGTCGTTAACATCAAGATTCACTGGATTTCTGATCACTAGCTAATATTTGTTTTACAAATGCTTAAAGGGTTATCACCGCATCAGCGCTTATACAGGCGAGTAAATGTGTCGACCAAAACGTAGATGGGAGAATCGAGTTTGGTCTGATCTTGTAAGTTTGGAATTTTAACGTAAAGGGTTTGTTTGTTGTTTTAATTATTAACATTATTGTGTTAGCAGAGGTAGAGCAAACCCTTTTATTCTTGTTTCTACTTCGTGATTTAAATTATTTTTATTATATTTAATATTTTTTAGTGATTACCATGTATAACTGGACTTGGTCCAGATTGGAATTAATATATTGCATTGTTATGCATTTAAACCTATTTTTTTGAAGTAGGTATATGGTTATAAAATATATATATATATATATATATATATATATATATATATATATATATATATTTATACAGTTTGCTTTATTGTAAATATAACTAAATATGGGCCTTTTCTGAGATGCCTGAGGATAGCTAAAAGCCCGAAACGTAGTATCCAAATAAAAGAATTAGTGGTGAATTTTTTTCAGCCTTCATTTAATAATAATAATAATAAACTCTTTATTTATTCTGGGACAAGTCCCTTTAGAATAACAATTACAGGCAATGATAGGTGGGCTTCAGAGCCTTAGAGTAGTTGATATAGGAACATATGCGTTAGCAGATAATTAAAAAAAGAAAATAAATAAAAATAAAGAAAAGTTAATAAACAAATACAAATGAAAATTATAACAAGTCATAATGCAGTAACTTCTAGCATATGAAATAGGTATTAATACTCTAATTGATTACGTCTTAAAACAAAAACCACACGAAATTCGTATGTTAATAAGATATGACCAAATTATAAATGAAGGAACATATTCACGAATGTTGATTGACATAAGAGAAAATCTATTTACAATGTTTTTTGGAACTGGATAGAAAATAAGTGATTGAACAAGCGGGATTTGAAGGTGATAAGAGTGTCGGAGCGACGAATGGAAGGAGGAATGGAATTCCATAAGGATGAGGATTTATTTATATCATTATTTATTTTCGAACGATATATTTATATTATCGGAATTACCATTGAATTATGCTGAAGAACTTCAATAACATAATTATTCCATGGCTTTCTGTATAAAAAACATGTTAAATTTCGATTTCTAATATTGTATATAAAAAAAAATCTAAATTTTAATCTTAGGCTAAAAATAGTCTCGGTAATTTACACAAATTTCAATTGCTTTTAAAAACAAATCGGACAGAGACTATGCCGCACACCCGCGGATTTTTAAAGCCGTAGATTCACTTGGAGTGTAAGAAATGAGAATTGCAAAGAAGAAAATTTAAATATTAAATAGCAATAGCAAATAGCAAAAAACCTCGTGAATGATTGAATGATAAAATAGCAATCTCCTTTATTGTAAGCGTTGATATCATCAACTCAACACTCAAAATTGGTAAACTTTTCTCGCTTACTATACTTCCGCCTTGTGCTCAAAAATCCAAGATTCTGAAAAATGTTTGCAATCTCTAATAGTACATTTTGTCTGTTAAATGATACCAATTTTTACTTTCTAACGTTTATAGAAGCGGAACTATGAGCCTTTAAAAATCAGATCAAAAACATCATTTGCTATTACACCAGACGGAGGAACATAATTCTGAACATAATTATTGAAAAAATCGTTTGTGGTAATTTACGAGTATGTAAGAAAACAATAAAAAATGTTTTCTGTATAAAATAATAAAAAATCAACATATTTTGATTAAAAGGTTTTTGAATTTGTCCCTGGGTATCGATTTGAGCTAATAAGTTGTGATACTATTCACAAACAAAGTTAGCCAAAATCCAACCCAAAATTTTACTGTTCTAATGAAATAAAAATGTTTGTCTTTTAAAATAAGTTTTGATTTATTAAAGTTATTATAGAATGGGAAGTGGGGTAGCTGAATTGGTGCGTACTGGACTCTTAAATCCTGGACCCAGATTCGAGTCCGGCCAGATAATTTATTTATTCTGTTATATCAACCTTGGATCGGCTCTAGGGCCACGGCACCATCTTGGGGCACACCCAGCCCCTATAAAGTGGATACCTGGTCCTTCATGGAACGAGGAGGATAAGCCTGGCTGTTGATGTTGGAAGCAGAATATATCATCTCCTCGCATAACTGTTGGTCAAGAAACAGTACTTCCTTACCAATTACTCAATCCAAGAGCCTTGGGCTGTAGGGTTACAGTTTTATATATTTTATCAATTCATCCAAATGAAACGTATTTTAATTTCTACTGTAGAGGAAACTAATTATACTCCTACCTACTGAATTTTTTTTTGCCGGACTGAGTTTATGAAATGATCCCATTGTGAGGTAGAATGTATGTGCAGTTTTAAATTAGAATCATATTTCTCAGATCCTCCTAACCTTGTTGATTTATTCGCAAGGTCTGTAGCTGTAGATGGTTAATTAAATATTTTATCTCTTACCATAAAAATAAAATAAATTTTGCGATTTTTTCATTTTTAAAATTAATAAAACCGACTTTAATAATGTAATGATAATTATAACTTTAGAAGTTATTATACTCATCCGCTGGTTGAAGCAGACTTGGTGGCGGAAGGGAACGCGCCCGTTTTAAAAGTTTATTTAGCCAACTTTATATATAAAAAAATATTTTTTTTTTTAAAAGATGAATATTAAAATTTTCATATATTTGAAAAAAAAATACTAAATGATAGAAAATAAAATTTTTATTTTTAAAAACTCTGAAATGAATCTTTAGAATTTTAGAAAATTATTTTTTTTTCCTAGATAAAATAAATCCGCTTGAATCAAATATGTAGTTGAAAAAGTTCATGCGTTATACACCGCATCATTTTTTACAAATTTATTTATCTCGATTTCATTCATAGCTGTATTTGTAATTATATATGTAATCACTTATGAAAATATGAAGCTTAATATTATATACGTTCAAATAATAGAAAAAAATCTAAAGTTTTCTAACGATGAACTAGCTGATTTTGATCTTAGTGATTTAATTGTTAGTTGTAATTAAATTTTATATTATAGGAATATTCTTGAGAAAATGAAGGCCTATTAAAATTCAAACTTAAACAAAAATAATAGAAGTTGTTTAGTTTCATAATTTCACTTTTAAGGGTGTTTGACTTGCAAAACTTTTCGAGAAACACCTGGATGGTTTTAAACTTTTGAGCCTCATCCGAAACTTTTGTTGCTTTTGTTTTACCATTTTTCAAAAGTTAACTTTTTATGACATAAAAGAAAATCTGTAACTTTTGAAAGTAAGACAATGATCAAATTAATTAGCGTCAGGAAGAGAAACCCTCGTTTTCATTTACAGAGCTCCCTGAATTAGAATTTTCTTTTCTCCCCCTTCTGTTAATAATCTTCTGCCCTGATTGTCAAATACTGAGATTATTTTTTTAATGAAAATTATTTCATCTCGAGTTCGAAAATTAGCTCTTACGTTAAAAATAATTATCCGGAAGGCGGTTTAATTCCGGGTACTCTTTAGATTTTCATTTAAGGGTTATAGCTGTGAAAAAAAAGAAAAAAAATCTTTTGCTCAAGATCCTCTATCAAAGAGACAAGACAGACAGATTCGTTTGACATCTTATTCAGTTTTACAGTTAAACCCTGTTATTCCGGAATGATGTTTAACACTGCCACCAAAATCTCCTCTGTTTGTTAATTTATAAGACTTCCTGTGAAACTAATATATGCATAAATTGAATTTAATGTATGCATAAACTGAATTTAATATATATATATATATATATATATATATATATATATATATATATATATATATATACATTGACGTCGTTTTTTAAAAAGACTTAAGCGCAAAAAATTCGAAATTTAGGTTTCAATTGATTTTGGGAGGTAAACACGACCTCTATCGAGTATTGATGACGTAAGCACCAAATACTAACGATATATATATATATATATATATATATATATATATATATATATATATATATATATATATATATATATATAACGACTCTCAGTCGTCACTAGCCTTAACCAGTGCTAGAATCCTTTAAAATATATGGTAATTATAAAGGTTTTGGCAGTTTAATAAACTCGTACTGCATACAATAAGAATAAAAAAAAGATGCATGATGTAAGGATGCATACATATATATATATATATATATATATATATATATATATATATATATATATATATATATAAGATAAAGTTTTTTTTTTATAAATTAGTTGGGAAAAACGGATAAACTTTGTTTCCCCTCCCTAGCATTTTATTATTTAGAGATTAATAAGATAATTTGAATATCAAAAAAATAATGATAATAAAATTGAAAAGCAAATTAAAAACTTCGATTTAATGTAATGTAGTTAATTTAATTTAATGTAAGTTAACAACGAAAACGAAATAAAAATCTATAAGTAACGGACATCAGCATATTATCTGGGACCTCTTATATTATCATTCAAAGTCAACAGTTATATTAAATCGTTTAACTCTTTTAAGTTTCTTCTCTTTGTTAATTGGTATTTAAACACGACTGGACAACGTGAAAAAAAAAAAAAATTGTTTATTTTACATTGACTAAAATTCATTATGATTCAGTTCACTTATTAAGCAAAATAAAATAAGTTCAGTCTTTCTTTTTTTCTCTTTAAAGTTTAATTTTTTATTCATTCCAAATGGACGGTTTATTATTTAACTATTATATGTACATGTGGAAACAAATATAATGGCAATTTTTTAATGTGATGGAGTGAACAACTAAACAATTAGAGGCAAAAAGAGAGGATCAATGAAAATATCTTCTGGTTCGTAATTTTAGCGCTCAGTACAGGTCTGTGAGCAAGCTCTTTTTCTGCGGATGTCGTTTTGCATGTGGGTATAGTATGTGTATTGAATATTTTATATTTGTCTGTTGCAACTGCTCCATACCTTCCCCTCTCCAACCAGTGGTTTATTGCTTTTAATTGAGTGTTAATACAACTTAGAGAATCAGCAAAACATGTCCTTACACACAAGATACAAACAACACAATCCAAAATTCTTTAAAGAAATAGTTAATGCCCCATGCTTTATTTAGAATCACACTTTACATACTTGAACGTTCTAACAATAAAAGCTTACATTCACGACAAATACACCACATTTCAGTCTTCAACACAAAATTGCCCAAATCCACTCGTTCCGTCACTCTCCTCTTCCCTGTTACCCAGTCTGCATTAACAGAGGCTAAAAAGACAGTAGTAAAAAAAAAACGCCTTTGAATTTGATTGTTGTGACTTAACTCAGTTGAAAATATAATATGGAAGATGAAGAATATATATAGTGTTAGTAGGCCTAAGAGAAACGTGTGTTGCATTTTCCATCGGTCAAGTTGTTCTGAAACTTATTCAACAATTATTTGGTATGTAAAGAATCATATCCTATGCTTATTTATTCATTTAAAATGTAATTAAATCAAAAGAAAAGACCTTTTACACTTTGCCAAAAACTATACTTGCCTGTATGTGATCCGATATACCAAGCGCTGTCTCACCCACCACCACCGACTGGGCCGTTCACTAATTAATGGCAATCCAATTTACCGAAACGAGCCGTCGGAAAATAGCATTGTTACTATCGATCTGATTAAATCCTCATTAATTTCTTCCAATTTGGTCCACCCATCTGCGAATGAAATATTTTAATTAATATGCTACACCGGTATCGAGACCATACATGAGTATGTATTAATTGAGATGCCAGTTCTGGGGCGAATTAAAACAAATGTGACGATTTCAGTTATAATCGTCAATCAGAAAATTGTTTATGAATTTTTAAGTAGAACAGAGTCTATTGCATTTAAAAAAGAGGTACCGTAACTTGGTGT
The DNA here is from genome assembly GCA_948150685.1 of Rhaphigaster nebulosa. NCBI lineage: Eukaryota > Metazoa > Arthropoda > Insecta > Hemiptera > Pentatomidae > Rhaphigaster > Rhaphigaster nebulosa. The sequence continues at coordinate 31,988,298 of OX411312.1, read as the reverse complement.
GCTACTTGGTTTCAGCAGAGGGTTATTTGGATCCACCGAAAAAAGGTTTTAAATTACACCTAGGTCTCTTATGAAAATATAGATATGATAGGTAGCAGCACTAGTGCTATTTCCTGAGGCACTTTACCACGTTTCCGCTTCTTTTTTCGGTTCGGTCAAAGTGAGATGTCCTATCCTTTGTCTGCATTTATGTGATCTTGTATTTTTCTGTCTTTGGCCATTGGCGAAACCTTGACAGGTTAGGTTTTTACTGCTGCTTGAGAAACTTAGGCTATGCGTTGGAATTGTCTGATAATATCCTAACTGTAATATTTTTATTTTTTGTGTGTGTTTTTGCTCTGATTAATTTAATTATTAGTGATTTTTTTCCTAAAAATTATAATAGTAATATTTCAGAGTTATTATATAATACCTACCTCAGATCGTGATATTCTCCTCATCGACATACACAGTAGACATACAGTTATGCAGTTATACTGAAGTTATATTGCAGACAAGTGCTCTGAAGATTCGCTCCAGTCCTACGTGACTTTTTGGTAAGACTTATCTCTGTTCTTCCGTCTCTTAGAAAAGTTCATTCTCAAAATTATGTTGGTCTTTTTCTTCTTCTATCTACCGTGACAGAATTATGTACCAAAAAAAAAATATAAAAAATATTAAACGTTAATACTTGCAATTCACAATAACCGAATACCCTAATATTGATCCACGTTTTTCCTTTTACGACCCTCAAAGAAAGAATTTATTCAATTTTTTGGCTTAGAAATCTGATGTATTTATATATATATATATATATATATATATATATATATATATATATATATATATATATATATAAAATGTAAATTTTAGCAGTTTTACAGCAAATAATATACAAAGGTCCTAGACCTAAATGCAAAAAAGCTAAAGCTGATTTCTTAATAGTTATCTAGCTAAAACATTTAGAGGGATAAATATAGGGCTATAAATAAAATAACACAGGTAAATTGTTATCATTCTGTTACGACGTTTGGCTATTTTTCACGAGAAAACGGTGGAACTTTTTCTCGTTGTTACATGGAGCCGTAAAAAAGTTTTTTATTGAACAATATCAACGTGGCATCCGCCACCTAAAATCAACATGGTGGAGGATCAAAAATCTAGATGTTTGTCTGCTTTTCGTAGAAAATTGGTCCAACTATTTTATATAAAACTTGCTGTTGTTATTTAGAGCTCTAAAAAGGTTTGATACAAAATCTTGAGACAAAGTTGCGGACGTACTAAAATTTGATTTGTCAAATAATCAGATCAATAGGGCCTATTTCAAACGGACGAACATAGTATAACAGGAGGACCTCCGGTAAAAAATTAAATTAAATATTTCTATTTTGTTTCGTTTAATTTACCGCGAACAAGTATTCGTTGTTTATTTCACTTTGAATGAAATCACTCTGCACCTGTCGAGTATTTAATTAACAATCTTCAGATGGCTTAACGCTATCATTGAGCTTAAAAATAACATGGACTTATGATAGGACATTTATTCACTTCTACCTTATAAAGACATAATCCCAAAACGTCATCATAGGTACAACAGCTTGAATATAATCTAAATTTTTGAACAATTTATATTTCACAGTCAAATAAAAAAACAAATAGGAATACCACAAATTATAATTCTTCTAAATGAGTTGAAAATCTCACATTCATGTTTTTCATAAGAGTATAAAAGAATTTTAAATTATGATATTTCATGAAATATTATCCCTTATACACTTCATCAATTTTATTCAACCTTTTACAACCACGTTTCGGGCTTATCTTTTCCCATATTCAAGTTATCTTTATCTGCCAATTTTATATCAGTATTTGTCAAATATGTAACATTATTTGTCCATTACTCCATATTTGCATAAGAAGTATCTTATTTGTCCATAATAGTTCTCCATTTCTTATTACCCTGCCCTGATGAGCTGAAACAGCTTGAATATAATCTTCATTTTTGAACAATTTATATTTCACAGCCAAATATGAAACCAAATAGGAAAACCACAAATTATAATTATTTCAATATCCTCAGGGAACGATCATTTTGGAGCTAATACTGTAATATTTATTATTCCCAATCAGGTTCTCTATTACAGATGTAATGTTCCAACAATAATAAATTATAAATAATAAATTATTACATCAAATATTTTTAGTTAATATTAATATTTTAAAAATTTATTTTCTCAATTTTTTATCGTCGTAACTTATATATTTCCTAGCACATTCTTTTCTCCCAAATGAATGAACCATTTTAAAAGAAGCTTCAAGAATTTTAATAATACTCGTAAATTAAATCGTTTGGAATGGTACATTTCAAATATTTTGAGCAGAATTCATCTCTGCAGCTCTAGATGAAGCACATTAATAGAAATTAACGGAGAATTCCTTAATATATTAAGAAAGTAATGAAATCTGGAGAGGAGGAGGAAGAGGTCGTTTTATTGAAGGTTAGCCTCGCAGATGTAATTGCAAAATTTAGTTTCGAGTAAAAAAAAATTGATTTTACTATTAACTGTAATTCATTATTTATTAAATTATCTTTGGTATTTTGTATATTTGGCTTCTTTGACGTTATTATAACACTATTTTCATTCAGATATGCAATGTAGATTAGACATTTTCTAAACACTCCAAATTCTAAATTGATATTTAAATCGGTGAAGTTAACCATCGGGATTTGTTTTCATGTCCAACTATACCAAAACTAGGAAAGGAGATTTTATTTAAACATTTACTCTTGTTCAATGCATATAACAAAGAATGTTGACAAAACTATAATAAACTTTAGTATGGAAGAGGTACTGCCCTACTTTATTGGGTTGCTATACCTACAGCTTACTTTATATCTTAAAAGACAATTTTTACAATTTATAATGATTATTTAGTATAATACATATTGATATTGTTACTTTGGTTTGACAAGGTTGCAACTGACATTTTTGGCTAAAATGGGATTATTGGTTATTCTGGCTCTCCTTCGTCTAATATAGAAGATAAACTATATCTGCTATCTGTTAAGTAATAGCCTTTCCACTCATGTGACAAAGTTCTAACCAAAGGAGTTTATTTACTTTGTGTAGTTTATACATTCAATATATGATCACAGAGATAGTATTTTTTTTATTAAACCAACATCAAATATTAAATTAAAATCATGTAAAGTAGTGAGGATATTGATAAATTTTATTGATTACGAAAAAGGTGTTAGCACTTCAGATTTTCAAAAATCGTTTTTCTTAAGATTAAGGTTAGAGCAGTTAGAAAGAAACTTGTCAAACCAAGGTAGCGATAAGTTTTTTTTTTCCATTTTATTTGTTTATTTTAAAACTGATATCTAAATACTGAATAAAACTGAAACCTTAACTGATACTATCAATAGAATAAAAATAAATTAAGCACATATAAAATTAACAAGAAAAAAACATCATAACCAAAAAATAGTGAAAAAAATAGAACTGAAAGTAAATAATAACTATTGTTAGATAATTATAATTTGAAATAAAAAAGGATATGTGACTCAGTCACTGACTGTGTCAGTTATTAGATATTAATGAAAGAAGGCACAGCAGAAAAAAAAATGGTCAGAGTTACATACATAAAATATGTTGATTTTTTTAAATTTAAAAAAGGCATATGGACCATGAAGTTTATAACAATATAGTAGACAATGATTGTCCAAGAAGTTAAATATGATGAGAAATGAGAGATTAGAATTTTTCCTCAGGATTGATTGACTGTCCGAAACGTTGGATAATGATCATGACATAATAAAGATATTATAGAAGTTAGGAGGTTTATATTTCCTGAAATTAACATATATCAATACATATCGACTTCATTTTTTGAGAAAGGTTTAAGCGCCAAATTCGAAATTTAGGTTTAAATTGATTTTAGGACATAAACACCACCTTTACCGATTCCCGCTCACGGTAAATCGAAAAAAAAAATTGGAAATGGTCTTAAAATCGAATATTGATGACTTAAGCACCAAATACTAACGACTCTCAGTCGTCACTCTAGCCTTAAACAGTGCTAGAATCTTTTAAAATATATTGTAATTATAAAGGTTTTGCCAGGTAAATAAACTCATATTCTATACAATAAAGAATAAAAGTAAAAAATATTCCCATCTGGGGAAAAATCATTTCATGTGTTCCCTGTAATGTTTGCTTAATGGCACTTACGCCTTTTTCAAAAAATGACTTCGATATTAGAACCTTCGAAAAATAAAACATTAATATGTTTTTTAGTATTTTAAAGCTATAGAATATTAAATTATTATTATCATAAATTAACTAATGTAGCAACCAACGTATGTTTACGATGGCAGTAAGAATCCATTGCCTTTTTTTTGTTGAACAGACTGTCTAAACTGATTTTGGATTTTTATTTTGTTTATGTGAATGTAATAAGAAAATGTGTTAATTCACCAGATTGTTTCTGATACCTTTGTGAAACCTATACAGTTGGAAAGCAACAAAGAAACATTTCCAATTTGGTCAAAAATGTTTACTTTGCTTACTTTGGCATAAAATTGGGGTATCAAGATAATCCTTTAACTCTTCGCGAAGTGTGGTCTGTGTGTGCCGAAGACAATGGTTTCAAGGTAAGAAGAAATCGTTTCGTTTTGGAATACTAGAATTTGTAGAGAATCTAAAAACCATAGTGATGTCTGCTATTTATGTTCTAGCTGTGCGCAAGGAATCAATTTAAAAAATAAAAACGGAGATATCACATCCTAACTTTCCTTCAGCTATTTGCTCAGTTCCACATGGACGTGATTAACCATTCATACATTGCCACATGGCAACGATGATGATGATATTGAGGACTTATGATCCAGGGCCTGGATTCTAGGCAGCAATGGGTATCTAAACATTTCACTCAATCTGAACTAAACGATTTAGTTGGATACATGCGGTATAGAGAAAAAGAATTTTTATCTTTTTTTTTCTAAGACTGTGAAAAAAAAAAGTTTTTCATTCTAATTTGGTTCTAGTTTTTTGTCTCAATAGTAAACACTAGCCACTTCTTTATTGGTTTCATCTAAACTTTTATGGATTTGTTTTGTAGTTACCTAATAGTAAAATTAAAACAAATTGTGGTTTTGTTCATTCACTTCGTTTTGCAGACAAATCTTACGTAGATAGAACCAAAACCAATGCCATTTTTAAAATAAGCGCCAAAAACTACATATAACTCATTTAACTAAACAAGAACAACTTTGTATAAACAATTTTTTTTTAGACCCATGTCATTGGATTACTCTCTCTCCCTCTCACTATCTCTCTACCCCTCATGTATCTCTATTGGCTGTTGGATACTTATAAGTACCGAAGAGCGATACGACCCACTTTACGAAGCGCTATTGTAACAGAATGGAAATTTCGAAGGGAGTTTCAATTGTGAACTGATGCTGATTGTGCTTGATGGGCTTTACGTCTCGATTAACACATAATGGCGGAGGGTGTCGAAACATCGACTGATGTCAATATCGATTCAAAACTTCGCCACACCTCGATCGCAACTTCACTTTCTCTAGAGAATATTGCACCTTAAATATTACGATCGGGGTATGTTTCGTAATAGTTAGTGAATGTTGTAAGGTTTTCATTTTTAATAGTTTGCGAACTTTACAGCCTTCTAATTCCCCGAATTTCACGTTTTGAAGTATAGGAAGCTGCGATGATATTACTTCAATTATTACTTTCTCTTGCCTATATATGATATATATAGAAAGGAGAAGTATTACAATCGTAAAACATTTCGAATTCGAGTTTTCAACGGAAATACACGTTTTAATGTCCTCTGAGTCCAAATAACCAGTCTCGAAAAGAGGTGTGTGTGTGTATGAACTGTCTAGCTCAAAAACGAAAAGTCGTAAGAAACTAAACACGTATTATAGGTAGGTACCTTGGTATATTCTTGGGATGTTAGCAACTTTTTCGTCATAATGGACTAACCGGAAGTACCTCTTTATATATTCGATTTTAAACGATTCTGATAAAACGTGCCTAATGTATGCGTTTCATGGTAAATTTTGTATGAAATTATATGAAAGGTAATTCAATTCTTTAAAAAACAAAAATAAATTATCTAAATTGGACCAGCATTAGCAAAAATACAGCCTATCTTATAAGGACTTTAAGACCCTAGATCTAAAGCCGAGCGCGTCTGAAAGGAGAAGGATGTGACCGAACCTCTTCCCACCAAGCTACTAACCTATTGTCAACGGTACACTCTATACTAATCTAATGCAGTAAATTAGACATTAATTTAATAATTTCCACTTTTATGTAATTTAATGGTAACAAATTGTTTCCATGTAAACTAAATGGAATTTCCATGGAAACTAAACTGAAACTTTTAAAATATATTTTCCGCTTGATTAACCCAAAATATATTGTGTACACAATTGTTGTTCTAAAAATTGTTTAAAAAACTAATTTATGGTACTTTTGTTAGAGAAGTCTTGAAGAAGTGCATTTTGCTGAGTTTATTTCAAGTAGTGTTATTATTTTAAAGATTATTGTAGGATGGCAAGGGAAAGTTGTGTGATGGGCGCACCGCAACCGATTTTATTAAAAAGGTACATGCTCCGAAATTCCGCGTTGTGAAGCCTTCTAAATCCCGCAGTGGACTCGTCCTTCTTCAGCCGAAATATTCAACGCAATACTTTATTTTCGAAAACCTTTAGGAGTTGTTTTCAAGGTCACCTGCCTCTATTCGCACCCATAAAGAAATAAATTCTAACTTTTAGGCTTCTGAGAATCAGGATCGAACTAAGTAATTTTGCAACTGAGGATTAAAAAATATTATACGTCTCTAACATTGTCTTTATTTACTTCTGAATTTCATTTCTGTCTGTTATGTTTAGTGTACTCAAATTCGGCTACGTATTCAAGTTTCTTGTTGTACCTATATAATAATGACAGATTTGGAGACTTATAACTGTGCTGAACCTGATCAAATTTCTAAAAAAAAAATAAAAATTAGGAAATACAGAAGTATAATTAGAAAAAAATATATAATCTAGCACAACACAAGGGAACTTTTTGTATGTTTGTTAGCTAAGTTGAACCCAAAATCCCGCGGAAGGATTTTGCCTAAACTATTGAGGGGTTCCGGGCTGCTGAAATAGATTAGTGTAATCCTTAACTCCAGAAAAACTATATTTATTTAAAAAAATCAAACGTGAATAAAAAATAGCGGCGACACCCGTGCCATTAAACCGAGCTGACGAATCCCGATAATTTATTCCACTCCAATCTCATTCATAGATATATTTTTTTAAATAAACAGTTTCCCATAAATTATTCTATATTAATTTTATTTTTTCTTCATTAATATGAGTTTAAATATTTCAATAAAAATGAAGGGACAATAAAATGAATTTTGGACGATTAAGAAAGCCGAAAAAAAGTTTTGTTTTCTGTTTTGAACTTCTCTAATGATTAAAATAGCAAATCTTTATAATATTGATATTGTTGTGTGTTTAATAAAAGTACAATTGTCGTGAAGTACATGACTTTACTACTTAGAACTACACTTTTTTTCCATCTACGTTATCTATAAAAAAAAGTAAAATAATTTCGGAGCATGATTTCGGCCTCCGGGTAGAAATAGATATTTTTTTTATCTATGTATGTGATTTACTGTTTCTACTACAGTTAAGATTTAAGGGAGAAGCTCTAAAAGGTGTCAAAGTTGACTTCGGACCCAGTGAGGGAATTATGTTTTGTGGCTTTAGACCTTTTTTTTAACATAAAATAACATAACTATCAGTTTCTAAACCAAATGGATAGAGACGAAAACAGCTGAAGTCTAATAACTGAATTATTTTCTCAGAATTAACAGACGAGAAAATTCCTTAAAAAAACCTGGATACCCGATTAGACCTTTTTTGTAGAATGACCCTGAAGTTTAGAAAATTAAAATAAAAATCAAATTGTTGTTCTTCTAAGGAGGAACTAAAGTACTACGTGCATATATTTTTTTTTCATAATCAGATGATTGAGATTTTTTTTAGTTTTGGAAACATGATCAACGGTGGTATGCTACTTCATAACCATTATATGACTAACTAGGATCCCAACTTCTCGATGAACGATATAAGAGAATACTGTTGAGAAATCCTCGAGAGCTGCGAGTTAGCTAATCCCTTGTCAGCAGGAGAGCAAGTCTTGGTCCCATTATTCCTCGACATATAAAAAAGAAATAAAAAGGCTTCCAGGAGCGGAACCAAAGGATCCTTTAGCCACGGGTGACCCTCGCTCCTGCCGATTGACATTCTCAGCCGTATCTTCATTCCACTGCTCCTCTAACATTTTGCCATTATCAAACTATTCTTTTTTCTTTTTAATATGCAAACGATATCCAAAAAAACTGATTACTCACTCCATTACCCTCATTCTGTACACCACAGACCCTATGGAACGAGATTTGCTTCCATAGATGTTTGAGGGTGCGAAGAATCGGATCATTAAAAGAATTTACAAAGGTAAGAAGAAAATAGAAGAAGCTAAAATAAAAATATAACCAATGTTAATACATTAAATAGACAATTGAAAATAATAATATTACAATATTAATATAAGAGGTCATAAATAAATTACAATTTTTATTTATTTTTTTATTAATACTATAACCTATCGGGCAGTGGTTCTCAAAGAGGGTGCCAGAGCCCTTCGGGAACCGTATGTATCCCACAAGAGTTCCGAGGAATTTTAAAATACCGTCAACCAGGCTGCGTATGTTGAGACTTGTTGAGAATGGCCAAAATTAGGGAAAATGGGAATTTGGTGCTCAAAATTAGTCTTACCTTCCCAGTCAATTTTTTTTTTCATTTTTTAATTACTGTTGGTTAATGTGAGCTTAGTGAATTGTACAAAAATTTATATATTTTCAATAATTTTATTCATACATTTCCATGCAGAAAGAAAATTAAGTATATTTTTGTATGTAGAGTAATTTTTGTTATGTTGGCAAAACTTCTTATGCTGTTGCTATGTCTTTAAACCGATTATCTCATCCTTTATTGTGATGCTGGAATTACTCCTTCAGCAAATAAAGTTAAGGTTCTTTCAAATATTTTGTGAGCTAAATCAAAATATTAGCTAATTTTCTAACATTAGCCAAAGTTCTATTAATTTTGGGATGACTAAGAACTAAGGGATTCATGACCATTCTCACCCTGCGCTCAACATGTGATTATTTAGTGATGTATAGTGGATTTCCGCTAATCCGAAACATTATGTAATCCTGGAAAAAAAAAAGATTTGTCAAGATTAAATTAAAAGGATATCTACTCATACATTATGTGATGTGGCGAACTCCCTCCCCCCCAAAAAGGGAGAAGAGGATGGCCTAAATTCGATGAGGACGAATTTAAAGATCTCCTAATTTTCTAGTCAAATATATTAGGGTGTTACCTAAGAAAAACAAGGTAACAAAAACAAAAAAAAAATTCTTAGCCCTGATGGTGGCCTAAAACTTAGGCCGAAACGTCGGCACACAATATAGTATGTTTTTTCTTATTTGTGTGTTTATTCATCGACCGCACCCCCAACCTAGCTTCTCTTACATACATTTTCCACGGTCAACCATACTCTCACCATTATATTCTATTAGGTATAGAATATCATTAGAATAAATATAACACGTTTAGATTCGTTATATCTTCCAGTATTTATTTTTCTTAGCCACACGTCAATACTATGAAAAAAAAACATGTAAAGAAATTTTTTTTTAAACATCTTTCTGGCTATACTGAACCCAGTCTTTAACTGTGTGAGTTTGTGTGAAAAAAAACAAAAAACGTGGGGCTATAGTCACCCCGAACACGGATGACAGATGTTGCTCTCTCACTCGCACACATAGTATACAATTCTGAAATATAAGGAACATTACTTTAGGTAGCTACTCTAATCCAAAGGCATTTTTTTTTTAAATCGAACTGAAGTTGCGTTGCAACAGAAAAACCCTAATTTTGGCCATTCTCACCTCGTTTGAAGTATCATATCAAATTAAAAATGAATGTATTAATTTAAAAATGTATTAAATTAAATAAAATATATAATCAAAACAATTGTCAAAAAATAATATTCATTTTCTGTTACAATTCTATGTTTCTATTTTATTTCATTCTATGATTTATTATTTAATTTATCCTTTAAACTTTAAGTCTCTAAAAAAACAGCAAATAACTGACTAGGAAATGTTTCGCCAATACCCGCATCATCACAACGAGATCACATAAATGCAGACAAAAGACCACATCTCAACAGTTGAAAAAGACACATCTACTAAACAGCACATCATTCCAAAACATCTCAACACATACGGAAATTGATGGATGTTTTTTTTAGACTGTTAGTGTGAGATGTGTTGTATTTTGTCTGCATTTATCTGATAATTTTTTTAATTGTTTTGTATTTTATTTTTTTTATTTTCTGTCAATTTCGTTTCATGTCTATTTTGTAGCCTTGGAGGTGGTTCATATGTTTTGACTGATACTTGGCTGTCACAATAAATAAAGCAGAAAATTTCCATTTTGTTCTTATATTAACTGATCTCTGACCAAAATCATTATAAATCATCACCAGTCGAACATCAGCAACAGAATAAATCATCACGTCTTTTCAATTAATTTTGATTTATTTAAAAAATTTAATTGGTTTATAAACGCTTATGGAAAACCTGAAATAAAGACGATGCCAACGGACACCATATTACTTGAAGCTAGAAATGATTTTCAAATTAGCGAGAAATTAATGATTTATATTTAGAAAATTCTCCCTAATATTATCAAATCAAATAAATCATAATCATAATTAAAAAGTACTTTTAGTTTATAATTTTCAATAATAAACCTTTGTTATCGACGAAGAATTTTTTTTTTAAACCCCCTTAAAATTTGAGATTTTACGTTTCAAGATTCGTAGAATCCCAGTTATCGAACACAAAAAAATCGGTCCTTCTGCCGTCTGCGACTTCTTTCCGAGACTATTGGACCGACTTTTTTTAGATTTGGCACCAAAGTCACTGGTCACCCTAGGATGATCCTTTTTTTATTTGGTTTTGGTTATGGTCAATCGAATGGTAATAAAATTTCCTACAAAAAAACAAACATAGCAATCGGACGAGTATTAGGAGAGATATAGCGCATTGAACTTTGTAGACTAATTAATTCCCCGGCGCTTGTGATCCTTGTCCTCCTGAGTTATCCTTTTTCATTTCTTCCTGTGCTATTCTTGAAGTCGCGTACTCCCACTTCCTCACATCTTTCTCCACTTCATTCTTCCTTGAATACATTCTCCACTTCCACCAGCTTTCTGGTCTTTCCTTTTACCTTTAACCACATTTTCTCTGTACTCTTTCACCCTCTATTCTGACTACATTGTCTTCCTATCTTAGTTTACTTGCTTTAAGGAAAGTCATATGAATGGACACACCACATATTTTTGAAATATAACTATTTGGAAATAATAAACCACTGTGCAAAATTTTTATCTTATAAACATTTTGTTCCCCGTCTGTCAGAGTTTAGCGTGGACCTATAATTATTTCTTAAGTTACAAATGTACAATAAAATATAAAAAGTTATAGATTCAGAATTATAATCTTTTATTATTTATTTATTATCTCATAATGATAAATAAACAATTAAGAAAGAGGAAGGTTCGATGCTAATGCCACCAAAATTCTTTCCCTAATGCCACGTATCTTTCGCCTATGTTATTATTAGGCATAGTCAGCCGACTAAAATGTGTCCCAACGTTTCGACCCACTTTTTAGAACTTCTTCAGAACTATAAAAACAAGATAGGAGTAGTATATCTACAAAGTGATAGCAGATAAATAATATTAAGCTTAGCGATAATTTATTTATCTTGGCCATTTATATAACAAGTCTCTTGATAACAGAAATAGATTTAAATTAATAAACATTAGATAATATTAATAGGCTTTTTTAAATGATATTATTATATGTATGATCAATTCTATCAGAAAATCATATTACTCTAGTTATAACGGCCGTTTCTATACAGATATATCCTTCATTTTGCCAAAGAGGAACATAGGGAGTGATTCTTCTAACATGAAACAATTTATAATATGTAAGTTACTTGTTTTATGTAACTTTAAATAATGTATATAACTGTAATTTATAACTATATATAAAGATTTTTTTTTTTAATTACCGGCTTAGCTATTGTAATAGTTGATCTGGTTTTCGCATCGATTGATTTTTTTAGTAATAGAAATTAATTTTAATTTTGAAATGGAAAAATTATGTATATATGTAATATATATATATATATATATATATATATATATATATATATATATATATATATATATATATATATATACATACATATATATGTGTGTTTGTGTGTAAATATGTTAGTAGGATATATTATTGTTTATATTTTATTTTAACAATTACATTTTTTTTTCAGGTACGTCTGGTGATTAATCTTTGTCTCTTGAGTATGTATGTATATTTAATAAATGTCTTGATTGATATATCGCTCAGAATTGATTCATTTATTTTAATTTTAAATGCTCATTCATTTGCTTGCGCCATTAGGGATTATAATTTACTGTGGCGATTATCCGGGTTAACAGAGGGGTTTATCCCAGATAATCCGCTTTGATAAAACGGTTAATTATGGAACGAATATAATAATGTAGATACAATCATATTTCAATATAAAGAATTATTAATTATTAAAACAATAATTCTTATGTTTGTACTAATACCAGAGTGATCCTTACCTGTGGTCCTGTATTTTGGGCTCCAAAACATTTAATTTTCCAGATAAAGTTGGAAAAAGGACAATCTTTGCAGAATTTCTTGAGAGATTCAGGAAAATAGTCCTGTCTCGATCAGTTATCAGCTTCATTTCTTTATTTAACGATTTATGTAAAAAATATTTTTTTTAAATTAAGATTTTCGCGTATATGTCCGCTTTTAGAGGTCTTGAAGAATTAAAATAAACGTAAAATTGTTCGTCACAGAATAAGCTACAACATAAAATAATATTTTATTATGTCTATGTATTTATTTTTAATTTTTAAGTTGATGACAGTTTTAATTGCAAAAAAAAATTCTCTGGACTCCAAATTTTAAGGTACTGTAGAAAAAAAAGTGCTTAATCAATGACGTTGAAATTTTGAAAATTTTTAAAAAATCTAAAAACTTTTTTAAATATTAATTAAGTTTTGAAAAATTCAAACCTTTATTTCAAAAGTTGAAATGCTTTTTGGAAAGATTGACTTCGTTAAAAAAAAAAAATGTACTTAATGTAAAAATTTATGTAGACAAGTAAAAAAGTAATAGAAAATAGAAAATTGTAGAGATGTATGTAGAAAAAAAAGTGCTTTGTCCATGACGATGAAATTTTGAAAAATAAAAGCCCTTTTGATGCCCGACAAAATGAGTCTAGTTCAGTTGAAAAATTATAACTTTTATAAAAATTAAATTATTTTTAAAAAATTCGAACCTTTTTTTCAAAAGTTGAAATAGTAAAAGGAAAGGAAGCAATTTTACGAATTTTTTTTTGTAATTTTATATTTATTATTTTCATTAAAGATCTTATGTACGTGCTTAGTTTCTTCATACATCGCTTGTATGAACATAGGTATTCATACTTAATAAATATTATTAATTATAAATAATATATAACGCGAGTATACTTATAAAAATAACTTATACTCTTGAACTACCTATAAAAAGATATAGAGGATCTACTATGTGCAATGCGTTTAATGTAATTCTAAATAATATAATTTTTCATGTATTAGTATCTTAATAAATTTCTTATTTTTTATGCAGTAGCTACATCATGTTCCATTTGGAATTATACTACTTTCATTATTATAATAATGATAGGCAATGATTATTTTAACAACATATGAATATGTTCACCAAATGAGAAATCTACCTAATTTGGGTTCTATAGGCGGATTACGAAGACTTGCTGACTTTCAAAAGGCACCAGTCACTTTAAATGCGTTTGTATTAGTTATGAAGAAAATTATATTTTTTATTAACCAATAATTTTATGGAGTTAATTGTTATACAGAGTGATCCCTGACGGTACAAGGTTCAGGGGCAGGCATTGGAGGATGGATAAGCCCAGAGAGGGAATTTTCATATCCTTAGGTAGGCATACATCTGTCTTTCAGGCAGAGGTGTTAGCAATTAATGTCTGTGCCCAGTCTCTTATTGAGGAGGGCGTTAAAAACAGACTAATTACAATTCACACAGATAGCCAAGTTGCTATCGGGGGATTTGAGTTGTTATGAGACCCGGCCAAAGTTGGTGGAAGAATGTAAAGTAAATCTTAACAAACTGTCTGAAACCAACAGGGTAAGGATTGAATGGGGTCCTGGACATTCGGGAATTTTGGGAAATGAAAAGGCTGATTGCCTTGCGAGGAGAGGCTCTGAGGTGATGCCTTGTGCACCAGAGCCCACATGTGGCATAAGCCTTAGCTATGCCAAAAGGCGTTTCAGGGTGACTGTAGGCTGTAAAGTTAAGCACTACTGGGAAAACACTAGAAAACAGATACATTCCAAACTGTTTTTAGATGGACCCTGCCCCAAAAGAAGTGAGATACTTCTGTTTATGGATAGGAGTAACCTTAAGAGGGTGACGGGACTATACACAGGACACTGTCAACCGAATAAGCACCTCCACAACATGGGGCTAACTGAATTACCGACGTGTAGGCTGTGTGGGATGGAGGACGAAACGGCTTTCCACATAATCTGTGGATGCGATGCATTGACAAGGTACCTTCACTTTGGTTGTGACCGGATTACTGACCCTAAGCTCTGCGAGATAATGGACCCGATGAGTCTACTCAGATTTGCAAAGGCTACTGGCCTGTTTTAAACAGTTTAGGCCAGCGCACAATTAAAGATCAAGTGAAAATTTATATTTATTTTTTTAGACTTGACATAGTTTTTAGCGGTTTAGTTTGAAACTGGGGAGGGGATATATGGTTTCAACCATGTCATCCTTCTAATCCTTTTAAACTCTCTAAGAATTGCCGTTTTCTAAGGAAGTTGAAGACCATATCTTACTTACTCAAATTAAAAAGACTGGAATATTTATTTTTGTCTTCCTCCCACGGCTTAAAGTTCAACTTAGTTCAAGTTTAATCAATTTCTAGGTCATTGCTGGATGGTTATTAAATAAAATCTTGAAACTCTCAACTAGTTGTAAATAACTAACCAGTCAATGTTACGCCAGTTCAGGTGATCAGGGCTGCAAAATAAAATCGCATTAATACTGACCAGAAATAGCACATCTCACATCAAGAGCCAAAAAAAGATTGAATGCATAGAGATAGGTAGTACATCACACAAAGCAGTTAAATATGTTGAACTAACAGTATATAATACACTGTTACATAAAGACGCCCACTGACGATCACTCCAAATGGGATATTGAATACTCACTCAATTGGAACAGCTGGAGTATTTGGAGTTACAACAATTTCAAGGACCCCACTGAAGATCACTACACTCTACTGTTCCATTTGTTACCGACAGATAGTGATTTAGGCTTACCTAAACATGCTTTAATTGGGCTGTAAATAATGGTCCTACAATAGCAAGAACATTAATTAATTTAATCTTGACCCCATCTACAAAAAATATAAAAAATCCACGAAAATGTTTATTTACTTATAATTAACATTTATAAATATGGCTAACATAATTATTAGTAAAAAATAAAATTATAAATGATATCAATATTTAAAATTTTTTTTTTATAAAATCAATATCGTAAATTTTAACAACACTATATTTAGTTACGAACAATTTTTAATATTATTAGTATAGAAAATCCTAAAAACTGTGTGAAAAACTGTGCAGTTCATTGTTCCACTCTATCCATTTTCCACTATCACGATCAGTTGGAGTAATTGGATTTTGCTATAACGTGGTGGATTTTAAGGCCGATGGAATTCCAGCTGTTACCCTCCCTCTACTCCACCTATTCCACACAAGATTTCACACTCACGGTTGTTCCATGTTCCATTTGGTGTGGAGTGATTGGATTGGAGTGATCGTCAGAGACCCCCTTAATATACTGTAATTGCTATACAATGATGTATTGTACTATCTCTAGTTAATCTTTTTTTAGACTATTGATGTAAGATGTTCTATCACTGATCTGCATTTATATGATTTTATGTTTTGATGCCTGAATTAGATAAACATTGACTGGTTAGTTATTTACTGCTTTGAGAGATTATAGAGTTTGTTTTGGAGTTTCCAATAATTAATAATAGTTTTTAAATTTTTGACTTTCATCAATTAATTAATCTTTTTTAGTCCAGGCGCGATAGACACAATATATTCATTTTTGAAATAAATTTCTACTGGACTTTCTCAACGTGATAGTTAAGAGAAAAATAGAAGAAACAAATTTTATGTTTTAGATAAAATAGGTATGTAACAACCTGGACTCTATTTCATTAAAAAGTAAAAACGCAAGTAGACCTATGATTTACTGCGCATATGACTGAAAAATGTTGAAATACGATAAAATTTAAAATAGTTATTAACCTTTTTTAATTTTATAATGTTTCAGCATTTAACAGTGCCCTATGCGTATTAAGTGATAGGTCTACTAGCACTTGTACTTTTGTACTTAACTATGAAATAGGGCTCTGGTGAAAAAAAATTGATAAATGTGCCGAAAAGTGTTTTTTTTTCACGTTTGGGATGTGAATTTTTTTTTTTTTAAGAAAAATAAAAAATAATACGTAATAGCGTTTAAAAATACGACAAAAATGAGTATTAAACAATTGAAGTCAATCAACAACTTTTCGAAAAAAAAAATTAATAACCGCGAAATATGGTAATTTTTGTAGATTTTATTACAGGGCTTTTTGGATTTGGACGCTTAAATTGTGACTTTTGTTAGTACTTATACAAAACATAAAAATAACTTTCCCCAAAATTGAGAAAATAGAAAAATAAGCATTTTCGAAAAAAAAAAAATTGAACGAGGATCAAAATGGCTCTAGAGCGATTTTTCAATGCACTATTTGTTCACCTGGAGTTTCTACTACCCTATTTTCATGAAATATATGTGAGGTTCGATTTAATTCCTAAAAAACTCGTTTGAACATCACGCTTTTTGTTGCTTTGGCTACTAGTGACGAGGGAGTGGGGGGAAGTGACGAAGGGTGAGAAAGCCTCCAGTATTGCCAGATTGGTTTTTTTTTCCTAGATTTAGGGTTTTATTCACCCTCTGAGGTATTTTTTACTTTTCTAATCAATCATTCTTATCTTATACTAGGGGGTAATTTTGGTTACACTAATAGAAAAATAAGAATTAAACATTTAGGATTAAATTTGGTGGATTTATAGGAAAATTTGGAGATTTTTAGGAGAAAATACAGGGCTGACCTGGCAACACTGGAACCCTCTCTGACGGCCGGGCTTCAGGCGCTGGGAAATGATCAAGAGAGGCTTCCTTCCTAATTCAACACTTTCCCACCGCTAGCACGTTCCGAGTAACAGAAGCAAGAATATGGGTAAGGGAAAGTTAAAATCATAATTTTCAAACGCATTTATAGGTATTTAATCGAGCCTTAAATATATTTCATGTAAATAGGGTTGTACAGAAACCCCTAGAGAACAAATCGCTCAAGGACTATTTTGGCCCATGTTCAAATCTTTTTTCAAAAACGCCTTCTTAAACTTTCTTAATTTCCGGGTAGTTATTAATTTTTTTTTTTGCATACAATTTTTAGTGTACATAGGCAATAAAAAAAGCCACAATTCAAGCCCCAAAACAAGTTCCTGCGACAATTTCAAGCCCTGTAATAAAATGTCCAAGAGTGGAGATATTTCGTGGTTTTCAATTTTTTTTTATTGCGAAAAGTTGTTGACTTCAATTGTTTAAAAATCATTTTTTTCGTATTTTTACACGCTATTACATATTTTTTATTTTTATATAAAACACGAAATTTTCACGATATATATATATATATATATATATATATATATATATATATATATATATATATATATATACATATATATAAACGAAAATTTCACATCTTAAATGTGAAAAAAAAAACTTTTTGGTATGCTTTAACAACTTTATGATTTTTTTCACCAGATTGCTACATGCCGATGTTATCTAAAACAAATACAATTCTGCTACTTTCTTCCTTACGGTCACGTTGAGAAAGTCCAATGACAATTTATTTAAAAAAACAAACTATTTATACAATGAATAAGCGAGGCAGTTTTCGATGATGAAATGCATTTATTACCTTTTGAAACTGACATCTCCAACTGTAAACTATTTATTTGCCATGGTAGTTTGGTATTGAAAACTTTTACTTATTTTATAAATTTATTTTTATTACTCGCCGAAAGCCATTATATTAACCGTATCTTAATCATCCTGCCTTTCTCAGTATTCCAGCAGATTTCATCAACTATTAATGGCCTTTTCTTAATTACCTTCTTGGAAGGATTGAAGCCTGAGCGGTCATCATTTTCGCCTAATTGGTCCTCTTCTATCTCAAATTTCCCAATGCTGTCTCTCTCCTTTAATCTTTTCAATCGCTCCCTGAGTTGGATTTCTGATGTTTGGAAAAAAATTTCCCATTGCAATGCTCAGAAAATCCGATAGGAGTTGTCGTTGCCGAAACTAAAAAGCATAGATCGTTAGAAGCTAAATTGATTCATCAAAAATAAAAATTGGTAACCATGAGGAAACCATGGTTGGTAGCAACGTGAGGTTGGGTGACCCCCTCCAAGCTATCTGTGCTCTCGCATGCAATAAATGTCTGTAAGAACACCACATCGCGCGGCCAAAGATCTCCGTGGTCTATAGTGACGACAGAAAAAAAAATTAAAATAAAATCTGTCAATAACCTACTATTTTAACTGTTACAAACAAATATTTGTTCTGCTGCTGTTGCCTCTTTAGGATAGTTACAATTGGTTGAAATGGTTCATAGAAGCTCTCCCTCCATTTTGGGTTGTTTCTCGTTCTTATCTAAACTAAGAACTCTGTTGATCATTGTCTGTTATAGTCTTAACTCCTAGATTTTTTCAAACCCTTTTATTTTATTGTAATTCAACAATGTACTCACGTTTTGTTTGTGGTTAGGGAAAAATGCGGAGAATGCGAAAATGTGACGACATATCAGGTAAATGGAATCGAGCTGTAATCTGTGTCGAACAAACAATTTTCATTTATAGATTATTTCAAAGTACCATTTCTTATCAGTAATCTTGTTTTATCGGGAATAACCTACATTATTGCGAATAAACGAGATTATACTGTACATGAATGGTACTTTTTTTTTCTTTAACGGTCCTAATGTATCAGAACATTTTATCTGACAAGTGAGATTTGAGCTCTGAGTTTAGGGAAAAAGTTAATTCATCTTTTCGTTCGATCGTTGCAGTAAGAAGTTGGGTTGAAGTTAAAGTGACCTATACCGAATTTACTGATTAATTTACGGTTAATGCTTCAATATTGACGTTTAATGTTCATGTAGGGAAGATAATCTGAGAAGAATGAATGCTAGAGGAAGGAGCCGCGGATGTATTGTCGACCCAAGGAGGGGAATGACCATTTTAACTCGGTGTAATAGAGTGAGACATGACCAGCGCCAGGAATCCTTGTATGTCTCAAGCTGCGGCTCCTGAGAATCTTCAATCTAGCATCTAGAAAGTCTGAGAGATCTTCTTAAACTATAGTTCCAGAGGTGTACGCAGGAGGGGTGATCATTGGGATATATCCCCTCCGAAATTAAAAAATATGATTTTCATATAAGTTTTCATTTTGAGTAATAATTTTTGATCCAATTTTCTTTCTTATTCTTAAAACTTTCGCCCTATTTGGCGATTATAGACACTTATTGATTAATTGTCTTCTAATTGAAACCCTCTCCCAAATAAAAATTTAAATCCTCCGTAAAACTTACAATAAGCATTTTTGAAATGCTTCATAAAATTTCATAGAGTTGAATTTTTTTTCGAAATACACAGTTCGGGTGTAATTCACTTCCGAACGTTTGTCACACGGTTATCAACTGATGTCGACTTTGAGAGAAATCTGCAATTACAGGGTCTAATTCTTTCACGTTTTGATAATTGTTTGGTATTAGCCGGTTAATATTGAATGCTTTCTACCAGTAGGGAATCCAGGATTTAGTTTTGGAGATGGCTGAGATTCTAGGGATGGAGTGGGGATACATCATAGGAAGAGGGGTCCTTCTTCGGGAAATATTTTATGGTCCCTGATCAAACCTACATTTTTACACCGTTTGATGCAGTGAACTTGAATTTCAGATTAGAAGTTTATTTATTTATTTAATATCGGCAATTACTTTAGGGAGAATGTTTTTAGGGAGAAAATTTTTATATATTTTTTCTTGGCATTTAGTTATATTTAGTAGCAAAAGTATGTAGTTTTTAACCTATCATTCAGATAGACGCCACTACCTCAATTGTATTTCTTTATTCTTTGCACTTTTAAATACTGGAATTATCTTAAGCAACGCACTGTGAAGAAAAAGTTGAACAACGCAGCCGCTCCTGAATACAGACTAATTACAATAATGTGTTTACTTTTACAGTGCGAGGCGTCGAAGTGTGAGAAAAGCGAAGAGGGACATTTGACGCAAAATTATCGCAATTTACTTAAATATTATAGCACGAGAAATAAAATTTAATTGTAACATTAAAGTGTAATTTAAGTGTAACATTGAAAAAGATATTTTTGTATGCGTTATGATTTACAAAGCAAATATATCGTTGTAGTTTAGTTTATCAGGGTAAATATGAACTATGTATCTTCTTTATAATTTTATTAATCATTCTCACACCAGGACCAACATTTCGTGGCAATTACCACATCCTCAGGGTCCAACAATTGTACTTTAACATTCCAGGCTATATACTGCACACATATTTACAACTATGTTCCTTTTTAACAGTTTTGTTATCCATATTTTTTCAATTTTTCTTCAAGTTAAACTTACATCTTCTTAAGGAACAAATTACTTAGTTTTTCAGTTACTTGGCTCAGATCATTCAAAGAAACAAAAATGGACCAATGTAAAAAAAAGAAGAAAAGAGAAACAAATAATTTTTGTTTTGGGGGCCGCTTCAGCCTTGAATCCGTTGGTGCTTTCGACAAAGAAAGGTTGACATTACAGCGAAATATTTGTTGACTTTTGGCCATGTAATCAGGATTTCTGACCCTACGTTCGGCGAATCCCTGACTATTGTGCTCACTTGTTATTCACAATCACAAAGAAATTCTTCATTAATTAAATTATACCTATTTTATCAATGCCACCTCCTTAACTACCAGATTCTGTATCTATTTGAACTTTAAAAATTCAAAACACCAACAAATGTATTTGTTTAGTCGCGGTTCGAAGTTTGGTTTCAACACTTAAACATGTCGGCAGAATTATATTTGGAATCTGGGATGAGGAAGTTGGGCAATGGTAGGTATGGTTTGGATCTTGCGTGAAAGGCAGTTCGTGGCGCATCGTATAACACACTCCGATCTTTAACTGTTTCTCCAATTACTTTCTTGAGACTTTAGGTAACTTTATACTGCTGTGATGGATATAGCATTAATTTTACATCCATTTGTAAATGGGTCGCTCTTGTTCTGTATTTAAAATAAATACCAGTAAAGTAGTCGGCCTGTTAAATATACGTAAATCAGTAATCATATCTACGAAATTCAACTTTAATATTCATTGATAATAGATAGGGCGAAATCGTTAATTTAAATTTGAAGTTAAAGGTGATATCACCATAGTTATGCAATCTATTATATGAGAAGGTTTTTGAGGGTCTGATACAAAATTGATACACAGCAAAAAATTCTCACTATTTGTTTTATATTTGTACACATCACCTTCTTGATTTAATCTACGGCAATCGATGTCTACATAACCATGTACAGTTATTCCGTTTATCAGAAATATCCGTAAAACACAAAATTTCGGATAAAAGATTTAGGTTTAGATCCTTTTTTATTTTGATTGTATACTAAAATTATGTTATTGTAGTGACGTTTCTTGTTTTAGAAATCATTCTTAATCCACATCTGGTTTTCGGCAATAAAAAAAAAAATTATCTCAAAATCCGTAACATTAATCAACTAAGAAATCAATGAATCCGTTGTTAACTTGTCAAAATAAACCAATGAAATAGCTTGACAAATAGGCGAATCAAAAATATATTATATTGACACTCATTTTACGCAGAATCGAACAGTCTACAAAATTTATATGTAAAGCAGTGTTTTGATTTATTTCCTCAGCTATCTTTGAAAACCGAAAAACACCCAATTTTGTTCACGTTTTCGCTCATAGTATCCGACGCTCACATTCGCGAAAGGGGAAAAACCTGAGATTGTAATATTGGGCCATGACCTAGGATATTAAAACGATAAAACCTTTATCATGAATTATTTCCGAATTGGATTACCCAGCAACTACTCTTGGTATGATCAATAAAGACGAAGTCGTGATAATAATGACATTTATTAAAATAATGTGCAAAAAATATAAATATTTACATAGGTATTTAATGCATATGTAAGTGAAAGTAAATATATTTATTTTAATTTGAGAAGTTTTTAACATTTAATTTATTTAAGTAGTGTTCGTTTTTTCCAACAAATGTATCACTTTTATGAATTACACATAATTACGAATTATCTATGTAAAAGTTATTTAAAACATGATTTGGAACAATGCAAGTTATTATCCAATTTACATGTATGTATATTTAAAATTTTAAAAAACAACTACATTTTTTTTTTATAAATGCATCATAAATTACATAGGTAATTAAAATTAAAAATTTCTGTAAACATGTAATATCATTTCATATCAGTTTATTGTGAAGATATTTCTTAGATTTCATTGATGTAAAAATGTCTGAATGTAAATGTTCAGGGTTTCGGATACGGCAGATTCGGATTAGCGAGATTTATATTCTGATTTATCTATTCAGATCTTATTTAATTAACTCATGATTTAAAGTGGGTTTCAGAATATAATAATAATTAATCTAATATTTTTGCAATAGTTAACCATATTAATCACTGAAGTAATTTACTTTTATTATGTATATATAAATTTTATATATATATATATATATATATATATATATATATATATATATATATATATATATATTTGAGCATAGTATGTAAACATTATATAAACAAGTTTAAATGCTTTAAAGCAATGTATGTTCGGGCAAGTCTTTCTCGGGTGGTAATGTTTGTTTACTAGGGCGCTCCTCATATTTGCTCAATCCACTACGTAAATATTGAAAGGCAATTTGTAGATGGTATGGTTAGTAATAGTTTTATTTCAATTCGATTTCGGCACTAAATTAAAGAAAAATATCGTTTCATCCTTTTTAGTTTATCTTTGAAGTTATTACCTTATTTTTCAACTTTTAATTATATTAGGTACAAATCAACTTTTAAAAATTAAAAAAATCGGAATAAAATAATTGCAGGCATTCTAATAACAGAAAATTCTTGCTATATGTTGGTTAAATGAGATTAAAGAAAATAGCAATCTTTACTTGAATATGTTTTACGGACATACATCAAGGATTAACAAATCAATTTATATTAACCAGAGACATTACTTGAATTAAGTAATTAATTAACGTTTTATTCTAAATGTTTGTTAATAATTTTATCTGTTTTGCCTTTAATATTATATAATATTCCTTATTATTTGCGAAAATCCGTCACCCAAAAATTGAATGGGCATATTATATACACTTATTTATATATCTATACAATCAATATTAACAATAGTTGTATAATCAATAATAGATTTCATTAATAAATTACTTGGATGATATGGACCTATAGCCCAACTAATTGTAGCGTATTTGTAGATTATCCAATATTAATTATTATATCAAATATTGTGGTAAACTTCCATTTGTTATTTGATTCAACTTTAAACCCGCTCTGATGTAATTTCTGTAGTTTATAGTTGCTACATATTATGGAAATATTCAGAAATCGAGAGTGCTGTATTGCAACTTACCTCAAGCTTCATAATTTATGGAGATGGCGGTGGAAAAGTTTCACATAGTATTGGAGTTTCTGGATCCCCTTGGTATATAGGCCCTGTACTATAGGCTATGTTGGTATAGTATATATGGTTGGGTGTATTTTGTGATATATATATATATATATATATATATATATATATATATATATATATATATATATATATATATATATATATATATATAGAAGGCATGAACGTTTAGTCCGCTTAGGGTACGTGCGTCCTCAACTACTTTTTAATTTAAATAATGATTTATTTTAATTTAATTTTTATCTTAGTTTCTTAACAACTGAAGAATCGTAATACTAAAAAAAAAAAAAATACCCGTCTTAAAAGTTTTACTCGTTAATTATATAAGTTGAATAAAATGAATAATTTAAACCGATTATAAAAAAAGGCGTGAGCAGCAGAGCTTCGTCACTAAGGTTGTATTTTATGGGATCGTTCTACCTAACAAAGGATAGTTCGACCCAAAATATATAAATATACAGGAGCAAAAGCTCAAAATGAGATATGAATAATTGTTAGGACATAATGGCAAGTTCCAAACAATAAGCCAAGAGTCTCAAAAATAACAGAAAACAAATGTGCACAAATAAAACAAAAAGTACAGATTTGTTTTCTGTTATTTTTGAGACTCTTGGCTTATTGTTTGAAACTTTCCATCTATCCCATATATATTTATCCCAATATATATGTATGTATGTATATATATATATATATATATATATATATATATATATATATATATATATATATATATATATATATATATATATATATATATATCAGATATCTCCAAAACTTCCATAATCGTGTTCTAGGTGTTATGAAAGGGATAGACAATACACTCTCACCCCTCTCCACTGATCTTCGACTCTGTGCAAAAGTCTATTTTATTCGAGGAGAATGCGACAAAAAATGAATATTTTTTTAGTACAGTTCTGTTTTTTTTTTGTTTATATTTATTTACTTTCAGGATTTATTATTTCAGTTATAAAAAATAAAATAAAATAATAGTGGTACCCTGAATTTTGTTTAATAATTTCAGTGCCCCGTCTGACAAAAACTGAAAGCTCTGACCACCCTGAATAAAGTTATGCGTGATCTAAAGTCCAAAGCAGTCGGGCTCATTGTACCAGAATGCATCAAAGCCGTCAAAAATTGCATTGAATTTAATCCAAAAAAAGGTTCTTCTGGAATTCCAAAAAAGATATATTTTTAAATATATCTTTTAAAGCTTTGGCCTCTCTGAACAAAGGTATACTGAACAAAGGTATAGTCTGACAGTCCAAAATAGTCGGATTCATCACGCCAGTCAAAGTTGCCTAAAATTGCATTGAGTTTAGCCCAAAAGATAATATTGACTTAATATTATCGTTATTAAATACTGTCGCTATTTTAAAAAATTTTATATTGGATTAAACAAATTTCATCCTCTTTCATTAATGCCTTCCTGTTTTTTTCGCACTTACATTTTATATTATTGATTTTATTTTATTGATTATTTATATTGCCATAAGTTAAATAATCAATATGTAATTGAATTAATAATTACCTTTTTAGATTTGAAACTATTCGGTAGATTCCAACCCAATGAATGCACTTTTTCGTATTTCTTTCAGGTGATGTGACGTGTTGTACAGCTGGGCTAAGATGGCCCATCTCGCAGGAATTACTCTCTCTTCCCAGATACTGTTGTATAAGAATGGCGCCCATCTTAGGGCAAGATTAATAGTGGCTGTACATCTCCACCTGGTTGTCATTTATTTAGCCCGGAAGGATATCTGGTTCCATTTCCAGCGGGAAGTAGTTGAGGGTAGGTTCCTCATTCTTCTTCCCAACAGTGTATCTTTTCTCCTATCATTATTTTCGGTCTACATTTTGGTTCAACATTTATGAAATATATACTCAAAGAAATTTCTTTTGTATTTTCTTTTGTTTTCATTATAATATTTTTTAATTCTTTGTCGAAGAATGGAGTCTACTAAGTTGATATAAACAAAATGTTTTATTTTAAATAACAGATCAAACTATTTGTGTTTTAGATTTAAAATAACAGTCACTGTTATTAATAACTAAATAATAATAATTAATTATTTAATAACAATTTAATAATTAAATTAATATTAATTAATTAAGAAATAGTGAATTACCTGTAATTTTAATTCTAATATCTTTTTTTTTTTTTTGTTGGCTCCGTTTTGAAGCGAGTAGAGAGTCGAAATAATGAGACGGAATGCCGAAATTAATTTTTTGAGCTTTTTCATTTTTTTTTTATTTCCGAGAAAAGTTTGAGGTAACAAAGTTGAAATTCATAATCAGCCACTCAAAAAACATAAATAAGGAAATTTTCAGATCTTCTCCAAAACTTTCTATCGAGGCCTCTTGCTCAAAAATTAATTCCGACATTTCTCCTAATAATTTCAATTCGCGTTCGCTTAAAGACTTCATTAAAATCAAAATTGTAGGTAGTTTACTCTTCTTTAATTTATTATAAAATTCATATTAGCAAATAGGAGTAAATAACTGCTACTGATCAACGTTTTGTCGATTCAGACACCTTTAGGACAAACCCCCAAGATCAAATAAACACAGACCAGAGAGAGCCCAACATACTTCAACAGCCTAAAAAAGTCTTCAATAGAGATAGAGTATTATTCCAGAACAGTTCACGTTACTCTGTGACAATATGATGTCTATGTACAAGGTTTACCATTTCTCAGCTCCAAGTTAATTTGATTACAAAAACCGGATAATGCACCTAATATATTTTGCCAGAGAAATTATCTCGTGTGAACAGTTGTCAGAGAGATCTGCCAGAGCTCTTTGGCACCGCCACTGCCAGAGAAAATAATGACAGATTTTCTCCATGTATAAACGCCTCTGTCACAAAAATCCAAGGGTATTCAAGGGTCAAAATTTGAACATTTATCTCTATCATAGAATAAATTATTTAAAAATATGATTCAGTCAAAATGGAGTTGTAGACTGAAAGTTTGTAATCCATTCCATTTGTTCCTCTCTCGCCGGAATGAGAGAAAAAAGAGTATATTTGCAAACGCGTCACGTTCCAGGCGAAATGGCTAGATTATATCATTTGCTGCTCACAGGCGAAAGAAACCAGCTCCCCGCTATCTTCAAACATCCTGTTTTAAAGCTGCTGTTTCCTAAAAAAACATAATAAAAATAAATGGAAACTTGTTTTAACTGTTGTTCTTGTCAAACATCACAATATGCTATAATTAAAGGCAATAAGTAAAATTAAAGATGGGGATATTAATTAAATTTGACGAGCTTCTTTTTAAATAAAAAAACAATAATTTATATATATATATATATATATATATATATATATATATATATATATATATATATAATGCATACAGTGTGGAAAATTTGTATGTGAATTGAGTTGGTGTTTGAGAAGTGCCTTTTAGGGCCTCCACCTTTTTCTCCCACTCTCGCCATTTTGATATTTATCAATTTGTTATTTTAGTGAAAATTCGACCTTAGTGGCGGAACTCTTCTGTTCACGCTTTTTTTTTTCTTTTTTTTTCGTTTTTTCGTCGACGTTTATTTTGTTTTGTAAATATGTTTTGTCTGACCCTCTTACCTAAAGGCACCCAAGGTACTAAAATGAAGATTACATATTGATTTGCGTGGAATCTGTAAAATTTATAAAACACATAACCCTCCTTTTGGTTTACTTTAAATGAATAGAGGATAAACTTGGTAGTTGAGGGGGAAAATAAGAAAAATAAATTATCATTTCTTACTGAGAATGATTGTTTTCCACTAAATTGACTATGTTTAATTTAAATAAATAGTCTAAATTATTTATAAGTATAGTATCCTTACGGCTTAGTTGTTATTTACGGAACATAGAAAGCCTTTGCAGAGCACGAAGGAGGTAAATATAATAAATAACTGGATACTATTGACCCAAGACCCAGGTTTGTGAAAGTTCTGGGAGTGACCAGCGGTATACTGGTCCATTACTCTTTCTGTCCAAGAAGAACAGAAGTTCGCATCCTGGAAAATAAAATGTATCTACTCCATCATGCGGCTTTCTCCGCTCGCAGTACAACCTTATCTGCACTGTACTGCGGTGTCTTTCTCTTCATTAATAATTGATATGGGATGCGTAGACGGAGGATTATTTTTTGGGTCCTTTCTAAAACGACCTATTTCAGCACCCTAGAATGAAGCTGTTCAACGATGAAAATGTAAATATGTTTTTTCTTCTTCTTGATTTTTGTTTTAATTACAGATATTCGTAATAATATAATATGGATGTATTGGCTTTAGGATATATCAGACTCCTAAAGTTTGAATTTCACTAGGAACTGCCCATCGTAGCGGGGTGACAGTGCCTGCCAAACGTTACTTCCAACCGCTACTGTTTGTGTATTACATTAAAACTGCTCACCGTAGCGTCCAATTCCTCTCGTACTAAACATCCTGGTTTAAAATATATAGTTCAGTCAAATCGTTAGACTTAAATTAATATTTTTCGTTTGTATTACAATGGCTAAAATACACGTAGTGGCGGAGTTGCGATCTTATTTAATTAATACTCTCTATTTTTCCTGGTATTATAAGTTCAATAATAAGGCTAGGCTATGTCTGTATAAAATGCTACCCTTTACGGACCAACAAACTTCCCATTAATGCCTAGCTTCAACAGAGTAGTGATTTCTTGTTAAATTTTGAATAGAAAATGTATTGCTATGGAAAGTAGTGGCTTTTATTATTACGATTCATTTCAATAATATCATATTTTCTGGTCACATTTCTTTCATAAATCAATTTAGATTGCAATTTTATTCAAATCTCTTTTTTAAAGAGAAATATTTTGATTATTATTAGATCTAAAATATAATGAAACTGTTGTTACTCCAATCCTATAAAAATGATTGGCTTTGTTTAAATTGTTAATAATTTTTACCCGACTGCGATGAAGCAACAAGGAGCGTAATGTGTTCAGGTTGTCGGTTATTAGATATGTAACGATTTTTTGAACGAACAAATCAACCGATTCAAGTTTGATGGGTCAAATTACTCGTTGTGATTCTGTGAATGTTTCGAAACATTTTGAGCTCAAATACTAAAGAAATTTTGTATTAAATGTGTTTAATCTGTCCGTTTGAGGGTATCTAACGATGTTTTGAGCGAACTGAACGACCGCTTTTTGTAGATGTTTCTTATTATATCATTTGTTATCAGTTCATGATCATATGGTAATAAATTATAAATAGGTAAGAAAATTGATAAATTAAAAATGTTAAAATAAAATTTAATCTAATAAAAAATAAAAACCCCGACAGCATAAATAATTTTTGTATCTTACAACCCTTCTTACAAACTACCCTTACAAACTATTCAAAAATGTATTTGCATATCAATTTAAGCGCATTGGTGGGTTGTCATTGAAGTTGAAGCCCATGAATTTGAACCTTGGTTCAGTAGTCGGGTGCCTTCTACTACACGCTACGGTCCATTGCAAATACATTCCACCCCTTTCATCTCTGCAATAAACTGTGCCTAGCTAGCTAGACTGCACTGCCGGTCCCAAGCCCGGATAAAACAGGAGGGTTAGAGGTAGGGCCGACAACCCAACCTCTGTAAAAACATTCACCGTTAAACAAGCTCAAAAACCAGGCCTCGGATATCGGACTGTCACACGGAAACGACACGGCGCAACGGAAAAGGTTTACAGATTTGGAACATGGAACGTGAGGACCTTAAATCGAGCAGGAGCACTCAAAGAGTTAACCGATGAGCTAGGCAGGATGAGGGTAGACATAGCAGCCATACAGGAAATCAGGTGGAAGGGAAGTGGGAATGTCCAAGGTAGAAACTATGCCATCTTTTACAGTGGTAGTACTGAAAAGCATGCGTTTGGAACAGCCTTTGTAGTACCTTCAAGATTTAAATCAGCTGTCATGGATTTCCAGCCCATCAATGAGAGGCTTTTTAAATTAAGGATAAGAGGGAAGAAATGCCATGTGACCCTCATAAATGTACATGCACCTACGGAGGAGAAGAGTGAGGAAGAAAAAGATATTTTCTATGATGCGCTGGATAGAGCACTAGCAGCCAGCCCTTCCTCTGATATGAAAATAGTGCTGGGAGACTTCAATGCTCAGGTTGGGAAAGAAAGAATTTTTATACCTACCACAGGGAAAAATAGTTTGCACGCTAAAACAAATGATAATGGAGTGCGAATGATAAATTTTGCTGCATCCCGAAGCTTAGTAGTGATGAGTACAATTTTCCCCCACAAAGATAAGCATAAACAAACGTGGCACTCGCCAAACGGAATATTCACCCAAATCGACCATGTGCTAGTCTCTAGTAGGCATTTTAATGAGGTCAATGATGTTAGATCATATCGAGGGGCAGATGCGAACTCTGATCATTTCCTTGTTATAGCAAAGACTGTGACCAGAATAACATATACACAACAGGGGCACCTCAACCAATCGAGCAAGTGGAGTATAGATAAATTAAGGGATGAGGATATAAGGAGGCAATATAAAGAAAAGTTGGAAGAAAACATAAGGAACATCCCTGCTGTAAGTGGTGACAAAGAGGTAGAAACTCAGTGGAAGGAGTTGAAGGAGTCAATCACTGGAGCAGCAAAGCAACATTGCCGAATAGAGAGGAAGCCTCCAAATAGATCTTGGTTTGATACAGAGTGCGATGAAGCCATCAAGGCTCGCAATATACTAAGAACCAAGTGGCTGGGTAAGGACACACGGCAGAGTAGAAAAGATTTTCATGACGCTAGGACCCACGCTAAAAGAATCATCAGGTCTAAGAAGATGAACTGGATGAATGACAAGGTTAGAGAAATAGAAGAAGCCAGAAGCAACAATGAGACTAGAAAATTCTACAAGGAGGTCCAGCAGCAGAAAACAGGCACTAGAAATAACAACCTGGTTATAAGGGATGAAAATGGACGCCTATTGGTCGCAGATGTAGAGCTGCAAGAGCATTGGAAGAAATACTTTCAAACACTCCTGAGATCTGAGCATGAGGTTGAAGCCACGAGACCAGTAAATTATGCGAGTGTTGGCGATGATGACGAAGATATCCCACCAGATAAAGAGGATATCGAAGCTATTGTGGAAAAGTTAAAAAACAATAAGGCTCCTGGTCCAGATGGTATACATGCAGAATTCTTAAAAGTGGCAAATGGGTCATTAGCTAGTGAGATGCATGGACTAATTTCACACATTTGGCAAGTAGAGAGGATGCCGAAAGAGTGGTCAGAAGCAACAGTCGTTCCACTCTATAAAAACAAGGGGAATAGGACGGACTGCAAGAACTATAGAGGCATAAGCCTGCTGAACACAGCGTACAAAATTTTCTCCATAGCTCTCTACAACCGCATACTGCCATATGTGGAGCGTAAGCTGGGAGATTACCAAGGAGGTTTTAGGCCTAACAGATCAACCATCGATCAAATCTTCTCCTTGCGACTGATGTGTGAGAAAATGAAAGAATTTCAAAACACTATGTGGCTACTGTTCATTGATTATAAGGCGGCATATGATTCGGTTTTGAGAGAGGAATTGTTCCAGGCAATGAAGGAGATGAATATTCCCTTAAAAATTATCAGACTCGTAATATGCACAATGAACGATACCAGCTGCAAAGTTAGAGTCAATGGCAAGTTAACCAGCGCATTTCAGGTAAACGATGGACTCAGGCAGGGTGATACTCTAGCCCCGCTACTTTTCAACATCATTCTTCAAACTATAGTAGCAAGAGCCTATCTGGATGAGGGAGGTAATATCTTCTACAAAGGGGCCCAATTATTAGCATATGCCGACGATGTGATGATAGCTGGAAGATCTCTTGTTAATGTTAAAAATGCTTTTGGGAAGCTGGAAAGGGAGGCCAGGAGATTTGGCCTAGAAATTAATGAAGAGAAGACAAAGATTATGATCTTGAGGAAAAAGAAACCCATGCGACCCCAGATGTGCTATACAATTGGAAACTACACATTCCAATGTGTTGCTAGTTTTAAGTATCTTGGTGCACAGTTTAATGAAGCATTGGAGGAGGAGGAGGAGATCCAGGCACGCATTATCGCGGCTAATAAAGCTTTTTTCGCAATCGCTCATCTTATGAGAAGTAGATTAGTTAGCCGCTTAACCAAGTTAAGGCTATATAAAACCCTCATTAGATCAGTGGCAGCATATGCAAGTGAGACATGGATATTAAAAAAATCAGCAGCTGAAAAGATCGACATCTTTGAACGCAAAATATTAAGGCGCATTCTGGGACCTGTGAAAGAAAATGGGGTATACCGTCTTAGAAAGAATAGAGAAGTATATTCCCTATATGACGATGTGAAGCTCTCCGACTATGTCAGATTACAACGTCTAAAGTGGTTGGGTCACCTCCATAGAATGGATGATGGCAGAACCGTCAAAGAGCTATATAAGGATTGTCCAGAAGGAGTGAGAGCTCGAGGGAGGCCACGAGGCAGATGGAAGGACAGCGTCTCAAAGGACCTTCGAAATCTTAACATGTCTCTGAGACTTGCTATGGACCGACAAGACTGGGCAAGAGTGATTGAGCAGGCCAAGGACCGCCTTGTGCGTCTGTCGCGCCTATGAAGAAGAAGATATTCGTAATAATATAATATGGATGTATTGGCTTTAGGATATATCAGACTCCTAAAGTTTGAATTTCACTAGGAACTGCCCATCGTAGCGGGGTGACAGTGCCTGCCAAACGTTACTTCCAACCGCTACTGTTTGTGTATTACATTAAAACTGCTCACCGTAGCGTCCAATTCCTCTCGTACTAAACATCCTGGTTTAAAATATATAGTTCAGTCAAATCGTTAGACTTAAATTAATATTTTTCGTTTGTATTACAATGGCTAAAATACACGTAGTGGCGGAGTTGCGATCTTATTTAATTAATACTCTCTATTTTTCCTGGTATTATAAGTTCAATAATAAGGCTAGGCTATGTCTGTATAAAATGCTACCCTTTACGGACCAACAAACTTCCCATTAATGCCTAGCTTCAACAGAGTAGTGATTTCTTGTTAAATTTTGAATAGAAAATGTATTGCTATGGAAAGTAGTGGCTTTTATTATTACGATTCATTTCAATAATATCATATTTTCTGGTCACATTTCTTTCATAAATCAATTTAGATTGCAATTTTATTCAAATCTCTTTTTTAAAGAGAAATATTTTGATTATTATTAGATCTAAAATATAATGAAACTGTTGTTACTCCAATCCTATAAAAATGATTGGCTTTGTTTAAATTGTTAATAATTTTTACCCGACTGCGATGAAGCAACAAGGAGCGTAATGTGTTCAGGTTGTCGGTTATTAGATATGTAACTATTTTTTGAACGAACAAATCAACCGATTCAAGTTTGATGGGTCAAATTACTCGTTGTGATTCTGTGAATGTTTCGAAACATTTTGAGCTCAAATACTAAAGAAATTTTGTATTAAATGTGTTTAATCTGTCCGTTTGAGGGTATCTAACGATGTTTTGAGCGAACTGAACGACCGCTTTTTGTAGATGTTTCTTATTATATCATTTGTTATCAGTTCATGATCATATGGTAATAAATTATAAATAGGTAAGAAAATTGATAAATTAAAAATGTTAAAATAAAATTTAATCTAATAAAAAATAAAAACCCCGACAGCATAAATAATTTTTGTATCTTACAACCCTTCTTACAAACTACCCTTACAAACTATTCAAAAATGTATTTGCATATCAATTTAAGCGCATTGGTGGGTTGTCATTGAAGTTGAAGCCCATGAATTTGAACCTTGGTTCAGTAGTCGGGTGCCTTCTACTACACGCTACGGTCCATTGCAAATACATTCCACCCCTTTCATCTCTGCAATAAACTGTGCCTAGCTAGCTAGACTGCACTGCCGGTCCCAAGCCCGGATAAAACAGGAGGGTTAGAGGTAGGGCCGACAACCCAACCTCTGTAAAAACATTCACCGTTAAACAAGCTCAAAAACCAGGCCTCGGATATCGGACTGTCACACGGAAACGACACGGCGCAACGGAAAAGGTTTACAGATTTGGAACATGGAACGTGAGGACCTTAAATCGAGCAGGAGCACTCAAAGAGTTAACCGATGAGCTAGGCAGGATGAGGGTAGACATAGCAGCCATACAGGAAATCAGGTGGAAGGGAAGTGGGAATGTCCAAGGTAGAAACTATGCCATCTTTTACAGTGGTAGTACTGAAAAGCATGCGTTTGGAACAGCCTTTGTAGTACCTTCAAGATTTAAATCAGCTGTCATGGATTTCCAGCCCATCAATGAGAGGCTTTTTAAATTAAGGATAAGAGGGAAGAAATGCCATGTGACCCTCATAAATGTACATGCACCTACGGAGGAGAAGAGTGAGGAAGAAAAAGATATTTTCTATGATGCGCTGGATAGAGCACTAGCAGCCAGCCCTTCCTCTGATATGAAAATAGTGCTGGGAGACTTCAATGCTCAGGTTGGGAATGCTTAAGTGGTCATGCTAAAATATTCCGTCCCTGTTTTGTTTTTTTTAGGTTTTAACTCTGATATTTCATTCCATCTTGGTTTTTCTCTACATATAAGATATATGCAGTCTCTGAAACGTAATTAATGTCGTGATGAATTTTAGGTTGTGGTATTAACGTTGATTTACAATAGAATTCGTTGACCTCATTTAACTCTCCTCTCATTTTCTCATTTATTAAGGTCGGAGAGGAAAAAAAAAAAAAAAATCGATTTGGTAAATTAGCTGAATCGACACCTCGAACTGGTCGTGACAACCCGGTCTTGGAGCTATGCCAGTAATCGAGAATTGTTCAACTCGACAGCGGTATTTAGTCGTTTCGCCTAATGTTACACTCTTATAATGTACACCTATTTGTGCTCATGTAAGACCTATATCGCAAACATAATTATTTTGTTTAATTTTTTTTGTCATATCGTCGATAACATGTCAAACTATCCAATGTGAAAATATGCCATTTTCATATTCTTCATTTTGAAAATGCACTAGGCTAGGCACGAATTTTGCCAAAGTCCCGAATACCTGACCCCCAAAAGACACAAGGAGCCATCCTTCGAGGATTAGGAATTGAAGACTATACCACTATGTGTGCCTCGCCTAGTGCGTTTTCATAGTAACGGATATGAAAATCATCATTATTTCAAACTCGATAGTTTGACATAGTAGGGACAATGTAACTAAAGAGTTTTGTTTATTTTCGTGTAATATTTACTAGGTTCGCTTCACAGAAAACATTCCTATATATTTTTTTTTCCCCAGCCCCAACATAAATGCATTATATGGGAAATATGAATAGTGGGAAATTTAGCGATAGGGAATGTTTTTCTAGTGATAAGACTCACCAGTTGCAGCAATGGATTTGTGGTGCGGCCGCCCACAGGCATGACAGATAATGCCACCCTCTCCAAGCGCATCTATTTCAAAAAACAAGTATTGCTTTATAGTTAAAAAGTAGGTGGAGATATTTTTACTTTCCCTTACCTATGTATGGAAAATACAGTAAGCGGGAGTATTGAGATCGTGAAAAATTTCGAATTCTAGTTTTTAACGGAAATACACGTTTTAAGGTCCTCTGAGTCCAAATAACCAAGTCTCGCAAAATGTTGTTTGTTTGTGTGAACGCCTTTCTAAAAAACGATAAGTTGTGTGAAACTGAAATTAGGTATTTGAGATAGGTATATACCAAGGATGTTACCGCAACTTTTTCGCTAAAGTCGACCAACTGAAAGTACCACTTACATTATCGATTTTACACTTATTTACAATTTTCTCGAAAACGATTTTGATGAAAATTGCCTAAAGAAGTGTAAGT
The DNA here is from genome assembly GCA_948150685.1 of Rhaphigaster nebulosa. Taxonomy (NCBI): domain Eukaryota; kingdom Metazoa; phylum Arthropoda; class Insecta; order Hemiptera; family Pentatomidae; genus Rhaphigaster; species Rhaphigaster nebulosa. Next base: position 31,952,246 of record OX411312.1, on the reverse strand, counting down.
AAATCGGCTACTGACTAGTTGTCTTGTTTCAGTCCAGTAGCTGTCCTCAGTCTTGTTTGAGGCTTTTTATCCACTTCCACTGTGTTTTCCACCTCTCTGTTGTGGTCAGAGTCCTGAAATGTTGGCTTATTGTGTATTGGAGCTTTATAAAAATTTGATAAGCCTCCGTGCGATAAAGTCTTGACGTCGGTAGCTCCTAGGTCGTGTGGAGTAAGTCCGTTGTTGTCCTTAAATTAATAATTTACAAAAGCTTCTTAACAATGGCCCTCCTTTGTGGAGCGCCGATGCTAGCAGATATATCGGCAACTACGTCAACAAAACTCCAGCAGTTTCAGAACAGCGTGCTGAGACGCATTGCAAGACACACCAAACTACAGGGGACAAAACATTATCGATTCGTTCATTATATGTAATTTATAATGAATTAATGAAATAATTTATGATGAGAATGGCAACAATTACAATAAGTAAATATTTTTCCAGGTAGGAGCCAGTTCCTTTGTTGTTGTCTATTAAATATTTATGCCAATACAATAATGGAAACTTGACTGGCATGCTTTCGCAACGTGTGAACTCCAGTTATTTAGAGCTCACACGTTTAAACAATGACTGTTTTTTAACTTCATGTTAAAATAATAGTTTACAAATTACAGAATACCATTAAGCTTACTCATCAAAATTTAGATCATTATTTCTTGTAATTTGAACCCATCGCTAAGCTAACAATGCGACACGCCCCTCCTAAAAAAAAACATTTGACTAGGATCCTTTAATTAAGAACAGCCACAGACAATAAAAATTATAGACTACTACAATGTAACGTGTTCGCACATTTTTGATTTACTAGAGGTTAATGTTGCTTTGAGGTGGCAAAGTTCATAATCAACACCTCGAAAAACATAAATGAGCGAATTTTCAAACTCCTATTTGGTTTCCATTTGGCTGGAATATGAAGGTGGCTCAAAAAGGCTTCCGTAGTTACGATTAATTTCGATGAGAGAGGACATAAATGTAGCGGATAACTGTAGCAAAGTAACGACATTTTATTCTTTATAACCTTCAAAAGTTACAGGAGTAAAACAATTGAAGTTTAAACATTGTAATTATATCGAAAATACGAACCAACTCTTTCTGTTAATTAAGAGTAACATTTTAAAGGAAATATAACTGTAAAAAATAACTGATATTTAAGCGAAAAATGGCAGGAGCATAAAATCGATGCCAGATGTCAGGTCACTAAATATTATTTATGATATTGTAATTTATGCTAAGGTAGTTGTTAATATAAAGCAATTCGGATTACAATAAGTAATTCGACTAAGGATTCAGGATATATAGCATTATGTAAGGTCGTTATAAGTTTTTTAAATATTGCATGCTTAGCCCCCATCCATTCCGAAGCTTACCGATAAGTTATTTTTTATGGCTTTATATCTAAGTAAATGGATAGGAAGTTCGCTATTGTTAAAGTTTGGATGCATAATGAAGGGACGCTATTATGGAACATGGTCATAGTTTACGAAGTTCGACCAACTTTCTGTCACAGATTCCTTGAGTTTTTTTCCTTTCCTTTACCTATATTTTTTCTTATACCGCAAAGAGTGTTATCGGTCAATAATATATAATAATCAGTCTAATATTTGCTATGTATTCTTAATCATATTCTTTATATTACTTTTTTGCAATGGGGGGGGTCATTATACTACAAAACAAAAACAGAAGAAACAGAACCGGTCCTCCCGTTCAATTGATAATCGTGGCATAGACGTACTGACCTAGGCCGAAAATGCATTCTGTAGACTAGGGGGCTCTGATACGAATGGATTTTTGACAACTGGATACCGAAAATTTGACCCGTTTACAATACCTTCCTTACCTAAAATTTTACCTTCCTCTGCTGGAGGTATGAAAAGTTAAAATTGTTTTTATTTTAAAAAGTCTTTGTCTTCTTTAGATTCTGTATTATGCTTCATAATTTTAGTTATTTTTTTTTTTTTTATAGTTTAATGGAAATATTTTTTTAATCACAAAAAAATCATTGAATTCACTTCTTCTTCCTTCGAAATTAAAGAGAAAATATCGAAGCTACAATCATTCTACCACCCATCTCTTGTAATAATTACAGTAATTAAATAGTTAACCCATCTAAGGATTAGCTAATGTTTTCCGAAGCGATATACCGTAATGTTTTTAACTTACTTATCATGTTAAAAAATCAAGTTGGTATTGTACGTGTGATGTTATCTTAATGATAGCGTTGTATAAGAATAGTGGAGCTCCAAGTATTGTAACCGGAATTGAAACGAGGTCGCCCCGTCTCAAGTTCAATGTTCCATACTTTCTCTTTCATCGATCGCATTTCTGTAATAATGCTAATGAAGTGAGTTTCCAGTTTGACTGGATTCCATTTTGATAGCTCAACTGATTTGAATTTTTACGGACGATTTTGTGTTATTTAAAATGTAAAATACTTTTATAGATTTGTCAATCCGATTATTACAATTATTGTATTGTACTTCAACAATTTTAGATGATCCTTAAATTTAATAATAAATTTTAGGTCACAATTAACAGGAAACGTTTTTGTTTTTTTCGAATTAAACTAATTGTCGAATAATTATTATGATGAATAGTTGAAATATTGGAATGTTAATAGAAATCTTGAAATAGAACCAAAAAGTTTCTCAAATATGGGAAGGCGGAAGGTATGAGGAAGACCAATAGGGCAATCTGCCGGAAGAGAAGGTCGGGGTTATTAAAGTGCGCTTGCTCCGATTTTCAACTTTCGAGAGTCTCGTGATTTCACTTTCAGTTCCAGTATTGTGGTTTGTTATTCTGTGTTTTACGATCAGGAGAAAAGTCAATATTATCGTAGTTAGATAATATAGATTTTATTTTACCTAAGGATTACACATTCTTCATATGCTAGTATGATAATTACACTTCATATATGATTATTATTATTTTTATTTATTATTTTGTGGCGCTAATTCCAAGTTGAGACTCGATACTCCAGTATCGACCGCCAGTTTTCCCGATCAAGTTTTGCCGCCTTCCAATTTTGGGTGCCAAGCACATTCCTGGTACATCAGTAGCCACTGAGTCTTCCCATCTAAGCTTTGGACGACCAATTCTCCTGGTTCCATATATTTGCTCACTCAATACCTTCCGTGTGATTTCTTCTGGATTCATCCTTATCTGTGACGAGCTCATCACTGTGTGGCTAGTTTAATGAGTTGTACTATATCTACGTCTTTATAAATATCCTCGAGCTCGTTATTGGTCCTTCCTCACTAGGCTTGGTTTATATATAGGTCTGAATATTCTTCAGAGAATTTTTCTCTCAAGCATCAGTAGTGACAATACAATGGCTTTGGTCATTGTCCACATTTCCGAGCCAAAAGTACGGACTGGGCGGATCAGCGCCTTATAGATTCGAATCTTTGTTGCCCTGGACAGAGCTTGACTACGAAGGTATTTCTGAAGGGCGAAATAGCACCTGTTTGCTGAGAAGATACTTCTATTTATTTTTTCATTGATGCTATTTTGAGAGTTGACTTGAACTCATAAGTACTCAAATTCTCTCACGTTCTACAATGTACGAGGGCTGATTCATGTAGCAGAGATCTCTATGACTTCGAATACATACTTAAGACTACATTTACTAAATCTACCCATAAGGTCTAAATCGTTGGCATATCCAAAAGTTGAACAGATTTATTCAACAAAAGATCCGCCAACCTGGTATTCCTGCATTCCTTACAGCCTTTTCTAATGACTGGCTATATATTCATCTCTAACATGGCTATTTATGCCTCCTGACGATTTATAGAGTCATAGGCTTGTTGGAAATCTACGAAGATATGATGAGTTGGGATCTGGTATTCCGAAATATTCTCCAGTAATATCCGGAAAGTATAGATCTGGTCGGTAGTTGACCTTCCTCTTCAGAACCCAGCTTGGTATCTTCCGATTTTCTTTTCGGTCAGAGGTAGTTTCGGTTCAGAGGTCTTCCATATACGATGGTAAAAAGGATCTTGTATGCACATTTGAGATATGCCTCTGTAGTTGCCGTAGTCCAGTACTTCACCTTTTTTATGTATTGGGTAACTAATGGTTCTGTTGCATTCCGCAAGCAGCCTTTCTTTCTTTCCTATTTCGATCAATAACTCCTGTATATATTGTATTAGTAGCTTAACCAATTCATTACCACTTCACTTTACGAAACTTTCGCTCTACAGAAATTTCATCGAAACCAGGCGCTTTTTGGTTTTGTGGTTTATTAATAGCTTTCTTACTAAGTACTGCGTTCAGTGCACTTCTTGTTCATCCGGAGCTTCAATGAAGTCTTCATCACTAACTGCTGCTTGTGTAGCCCATTCCACCTGTGGTTGCATATCCCTATTGAGGAGATAGCTAAAATAATCAGCCCATCTGTACTTGATCTCTTGCTGTTTAGTTATTAGGCTTCCGTATTCTCTTTTCGGGCTTGACTGTGAGATTTAAAGGGCCTGCGCCCCACGTTGACCCTTTAAAAGAAATCCCTGCTATTCTTCTAACTGAAAGACTCTTCTATCTCCTCTAACAATTTATTCTCCCAATGCTCTTTTTTTCCTTCTTTTTCTTCCCTCTATAGATAAGCATCTATATTCCTCTACAGATGTACGTGTGTGCCTTCTTTGCTCCATAGTCCTATAAGTCTTATTATTTCTCTCCGTAAATAGTTGGCATTTCTCATCGAGCCATCCTTTTCTTCTGTGAGGTCTCTTGGTTCCCAGAATATCTTTCGCTGTTGCAGATAGTACTTCTTTACATACTTCCCAAGTATTATCAATATTTTGATTAACATTAATTTCTCTGAGCTTTGCATCTAAAAGTACGGGAGAAATTTTGGCGTTTTCAGGCCACTTTAGTTTGGCTAATGTCATATCTAGTTGTTCCACTTTATATGAAACTTCATATAAAAGTCGTCCTTAAATTTAAGGAAAGTATATAGTAAGGTTAGTGAAAGTAAAAATTAATATTTATTTTTCTTACACTTCTGTGTTACTTTTGTTTATATTTTCTACTTTTCATCCTTCATAGCTTTACTAACTGTAAAAAAACTAAAAAACAAAACAAATAATAATATATATGCTGTGATTTGGTTTAATGATTTCAGTATGCCGCCAGACAAAAAGTTTGAGAACTACTGCTTTAAGGTATAGGGAGATTATGAGAAACCACTAACAGGACACGCAAGCGGACATTTAGTATGAACAATAGCTTTATGAAACGATACGAAACAATGCGACGATAGGATATAGCAGGGCACATAACTGTAGATAATCATTATCCTTATTTATTATTAACATCGATTTTTATCTCATCTTGATCGACTGTTGACAAAGAGTAAAACTAATACTAGAGTTGCATTAATCTTACTTGTCTCATAAAATGTTTTAATCCTTGTTACGCGTGGTTCTTTAGTTAGCTACTTGTTATTCAACAAAGCTTCAATTTAAACCGATTTCTAAAAATTCAGTAAAAATAAAAATTTCAATATAAATTATGAAAATAAATGATACCTAAGTGAGAACCAGAAGTAATTTCGACCTAATGAGTACCAGGTACTTACCAGTATTGTGAGAGGTAATAAATATATATTTGAAGAGCGACGACATAAATCATATTGATTAATATAATTGTTGTCTTCTCTAATGCGGATGCACAAAAACATGCTAATGCTATTATATTTATGCTATAAATATAAGAATAAATAAAATAAAATAATTTTATCGAAATTTTTTAATATTGTTTGAATTACATTCGGACGAATTAAATTCATTAGTTTGGAAAGGAAGACGAAAAAAAAGCACAAACATGAATGGTACCAAACTTCATATATATATATATATATATATATATATATATATATATATATATATATATATATATATATATATATATATGTTTTTACAAGTTAAAAATATAAGATAAAATTTAAGTTTAGAGTACAGAGGATGAAGTGAAAGGGTATACTCAGGCTGAAAAGCTTTCGTTTTTTTAATATTCTTTCTGCGAAAAATTGTAAACGCTATTGCAAAAGTGAATTTACATTGATTTTAATTTAACCTCGTTTTCAACTTGAATCGTATGATTTTCGACTCTCCATAGTTCCGCCTTGAAAGATCACCAAGTTAGTAAGTGGTTTATGATGCTCCTGGAAAAAAAAAGAGTGGAGTCGTAGCTCTTTCGGTCTTCACTTTTTTGAGTCAGCAGTATCTATACCTATATCTCTTTTCAGCGAATCATGAAGTTATAGCACCTATTTTTGTAGTCATGCGTTTTGTAAAATAGTAAAATATATGACTGTAATACTGTACTAATAGCTATTGTATTTCTTTCATTCACGTTAAATGATTAAATTAAGTAATTTCATAACATGACCCGAGACCCCTGCCGATTAAAGAAAAATTGTAACAATAAATAATAACAAACGGTTTATTTTTGCCTATATTTTTCATTTTAATTTTATTTAATGTCTCCGCGACATTTGACCTGTGGTAGCTATTTGAAAGAGTTTGACCGGCTGAAGCTTAAAGGTTGGTGCTCGTCCTTGACTGAATAAAAGTAACAGGATGTCTTTTCTCTCTCACACTTTGAAGCTAGTGCCTTAAATCATATCTTATATTGGGTTATTATTTCTCCTATAAACTTCTGATAATTATAAATATTTTTCGTTTTAAATACAAAAATATATATATAATTTTGATAGAGAATTTCGTGATGATACTTTGACATCTTTAAAAAGAATTTACATAACATTATTTGAATTTTTAGGTGTTACCAGCATTTAATTAATAATTATAATCTGTTAGTAATTTGCAACTAACTAGAGGAGTACACGGTATGTCCGTTGCCGATTTTGTTCAAATTTTATTGGTTGACTCTATACTGAAAAAAGTCGACCCAGATCCTATCATTTTGCTCAATGGGGCCTAGGAGCTGAGAAAAAAAATATAAAAAAATACTTTATTTTGTATCTCGTGTTTGAAAAATGATATCGGCGTGGTTTTTCCTGCTAAACATTTGCTTTTTAGAGTATACTAAAGGAAAAATAAAAACATTTATTAATAAATAAATAAATTAATTGATTTTTGGCGAGTATTTAAATTATTAAGTAAACTAGCCTTATAGATTTTTTCACACCAAAAATGATGGCAGATTTGGATTCAGCACTTCAAAAAACCTTCATGTTGAAAAAATGATAGAACATAAAAAACATTCTTTTTCAGTTCCGAGTGTGCTCCAGATTTATAAAAGCAATAAAATTACGTTTGAAGCTCTGTACCTAGTCTTCAGTTTACCCGATATCGACGCTCTTGGGCTCGTTAAAAAGAGGGGAGTTTCTTTAAAATAATTTGAAGGATAGACTTTTTTATTTAAAAAAAATATATATTTCTAGATTCACACGAAAATTTTAATATTGTAATTTTTCAAAGTTCTAAATCTGAGGCCAGTTTTGAATAAAAAAATTATGTTAATATACTTCACTCCGAATAAGAATACCGTTTTCACTACATATTGTCAATATACCCTTCAGATTGCTATAAAATTCAATTATTTCATTATTAAAAATTGGCCTTCTATATTCAAATTAAATTGAATTTACCATGACATCCTAAGTAAGGCTGTGTTCCTAACTAAGCACATATTAAATTTAGGAGTATAAAGATTATCTCTGATCAAGAAATAGTAAGTATGAGACTTTTACACTTCCGCTATAAACATTATCGTAGTAATATAATATATGTTTACCCTATAATAATACTTTCTATTACATCTAGCTTAATAGACATGCCAGAACGCACCAAAATTTAATTATTTCATTTAAAAAAATTTGGTCCTCTAATATTTAATATTATTTTTTCTTATTTTTATGTCTACGATAATGTTTATAGCGGTGTTATAAAAATGTAATGTTTGCTATTTCTTGTTCACAATTAATGTTTTTATATTATAACATGTACATGTATAAGAACCTAACGTTTAATGTCATATTTATGTGTAATATAAAAATATTGGCTACAAAGCATAACAAAAAAATCTTAATGGAACTAATATTAGCGAAGTTAATTATAATAAACATATTTTCTATGGGTATGTAACTCAAAGTGATAACGAACGTTGTGTGAATGGGCACAACAGATATTTTTTTATATAGAACTATTTGGAAATAGTGAACTATTGTGTAATAATATGCAGTGTTTTGATTTTAATGAAATCACATGCCATCCGCGGGTTCTCTCCTAGAATACTGAACCTATTTTTTTATTTTAGATTTGGCATCAAAATCGCAGGCCATTCCAGGTTGATCCTCGGAACTCGACATTACCATCCGCCATTTCGTTTCAAAATGGTGGCAGATTAAATTTTTTATATGCTCATATCTTGGCCATTTATGAAGATATAAGAAAATATAAATTGTTTGATTTTTTTTTTCGATATTGATACAGTAGATCTTCGATTATCCGGGTACTTGATTATCCGGGATTTCTCTCCCTTCTTTTTTTTTTTCTTTTAATTGTTTTATTTACTTTCCAGTGATACATTTGAATATTATAATAAAATTTAAATGTACCTGCAGGATGAATAAATGAACCGTCATAATTTCGGAAATTAAGAACTTCTGGAGTTTTAGACATCTAAAAAGAATCCTCCTTCTAGTTTTTGCGTTATAAAATTCCTCGAATGTTTTACGACTTAACATCTTACTTCAGTGTTGTTCAACAGTTTGAACAGTTCGCATCGAAAATTCTGGCAAAACGAAAGCAAAATATTTTATCTTTAGAGAAAAAAATTGAAATTATAAATCGTGTTGGTGATAAAGGTAAAAGTGTGAGAATATGAAATTGGCGAAAAACCTTTTCGTGATTTGTTAAAGAATTGAAAAGGCATTGTGGAGCTCGTTTTTTCGGTGGAATCAATTCCTTCTTTTTTTTCTCGTAAAACATTGAAAACTTCAAAATTATTTATCGAGCTCCATAAAGAATGCTGGCTATACCAAAATATTAGAATTACGAGAAATGAGACGAGAGGTCAGAAATAAAACGAAGAAACAAACTAAAGTATCGGATTATTTTTGTTCTAGCGAAATATAAGATTTCACTATCTGAAAATTTGTTGTTACATGCATGTATTCAAGTTATAAATTCACACATATTTTGTATTAATAATTTTTTTATACGTACAAATTGTTTTTTTCTGATAAATATGACTTTAATATTGTTTTACGCTATGATTTTTCTTTCATCCTATGTAATATGTAAAAACATTTGATTATCCGTAGTTTTTAATTATTTGTGAATCTTCCTCTCCGCCATTACCCCGGAAAATCGAGTTTCCAATGTGTAACTTTTTAAAAATTATAAGCCATAGTGTAATCGTTTTAGGGATGGACAGGACTAAGGCACACTTTATTACTGAATTATGTATAATAAATTGATTTTTATATTTTTTTTCAAAGGTAAAGTTCATTATAAACCATAGGATTTAAATTCAAGACAATCGTGGCAGATCTGAGAAAGGGTAATTATATCGGAATTCCAATTCACTCATTCCTTCAATGGTTTTCCTTCGCAATTATCACTGTTTGAGCACTTCAGCAAATTTGTGCAATGCTCATAGCTTCAAATAACCTTCTGTTGGAATATAACCTTGTGATAATGGTACCTACCCTTCCCTTCATTATAGGTATGTTGAATTGAGGCTGTAACTGCAGTAAGGGCTTAGAAGCCCAGGTATCTTTTTTGTCTAGATCGCTTTAATGACTTCAACGTGATATCATGAATATCCCTACAAAATTTATTCCAATCAAAACATAAATAAAGTCAGTACGGCTATTTTTGTTTTCATATGCGTGCCGCGGTGTTGTAAATATAATCACGAATTATTTCGAGGGCTATAAAAGGTATCAGAAGATTTCGAACAATGCGTTATTTTTATTTTTAGAACCTTAGTGGCATAGATTTTGCTTTTTCAGTAATGTATTTTGTTTTATATATTAAATGCTAAACTACATATGTTTTAATTGAGATAAATTTTCAATGCAAGGTCAATAAAATGTTCTATGCAAGAAGGGCCCTTGGAAATAGCGTTCTCTATGAAAAGGGCATACAAGTAGTTATGATGTTTCTTTTTAACCAAATTGAAATAACATCAAGTCTTTTGCTGTAAATTTTCAATACTGGTTTAAGAATAACTGGTTAGAATATAAATGCCAGAAGGAGTTATTGGGGAGCGTAGAAATTTTCAGAGAGTGCCAAAAATCTTTGTCAGCTCTGTTTGGTTCGTCTTTTTTTAGGTGATGTGAGATATATCATCTGTAGTGTGAATTTATGGGGTATTTTTCTTAATTATGCCATAATTGGTTAGTTATTTAGTGGCATTTGAGAGGCTTGAACCTTTTTTTTTTTTAATCTTCCAATGATATCCTGTCAATAGCTTTTGTTTTCTTTAATTAAATAAATTATATGAAAAAAAATTGCCTGTTTTCCTTCATTTTTGTGATGCATCAAATGTCTGCTTATTGTAACTTTTAATTAGGATTTTGTTTATTTATCACGCGAGTAGTAGAGGGTGCCAAATACCAGGAGTAGAAGAGGAATGAAGGCGGAGTTCCAACGCAAATGAAGCTCAGTGATGATCCCACTGATGAAAGATAAATCATGCCTAGAATGGCAAAATATTTGGAAAAGAGCCAGCCGGCGCTCGCTATGCTCAAACCGTGGAAGTGCAATCTCTACTGGCCAGAAGAAATCTATTGAATGTCCCAGGTCTCGGTAATACATGAGCAATTGGGCAGAGATCCATAGCAATAAAAACTTTTAATAGGATTTTATTTGTTTGTGACCATCAAGGTTTTGTTAGATGTCTTTTACTGAACTAAATGCTTATATGAAAACACAGTAATATTGACCATGAAATGAAGGAGGCTATAGGCATTTAATGTTTACTAATTTGTAATATTTTTACGTTGCAACCCTCGTAGTATATGTATGCATGCGTATATATATAATACATATGTTTATGTAAAGGAGTTAATAAAAAATACCTTCATAGTTATTGCATTTATTTTAAGTACGTATGTCGAATCGTTGACAAATTATATTTACAACCTATGTTTTGCTTCATTTTTCTTTATTAGGTTTATTTGGCAAGTTTAATGAGATTTACTTAATATATATTTTTAAACGACCCTACTACTTGTTACTCTTAAACATATGAAGGTGTTTTGATTTTTTACTTAAAAAAGAAGTACTATTTATTGACTGACAGTAATGCAAGGAGGTGATATGATCAGAAATCATGCTCAACCGCTAGGGCTAATCCTCGTTACAATTAAAGATAACCGCTTCATAGAGAGCGAAATGAAAACAGATATGACATTTATAGTTCAACTGCTCGCCCTGTCAGTTATATAAACGGAGAGGGAAAAGTTCCTAGTGCTGTCCTATTCTTGTGGGCGAGCTATACTTTATATTTGTACTATGCATAATGCAGTTAGCAAATAATATAAATTACATTTTAAAAAATTAAATCATATATAGACTCTAAGTCAGTATCATACATGTTTATAATATTAAATCTCATCCTGTTTAACTGGGATTCAAGTTCTTTACTAATTTAGAGGAGGTATGATTGCTTTGATGTATGATTCCGAAATCACAGCGCCTAATTCTAACAACGTCATTGGAGTTTATAGCCAATATCGGCTGAGTAATGGTGCATAAGCCGCAGACGCACAGGGCCACAAATAGCAAAAGGTCTCGGAGTCACTACCGTTTTAATCTTCGAGAAGGATTGTTCATACACTCATGTGAGGGGAGTTTGATAGTGATTGAGTCAGAGGGTATGGATGTTTAGAATGGTTTTGATAGGAATTTGGAGTATACATGGTCGAGAACGAAAGGTATATTGTTGGAAATATAATACAAAGCATTCACAATGGTTTGGAGGACTTTAGGTTGATAGGATTGAATATTCGAGCAATTGTAGTAAAGGAGATTGATTGCTCTTCTTATTTTCGTTATGTGTATTTTTAAACTAGATTTCTTATTTTCTGCAATCACATTCATTGGAAACATATTGACTATTTGACAGAATACCCGACACATGTGTTACTCCACCTTTTGACTTATGCGGCACTCTGTTTTCCAGGAGGAGCTTCCAGAGAACCGCGGGCTCCGACTGAAGGGTCTGCTGGAAGCCGCAGAGACGGAGGCCGCGGCACAGCCATCGCTGGACGAGCGGACATACGTGGCCGGGGGCGGGTTGCGACCGGGAGAAGACCCCTACCTCAGGAACAGGTTCAACCAGGAAGCATCCGATAAGCTGCCCAGCAACAGGCCGGTACCTGACACCAGGGCTCAACAGTGAGTACACAGCATTAATTATAAATGTATTATTATTAAAATATTCCTAAATATATAGCTAATCCACCAATATCCCGCCAATTCAGGTATCGCCAGGGCTGAAAAACATAGAATCACATAAATTATATACAATCGATATGTATTATAAGTACTGTTTTAATTCAAGCCAACGTTTCGGCCTAGTTTGTAAGCCTTCATCAGGTTTAAGAAAAACAAGATACAGGGATAATAGAAAGGACTTGTGTTTTGTTTTTCATAGCACTGATGAAGGTCTGTAACTTAGTCCAAAACATCTGCATATATTTAAACAGTATATTATCTTATTGTTGTTCCTTTCCTTTGCGCACTCATCCCAATCATCTCCTAGGACTCAAAAAAAGGGGACAAAAAAAGTTGTTGGAATTGTTATATTTGGATTGTCTCTTTTAGGTCGTTGATGTGAGATATGATTTCTCTGGTCAGTATTTATGAGATTTTATGCTTTTCAGTCCTGACGAATCCTGAATTAGCGAAACGTTTACCTTAAAAGACACTATATTCCTATAATGAACTATTAATTGTATTGTTTATTTACTACCATTAAAAATTATATAGCAATTAATTCGAAAAGTGAAATTCAATATAAGTCTGAAATTTAATATTTATATTAATATTTAATATTAATATATTATTTATATTATCTTCAATGCAATTATTTTCTAACATTCCTTTCTAAAATTCCTGAACAACTACTGATTGCGAGCAATAAATAACAAATAAAAAGCTTTTGTTTAAGTATATACATGAAATTTTTATGGCATGGATTTTATGTTTTAGAGGACTCTTAAGTCGTTACCCTCTTCTCAATTAAATTTATTATATAGATTTTGCTCTCTTTAAACGATTGTTGATGTTATTGCTTACGGATGTGTGGAACTACTGTATGGATCGAATCAGAATTATTCCCTTTCTGCTAAGAACTAGAATCTTTTTCTGTGATCCACTGATTCCGTAGGATGAGCTTTGGATGGTAGGGGTGGAGATCGTGATCACTGAAAAGAACTGACTACTTTATTATGTTGTGAAAAAGATCTTTACCTTGCAATTTAGTATTTTCATCTGTTTTATTTTGTGTAACATTTTTACTTAATTTTTATTTCATCTAAAGCCTAGGTTTTTAGTATTATATGGTAGATTGCCTTAATCAGTCGAAGGGACTTAATAAGTACCAAAACATCGAGTTCAGTTGTTTTTTTTTTATATAAATCAGAGAGATTTATACAAAATTGGCTAACGTAAAGCTAAAAATATAGGAAACAAAAATGTTAGATGCAACAATAATAAAAGAATAACTGAAAAATTGTATAAACCTAAATGAAGATGCTGTCTTTCGTTAGATAGCAAAAATATAAAAATAAATGAAGAAAACGAACCAAAGTGATGAAACAATTATATGAAGATAAAAAATGCTTAAGTCTTTTCTATTTTTGGCTGGATTAACGTATTATGTAACCAATTTTCGAAAGTTGATTTTTCTTAAAAATGAGGTTTACGTGCTTCATTAATCATTATAACTTATTGTCCTTAACTGTGGTCTGTTTTAATACTTATCAATTAAGTTCGGAAAAGGAAATATCAGATGGATTTTATAATAACTTATTATATTATTAATAAGATAAGATTGTTTTATTATCTAAGTATTGAAATAAATAAATAGAAGAAAAAATAGGTTATTGAAGAAGGAAAACGATTCCGTTTAATTTTTTTTAATGTGTTAATTAAATTATGGATTCTATAATTAGATTATTCTTATAGCCGGGGATAGACTCTGGTGTCGGAAGACCTCCCTGTGGCACACCCAGCCTCTATAAAGTGGTAATTCTTAATTGAGGTGGATGGTAACCATGACGGTTAAGCGTGACGAACAGACGTGGACGCTACGAACCACCTTGTATAGCCGTTGGCCAAGAAACATTACTTCCCTACCAAGTTCAGAACCCAAGACCTTTCATAGATGTTTACTTTCCTTACCATATAGGTAAGGAATTTATAGTAATCGGGTCAAATTTTCGAAGTGCTATTTCCAAGGGATCTTTCTATACGTTTCAGAAACCCATTAGTCCAAAAAACGCATTTCTGGCCATTGGTCTGTCTGCCTGTGCCACGATTATGTCTTAAATTGATTAACCGATTTTGTTGATAATTTTTTTGTTTTATAGGCTTTGCCCCGCCCGGTGCTTATGTACAAAATCGGTAATTACCGCAATTCCGGCTGCGCAATAGTCGAAAAAAATGTTTTTCTATAGATTGTAGTGCCGAAAGAGCTCCAACGGTTTTTATGAAACTTGCCTAAAATTATCCTCCTAAAGCACTTTTAAGTTTTATATATAGTGCATTCCCAAACAAAAGCAGAAACAAAGTTCTGAAGAAAATAAAACTTTATTTGGCCATAACTGATGAACCCAATGCATAAACATTTGAATGGAAATTGATACAAATTGATTACAAATGTAATCATCCAAATCGAACCATAAAGATATAGCTTATTTAAAATTTTATCATTTTCCTTACCGTAGATGTAGGGAATATATTTTAATCAGGTCAAATTTTCAAAGTGCAGTTTTCAACGGGTCTAACTCTTTGAGTCCAAAAACGCAATTTGGCCATTGGTCTGTGTCTGTGTCACGATTATCTCTTAAACGGGTTGACCGATGTTATTGATAATTGTTTTGTTTTGTAGGCTTTTGTCGTCTCTTGCCCTCACCCCGATGCGTATGTGCCAAACCAGCCATCATTTTTTTTTATAACTTGAAAACTATACATTTTCTGGAATATTTCAGATGTGCATGTGGAAGATAATTTGATTGGACTTTGGACCTTAGTTAGACTAATACAAGGGAAGATATAGCAAACATGTTTTGTATTTTACTTTGGCCGAATGCGGTTAGAAAAATCTCGTGAGAGGACACACCAGATATTTTTTGTACAGGTTTATTTATTAATGTTTCGATGTGCATATATTTTTCAAGACAATTATTATGGAATATTAAATATTCCAGAATTTTTTTCTGAATTTTTAGTAAAACTTTAGCTTTACCAATCCTGTTAAAAGGAATTGAATTCCATTAGGTTTCATATTGGACTGACATAAAGGAAGGACCCCTTCGCTTTCTGAGATTGAGATAACCCCTCGTGTATTGTGCGTTCAATCCCACCTACCTTTAACTGTGGCTTTAATTATACTCTCAAAGGGTTCCTCTTTTCCTTTGTTCGCCGAGTTGAGAAGCTCCTCTTGAGTAAATAACGGTTGCCATCCTCGGCTATTTATCGCATCTCTTTTCCGAACATCTGTCCAGGGGAGAGTTCAGATTAAATGGGATAGGTTGGACGTCGGATAACAGAATTGATTAATACTGTAGTTTTTGTTTTGTTTTTTACTTCTTTTATGTTTTCATTATTGGATTTCGTGCACTCTGCCTTGCTAGACTACGGATATCGAAAGCATTGGATTTTTAGCGGATGAAAAAGTTTTTTACCCGGTCATATTTTCCAAAGAACCATAACATGTTATTGAACATTGATTATGTCGAGTCCAATAGCTGTCGAGCAAGCTGGTTTAACCCTTTTCTACTCGTAACCAGACAATACACCAATAAAAGCTAATAGGTCTAGAGAGGTAAATATATTATTCATTGCCGCCTATTGGTCAGATAATGCTGGAGGGAAGGGGGAAGGGGGGTGTGACTACTCCATAAATATGCGATATTACAAGTTCGGTAACAGGATAAATGGGTTTTACAATTACAATGTGAAACAAAAAAATCTTTTTTTAGGTGGGAGACATAGGTATTGTAATAGTTAGATGCATTAATGTACCAAGATGCACGACGTATTGTTACTTTGTTCACATTGATTCCGTTTTTTGTTTTTTTAAACAACTAGATTCTACTTTGATTATTTCTATTTAATTGCCACTCAGAATTCTGTTCCTATTGTAAAATAAAAGTATTTGTATAGTATTTTAATAAATAAATAACATATTTTGAGCTACCCAACCTATATGTGTTTTTATTAAAACATGCGCGTTAAAAAATAAAAATAAAAACATAATAAACGCGTTTCGAAACACAATATTTTTCCTCATCAGGCTCAAGATAAACAAATAATAACAGTATTTTAGTTTAAATAATTCACTCCTACAAAAAAAAAAAAATAGATTTTCTTTAAATATAAGAGTATGTATTGCAGTTATTTCACAAACTGGAGTCAGTTATGCAAATGTGATATTTTTCTCGTGTTTTAGAAGACTGGTATTACCAGATTCGACTCTGAAACCTTATGCCGAAAAATCACTGTTGCCCTGGGTTATCAAGTGTACGTCTGGTTTTAGCCCTCTCACTCAGCCTCCATTGGCTTTCAGTAGCGAGAGAGATATCCAGGGATGTAAAATAACCCTCAAATAGGGATCCTCAAGCGAGTGTAATTATTTCGTAAAAGTATTTATGTAATTTAGTGATATTTTGCCTATATTTTAGTTTAACTTACTTTTATTGATGTTGCTTAATCGACAGTGATGCTATTATGATGAAATAAATAAATCAGGATGCAGTTAACGAAGTGTATTTTTATCTATACAAGCGGACGTTTCGGCTCAATGATGGCTATTATCAGGGCTATTTTAGTTCGAAGCGGTTACAGAACCATATAATTGAGCCAAAACGTCGGCTTGTATAAATAAAAATATATTTTGTTTACTGTATTCTGATAATTTATTTCATCTTATTACTTTTATTTTATTTGGTTGACATCCGCATGATGGTATATTAGATTTATTTTATTTGTTTTTTAAAAATTTACTTTATTTTTATTTGTTTGTGTGAATAGACACAATCATGGAATTGTGGAATCGAAAAGTTATTTAAAATAAAGGAACATTGTTGAGTGAAAGTGCCACTATATTATTTATAAATAAATAATTTATCAAAAATAAGACGATTCCTTAAAATTATTTCGTGAATCATCCATCACATAACAGATTACTGATTTTTTCCATATTTCTAAAAGTTTGGTATTAATGTTAATCCATACGAAGTGGTACAAAATAAATTAATTTGGTTGCTTGACCATTTTTAATTTTTTAAATATTTTGTCTGTGATTCTTCCATGTTATTAGAGATAAAAACAGTTGGGGAAATTTTTGTTTCTTTGGCCCTCTAAAAATGGCACCAATTTTTCTTCGGTTCTACTGGGCAATTTCAGTAAATGCAAGCATTGGCGGTTTCATCGATTGTTCAAAAGCTATATGACTTAAAAAGATCAAACGAGCACCATTTTTAAGGTAATGCTTAAAGCTAAAAATCTTATTCTTAGTACATTTAATGTATTCCTACTCCTAATATGATAAAAACTAACCTGAAGTTTAACACTCAAATTTAAACAATTTCCGTTTTCAAACAATTTTTGCTATAGGAAGGAGTGCTATAAACAATTTATCTCTTTGCGTGGTTGATGATAGGACCCTAACAATAGGTCAGCCAGAATAAATCTCAATCCTATTAAATGTATCCCTGATTTTTCATGATTTTTTAAAATTTGAAATTTTACCTTTTTTTTTTAATTTCGAGCTTTAATATCTGCGATGGGAGTCGAGTTAAAAACCTGTTTAGTTTTCGAAAGTAACAGTGTTTTAGAAGAGGTTTATGGTCAACAAAAACTTTACTTGTTTATTTGCTTGGTTAAAGTTCCGTAACTGTAACGCCTAAGTAGTGAAAGTAAGTTTGGAATATTGTTTTCACTTTTTAATAGTCTTAAAACATAGGGCACCCAAACTTTGACATTTACTGATTTTTCAAATAATGTTTGAGGTCCTGAAGTGTAGGTCATATAAACTGAAAAAGAATGCACTGCTCTAACGAATCAGATGACAATAACACATATAATTTAATCAAATTAATTAGGGCATATTTGACCTGATACAAAAATAAATACTTTATTTATAATTACTATAATTTTGTAAGATTATTTTTTGCTTGAAAATATTAGTAAGTGAAAAAATGATTCCATGGTCCTCTTAAAACTTACTTTCACTACTACAAATGATCGTATTCGCAATGAGGAACTCAAGATCAGAGCAATGAAGCAGATCCTGGAGTTCCGCCAATTAAAATGGTTTTGTACTGAGAATGGAGGACTGCAGGGACACATTGAAAACGATGGACCATCTCTCTGATGGTAAAAGTCCACGAGGACGCCCTAGAATGTCCTATCTGGAATATGTCGAGCGTTTGTGCAGGACTTCTCCTGGCAAAAACATCGGCCAGGCGAGGAACCTAGCTAGGACCAGAGAAGATAGGCAATCCTACCATGCGGTGCAAGAGTGATGTGAAAGAAGCAATTCGTTGCTAACACAATTTTTTAAGTAATTTATAAAAATGACAAATCGGTCTGTTAAACATTGATTAACTGTCTTAGTATTGTCTCTGTATTAAGAAGATGAATCTATTTTTTTTTTAAATGTGTGATGCATTATAATCTAGTAGGCTGTTTATACAGCTCTCCTTTATTTATAAATAATCCTTCTTACTTTTTTATTTATTCGTTTACCGAATTTTTGTTTTTATATATCTGCAATGAAAACATTTATTTTACAGCTGAATGAAATTATGCTTCAATCGCTTAACCCTTATGTATGAACTCCATGTTTTTACTACCCCTCCAAAAAATCAAATATTTTCAAAAATCAAAAATTTTTCCTTGTTGCTTAATATTATTTCTCTAGGACCTACTTCGCTTACGTGTTTTTTTTAATTTTCTATTTTCTTTTGTAATTTGTCTAATTCTCTATGTACTTTTGCCGGCTGCCTTGTTTCTCTTCTTTTTCTGCTAGTGCTGTCATTCTGACTATGATTAATGGTGTTCATCATGACTTTTCGTAACTGTGCTTTTGAGCTCTGCATTTTTTAATTTTTTTTTTATTATACTTCCAATCTTTTGTTTTTCATCGATCAGTCAGATTACCTCCCTATTGTACTCCCGATTTTCTTTAAAAAATACTACCAATAACAGATATAATAGAGGTATAAATCATATAGATATTAAACTTAATTCAAAGTTTAGTCTTCGCCATCACAAAAAACTGTCATTACTATAACATTATTTCAGAAGTGCTTTAAATAGCAAAGGCAGTGACAAAGCAAATTGTGCTAAGCCTTCCTTTTCCATTGACAAAGTTATACTAAGCTGATCATTGATAAACGGCTTTTCTCGTTTTTCCTTGTTGTCACTTTTAAAATCTTTTTTGTAGGACTAAAATTGCCTGGTGGTAATGACTCAAAAAGGATGGGACAATTGTTTTCCTAAGGTATTAGTTTTGAAAATGTTTTCAACACTTTTAAGACAATTTCATTGAAAAAACACTTCATATTTAAACAAAAATAAATTAAAAAATATTGGGATATTGTATATGAAGAATTTGGAATTTTTTAAAAATTAGGTTCCATACTGGTGACGGTTATGGTAATGACATTTTTCGCTTTTATAAATCACAAATATCTGAGAGATAGTGATGCATCTATAATGATAAGTGGATTCATAATTTTATCCAACTAGTAATAAAAACAAACCATTTTTAAAAATTGCAATACTTTTATAAAACAGGAAATCAGAGGCTGTAAACTTGCACATTAGCTTGGAATTGCCCATTGAGTTATTTAATGTTTACCTATTTGCATGTATATATTTACCGTAGGAATATAAAAAGGAACTAGATGACTCAGTCACAACTTCAGAAGACATCCGACATTACTAGATCGAGGGCACCGCTAGAACGAAGTGACGAGTCACTCGAACCTGCTCTCTGTCGCAACGGAGCTTGTTGCAACGTGTGCTTTTCCACCGTGACGTCAGCTCCACCGTCACATAACATCGTCCTCTTTCCGCTCCAACCACCTTGCGGTCATCTCATGACTTACCAAATCGGCAATTACTGCCTTATGGTGATGAGGTCCGATTCTTGTTAACGTTAATTTAAACTTTCTAGACCTGTAATGTTTTATTACGTTATTGGCCACCCATATTTGCACGGGTCTTATGTTTGATAAAAATAATATTCTCATATAATGTTAATCATTCATAGTAATGTTAAGGCGCAATCAAAGGTGAATTTTTTTCCACTGATTATTAAAGTTTTTTTTATGAGCTCTATAATTTTCGGTATCTTTTTATAACACCTAGATGTATAATTTTTTCCATGTGATCAAATAACACCCACTTTCCTTGTATAATTACACACACATACAAATTTATAACAGGCTGTTGGAGAAAAACGTGAACAAAAAAGAGTTAAACGCGCGTCATTAAACCAAACTAACAAACCGCTGTAATTTATTCCATTCAAAGAAATATCTTTTGAAATATTTCATCAATTCTTTTATTTTCAATTTTATTGTTCCGTTTATTTTTCCTGATATATGAATTTAAATATTTTAGTAAAAATTAAGGGAAAATAAAATGAAATTTAGATGTTCAAAAAAGCATATGAAGTGTATAGTTTTCTGTTTTGAATTTATCCAATGATTGTGATCATCGGAAAAGTTCAGAACAGAAAATATGGAATATTAATAATGATTAATATACCATGTTATAAACTTGTTAATGAAGCAGTAAAATTATTATTGACTGTACATCATTTAATTATTGTACTTTTTTTTTAATCCATGTTAGCTAATTAAACTTAGAACTATTTTAATAAAATAATTTCCGAGCATCGTTTGGTTCCTGGATATTATGATATTTATATAATTAGGTTTAAGTACATGAAGAATCGTTAGTAATAAAATATAATAAATACAGATATGTAATATTTTGAATATATATATATATATATATATATATATATATATATATATATATATATATATATATATATATATATTCAAGTCCATGAAGATATATAGTGAAAAAATTGACATAATATCATAAGCATATTATATATATATATATATATATATATATATATATATATATATATATATATATATATATATATATATATATATATATATATTGATAAGTATCTGATAAAGCATTAGATATGTATTATATTACAAGTAGCTAACTATGTTATGGGTATATAACGATTATTATGTCTATGCCAAACTTATTTCATAAAATTGGTTATAAATAAATATATTTTATTAATCCCTTATAGTTTCTTAGCGAATTGAGTAAATACTTAAATTTATCGTCTGTTGAATTATTCTCGTGACCACACGCTCCGTTTATCGCAATCATTTTCTCCGTGACTGTATTTCTAGTGGCTGGATCCATGGTGAATGTTATTGTCCTCTGCACAGATACTTTCATATTCCCATCGCGTTTGTACTTCATTTGCTGAGGAGCTTTCTCTTCCTAAGTGTAGCGAAGAATACATAATATTTAAGAAATAAATTCAGTAGTGCTTGACAAATTTGCTTCTGTATTTTAAATTGCTAAATTCTTCATTTCCTATGGTTTTGCAACCCGAATGTATGCCAAGAATTAATATGGTTCTCGAAGAGTTGGCATGTTTTCTTCGTCCAGTCTGATGAATATAAAAAAAAAAAATGGTTTATTACCCCATGGGTTCAAACTTGATGATATAGTCTAGCCACTTTTGGTGGTATAGGCATGGGCGTAGATAGTTATCTCAAACTGAAAACTGTTTGAAAAAGAAATACTTAATATAAAATATATAAATAAAGAAGCATTTGGTTTGCTGTTAGCTACGCTTGTAGTGTCACCTTCCAAGCACATTAGCGTATATAGGTACGTATCTCCAGGGGAGAGGATGACTGGTCCTCCCGGCCACTAACCGGACCTCCATAGAAAATGTGGTTAGCTATGCCAATAGCTTAGAAGAATATAGGTTTCGTTATCTCTTGAAGCTTTCGCTACATTTATTGGAATCCCTATCTGTTTATTTTTAAGTATTGTTCAAATAAATAAATAAAAGCAATTTTGAAATATTTATTCTACATTTAGGACGTTGTTGCACTTAAGAGTTTATTATTTGGAAATTATTGTGTATTTAAATTTTAAATAGAAGAATTGAATAAATTAATTATATCTTTTATTCTCTAACATGCATCATAAAAAAAAAAAAAAATCGTTTGTGAAAATAAACCATCTGTAATAGGCGCTTCCGCAATGTTAAATGTTATTTCTTAACCACAATGGTCATTCATTTTATTTTTACTTTAATTAGGTATTTTATTAAAAATTCATTTTAATTAAAAAACAAAACAAGAAATAATAAACTGACCAAAATGCTGTGTAATATATAATTCCTATGTTTTTATTAATAATTAAAATTAGAACTGTAGATATTTCTAATTTTAATATTATTTCTCAGACATTTTTTATCCATTTAATGATTTTAATATTTCTGTTGGCTTGACGATGACACTACCAATTGTCATCGATTTTTTTTTGAGACGGATGAACACATATTTTGGGGTGATTTTTTAAACATAACTTTGAAAAAAAAAACAGACTACGAATCTAGTTTTCTTTTTTTTTTTAATACAAGTATTAATAATACGATATTTCGTGACATTTTAAAAGATTATATTTAATTTAAAAAAATTGAATGTTGGTTTCAAAAAAATCTGGTTTATTGTTATTAATAATAAAATTAATTGTTAATTTAATTGTCATTAGTAGTAGCATTTTCAAGTGATGAATAATATTATGTGTTACCCATTTCCAATTTTAACTTATTTTCTAATATTCGCCAGAGGGAGAATGTTGTTAATAAATTGATTATACTTAAAAAAAATCCTGGGTATTATGTATACATATAATTAAATTAAATGCAAATAAAAAAATTGTCATTTTTTTGTTGTTAATTATGAAGCTCTATGAATCGTTAATCTTGATATTAATAAGTCAAATTTGTGTTTTCTTCATCAACAGGTCGTCTATAATATATTAATTTCTACATTATTTCTTCCCTAAATACAATGGTATTATGACATATAGTATGTATTGTGAAGCTGTTTAAGCGGAAGACACTACTAGAAGCCGCCAGACTTTCACTACAGAAAGGTCGAGGCTAGAATGTCATAAGAGTAAGTTAGCATGTCAAGGACGGGGTCGCTCTGCCATCCTCTATCTCCGATCTCTCTCTCATTTTCTTGTCTATTCTGCATTCCTCTATGTCATAAATTTCTATATTACGTCATATAAATACAAATATTTATTTCAATTTGTTGCATTGTACCTGTAATTTATGACGTCTACTTAAAGTTCAAGGACATTGATGGTATGTTACCTTACTTGGCGTTTCTTCTAATAACGATTCTTATGGGTATATTACTTATTCTTTTATTTTATTTTTTTCTTCACTGTAGAAGGCCATGACAAATTATGTTTTAATAAAATAATAAATAAAAAAAAAGCGCCGATTACCATATATCGGAAGCCATATTAATGAAAAATCTTCCAGACAACCATTTTTGATTAAATTGATAGCTTCTATATTAGTCTGTATTTTTTCCTCTCTTTACAAGTCTTAAACATATACCATTTATTCATTTAAACAATCTTTCATACTACCTGTCATGTTTGATAAAACATTGATATGATTATCCCTCATTAATTTAAATTATTATTTATGTCTAGTTTACATAGTATATAAATTAGCAAAATAAATAAATACACAAATATAAATATAAAAAAGCTAAATTAAAAAATAAATAAATATGTCTAAATATCTCGAAAAACAGTAAATGGTATACTCACATTAAAGAAAAACAATAACAAATATTGATAACAAGTAAATAACTTAAGTTTTAAATGTGCGATATCTTATGATGATGGTTTTTTATTCTGAATTATTCAGCAAACATTTTTTGCTTTTTAAACTTTTTTTTTATGTTATTCTTCTTTCCTTAGTACCTCCTCTTTTTAAAATATTATTGTCTTAATTTTTAGTGGATGCCTTCATCATGATGTTCGTCCATATTTAAATTTGTAATATTTCATTGTATTCAATATTTAATTTAAAATATGAAATTCCTCAATATGGAACCCAAACAATTAAAATTGGTTTAATGGAAACCAAACAAGCCACTGAGAATAACATAATAAAACTGGTCGTTATCGTATTATATTATAGTAATATAATATTTAATTAGGGATTGATAAATTATTTGCCACTTCTATAAATTTGTTTTTATTGAAAACTAGTTTCAAATCTTATACATTCATCTTCAGTTCTAAAAGCACACAAAAATTCAAAAATCAGCAATTTAAAATACATTTTGCTATTATTATTCGTATTAGTGATTTTTAAATGTTTGTGTGTTTTTAAAACTGATGACGAATGTATAAGATTTGATACTAGTTTTCCATACAACCAAATTTATAGAAGTAGCAAATCATTTATCAATCCCTAATTAGATCCTTCTATACCATCCATCATGCGTACGTCAAGTGAATATTTATTATAAAAATCTTATCACACTTTTTTATTAGTAATAAATAAAAGTTATTATTGAGAACAGGATAATTTTAGAATATAATGAAATATATATTCTTATGAAATTTATAAATATATGTGACTAAATTTATAAATATAAATTTATATTTTTGCGCATTCAATTCGGAAAAAAATGTCATTTTTCCTCCTTCTAGTTATGGAATCTCACTTATATTCCCATTTCAAACTGAAAGCGAGTAATATTCCCACTATTTTCCAAACCGATTGCCCAACTGTTAGATAATGTTATATTATTGCTGCTATTTATTGTTGCATTTCCTTGTACTTATCCAATTTTAAGAATTGTCTGTAAAAATAGTCATTGCAGAATAAGTGATACTCCTTTCTAAGCATGGGTCAGAACTTTCTCAAGAATGAAAATTTAAGAATGTTACTTAAAATATATTGAGCCAACGATTTCAGAACCCTGTTTGATTATTTTTTTTTAAAACCTACCTTACGCTAAACCACATTAAACTGGAAATTTATGTATAATCTAATACACTTTTCCTCATGATACACTTTCATATAAATATTATCCTTGAGATAAATGTAAATTAAAATTTTTGTTATTTTTTTAAAGTTCCAAATAAAAAGCCTCAACTCTTATTCGTTGAAATAAATTAAAAACGTGCCAACATTTCGCCGAATTCAGGCATCTTAAGGTTAATTTTTTTTGTTTGATTCAGATTCAAAATCTGTTCAAATCCCGTTAAAATTCATTATAAAAAAAATATAAAGTAATTATTATAAAATTGATTGATTTGTTTTAAGAAGAGAATAACTTTGGGCTCAAATTAACATTCATTTGAGATGATGTTTTTTAAAATGTATTTTATTTTTTTAAGAATTGTCCATTAAAAAAAATGTCCCAATGCTTTTAGTCAATGTTTTTTAAATAATAGTTTTAATATAGAATAGGTAGGGGCAAAGACCCACAATTTTTTTTTTTCTAAATTGTGGGCAATCAGAAATAAAATTTTTCCTTAAAATATTAGTCTTGTTTGACTATTACCTGCAGAGAAATTTAGGATTAAAAAAAAAAAAAAATTGCGGGACTTTGCCCCAAAAAATGGGACAAACCCTCGCCGTACCGGGTTTTGTCACAATTAAGGTAAAAATGAAAAAAAAAAACTGTGAATACTCTTTTATTTCTTTGTTACATTATAAATCACAAAAACTTTATCGAATAAATTCGAAAAATAATTAATTTGAGTTCAACGGACAGCTGCCAACTTGCCTTATGAATAGCGTAATTAGTTAAGTTCTCTGCGGAACTTACTGCATTATGAAACCGTCCAGAGCTTATCAACATTGGGCTTTGATAATTTTAATGCGTCATCAACGTCGATGAATGATTCTTCATTCGTTTCTGTAAATTTAAAGGCACCTGGGAGTTTTTTTGTGAAATATACCTTCCTGGTCTCCGTCATTGTTTATCTAAATGATCTTAGCAAGGTTGTGACGGAATGAATTTTTTATTTTTCCCTGCTCTCTTATTACAGCGCAGTAATTAATTAAAAGCAAAGGCGAGCTCCGAATCTTCTTGAAGAAGTCCCAAGCTTCTGTGAAATTTCAATCTCTTCTTTGTCACTTTCTTTTTCATTGAACGAAAAATCGAAATCCGAGCAACTGTCGTGCACTGATAATTCCGCAACTGACAGCTATTTTTTCTTCCTTTCTTTCTCCCATGTGAATTTGGACGTCGTGAATTGAAGCTCGTGCTTTTTTGCTGCTTTGGCACTAAATGGGGTCCTCGCTCTAAATGTTATTAAAATTAAAAAAGAAAAAAAAATACAAATAAAAAAATTTGGAGTGCTTGGATGTGATGATAAAAATAAAATTTTGTTTTCATTTCGTTTTTAAAAATTATTTGTTCTATCTATAGCATTAAAAAAAAATGGCTTAAATTCTTTGTCTAAAATTCTGCTGTGGAAGATTTTTTCCGTTGACATCTATTCGTTCTCAACGTCCCTGAAATGCTTATAGAAACTCAATTACATTTTTGTTTAGACTCGGGAGACTCTAAACCGTCTAAATTAATTATGAATTAGGAAAAAAACCTACCCGATTTTCATGTTTACTCCGCCTTAGATTGTTGAGAAGATAAACTTAATTAAATAAAAATTTAGTTTAACATTTTAAAAAAATCTGGTGCAGTGCGCGCATTACACAACTTTCCCTTACCGTCATATAATTATCTTGTCTAATTAATTAATTAAATAATCTAATCAATTAATTATCTATAATTATCTTTTTAATATAATTTTAAAGAGTTCACATAAACAATACTTGAAATAAACTCAGCAGCATCAACTTCTTCACATCTCCCACTTAAGGACAATAAAACAGTTTTTTAAACAATTTTAGTACAACAATTCTGTACACTACCTATATATTTTAAGTATAGTATGTCAAGTTGAAAATATATTTGAAAAGTTTCGGTTTAGTTTCCATGGAAACATTTTTTTCCCATTAAATAATATAAAAGTAGAAATTATTAAGTTAATTTCCGTTTTTGTATTATTAAATTACATTATTACAGGCGGTATTATTGACAACAGATCGGTGGTTTGGTAAGAGGAGATTCGGTCGCATCCGTCTCCTGCCGGATGCGCTCGATTATCCGTCTACGGTCTTGTTCTCCTCATAAAATACGCTTTATCTTTGCTAATACTAGTCCGATTTTGATGATTCTTTTTTTTTTTATCAGATAATTTAATTGCCTTTCATACAATGCTAAACATAATTTACTATAAATTGCATGCTTTTTAAGTTAAACACAAATAAAATATTCTTTTCGTCATAACTTTTTTCAATGCATTTTCTCGGTGATGTACTACATAAATGAAAAGTTAATGGCCTTTGAAGAATAATTTAGGCAAGTTTCATCAAAATAGTTAGAGCCGTTTTCGAGAAAATTGTAAAAAAATATGTAAAATCGATTATATAAAGTGGCACTTCCGGTTAGTCGATTCTAATGAAAAAGTTGCTGTAACATCACAGCAATATACCTACCTTAAATACGTAATTTCAGTATCGTACAACTTTTCGTTTTTGAGTTAGGCTGTTCACATACACACACATACCCACATATCATTTTGCGAGACTTTGTTATTTGTTGGACTCAGGGAACCTTAAAACGTGTATTTCCGTTGAAAATTTTCACGATCGCAATACTTTCCCTTACTATATACTTCGTATATAGGTAAGGGAAAGTAAAAAAGTTATTATTTAATAATTTAGTGCTTTGAATAAATTATTGCTCTTGTAAAATAAATTTCTTTTGTCACAAATAGGTAACTTATGCTGGTGTTTTATTTCAACTAATGATTTTTTACTTCTTTATGTTTTATTTGAAAAATTAAGCATTTTTTCCTCTAATTTTACAAAATGTTTGTTCCCGTTTGTATTCGCATTTCCTTGATCTTCTGACCTTTGCCTCCCCGATCTTCTTCGCTTCCATGGTGCGTTCTCTGCCCATGAGAATGTCAAGGCCTTTTGCTCAAACTGTATTTTGTATCTGCTAATAGAGGAATATCTAAGGTCAGCCCAATTTTGATGCACGATTTTATGACATTCATTTTTCTTTATCCTTGTGCTATATGTACTTTTTTTGTATAAACAACGAATTTAGTTTTACCTTTTCCTCTTTTTTATCTTAACTAGTGAGGTTTTGATGACCGAGCTTTGGAGGATATTTACGTTCTATCTCTATAAATGCGTTACTATGAGTAAGGACTCGAAATTGCGTTATTAAGTTTAAAAAATCGGTGGGTTGTGATAGCCTAATAATTAGGGATGGCCAGTGTGTTAAATTCACTAGTTTTATATCCCGTCCTTTATACAAGGAATATTATCGTAGTCTGTAGATACAGCCTTCAATGATAAGAAAATGTAAATTACCTAAACGATTATTTGTGTGGGTATGTAGGTGATTGTAAGCCCATCATTTGGAAAAAAACAACAATATTATCAATTTTTAAAATTATACAACGTAATAATTATTAAAACCAAATAATTTTGCTCATTCTTCAGTTTTATTTTTGAAAATCCATAGGTTTTCATTTACTAAAAAATTCTCAAAAAACAAAGCAATTTTTAATTACTTTTTTTATATTAAATTTCTATCAAATATTTACTTTTTTTATTAAATTTCTATCAAATATTTACAAGACCAAACCAACAAAACCATTTGATTACTAAGTAATGTTTCAGAATTTGACCTTTAACTTTGTACCATCTGGCAGCTGCTACAAATCTATCATAAATTATCGAAAGCAATCAATTAAAAAATATTTATTATATATGAACAAATTCAGATTGAAGTTTTGGAAAAAAAAATTATCAAATTTGTTTCAGTTTTATTAGTAACTGATTGAAATAAAGTGTTTGTAAAGTAGGTATCACATCCAGATTCTTTTCAGACCCCTAAGAACTTGTATTGTTTTTATATGGGAAATTGATGTAATGAAATGGTTATCTTTGGAAGGCGTGTAGGTGTTTGGAATTGGAAAATTGGATTTAACTAAAGTAGTCCGGAGTCCATTTTAATTCCAAGCTTGTCTCGTTAGCCGCTACATCCTAAATCCTTAAGTCCACTTTACTCCTTAATCCTATTCCACGTTATTTGCTAACAGTAACCCGTTCCATCCATGGAACCGTGACAGGGAGGATTAAGGGTTTGTCTTTTTCTAATCTGCCTTTATTTACTGCTCAGGTTCGCAGATTCTTCATTTAATGGTATAAAGGGTTAGTGAGATTTTTTATTTATACCAATAATAAAGATTGTTATCTGTATAAAAAAAAAAAATCATCAATCTGTATCATGCAAACCTTGAAGGGGAATTATACTTAGTTACGATGTACGGTTTCTTGAACAACGTATTTTATATTAGACGGATTTTAAAATAAATTTATAGGTATTAATATTCCATGAACTTTAATCTATATATTAATATACAAGTATTTTTTTTTTCTTCGCCTGTATGCATTGTAAGATGATAATAGACAGTTTCATGTAGGTGTGCACAGTATAAAAAAATTCACATCTTTTCGCATATTTAAGGTTGGTTAATTTTTATCTTTGTTTCTGACTTTGCCACGATTATCTCTAGAATGAGTACACCGTTTTTTTACATTATTTATTTTTCTAGGATTTGGGCCAGTTGTGCCTGTCTACCAAAAACGAACACCCTCAGCGCTATAGCGGTTGCGCAATAGCCGTAAAATCTCTTTCATAGATTGCAGCGCCAAAATGGCTTAGAAGATTTTGATGAAAAACTACATCGCGAGAAAAAGAAGGAAAACAATTATGACAGAAAGAATATTTTATTTGCGCAAGACTCGAAAAGTATAAATTGTTCGTTGATTAGAGAAATTGATTAATTTCAGACACTGGACGATTCTAGTACTGATAATAATGCTTATTGTTAATCTCCTCATGTCTGACGTTTAATATTACAGAAAGTAATATACAAATCGCAGAAAGTAATAAACCTGTTTAGAAATAATTACAAAGCAAAGATGGTAAAAACATTACACTGGGATACAAATGCAAAACACATTCTACCTTTCACTGGTTGGCTCTATTCCAGTCATTTAATGGGACGAGATTTGGAAAAGTCTTACTTTCTTTTGTATTCTCTTGATTTTGCACTTGAAAGCTTTATACTTTTATTCTTATTTCTTTTAGTTCTTGTCCCTTCCCTGAATTATTTGTATTAGATTCCCTTTTGTTGACTTGGTTTTTTCTCTTCTATAAACTAGAACGAAGAGTGAAAATAGTTCTATTCTCCCTTTTCAGTTTTCCTTTGAGAAAACTGTGCAGAGAAAAAAAAAAACGAATTGAGGTTAACAAAATGAGCAGTGAAGCAGAAAAGAACTTAAAAACGTGTTGGCAAAAAGATTTTTGTTTTAAGTGATCCTATATGACAGCAATAGTAGGGAGTAAAAAAAAAAATTCGTATTTTTGGTTGGGTTGGTTATTGTATTTTTATTTTCTCATTCATGATAGCCAATTATTTTCTTCGTGTATCCAGTTTTTTTTTATTTAATGCACTCAATGCATAGATTATAATTAATTTCAATCAGTACTTATAATTTTCACTGCCAGTTATAGCAATTACTGTTAGTAGATAACCAGTTCATTTAAGTTCGCCACTTTATGCTTTTAAATTTTATTATTATTACGAGATTGGACTCCTTTATGAGAATTTAATTTGAATATATAATAGAAGAAATGTTTTCCGTGAAGAAAAATTGATTTCGTTCTTATATAATTCAAGCCAATCAAACTGCTTCCTTGTTAGCAGCGTTTCTCTTATATTATCTTACCATAAATTTTTTTTGAATTTTATTCATTTCTTAATATTTTAATTTAACTAAGGATATTTTGTTAAATTGAGCATAATTCTTCTTATTTGTGTGCATTGTTAGTTGACCGTATGGTAATAAATCATGAAGAAGATGGTCCGGGTGGAATATAAGAATAATTAAGAATAAAATAAAATAGTTGTAACTATTTATTTAATGCCGATGTCACGGCACACATTGTAGGTTTATCTGTATAAATTTACGGTTTGGAAAAAGGTAATAAATCCATTTTAAAAAACTCAACAAAACTGGACCATTAAAATCCATGAAGTCTTAGGTTCGGTACTTAGTAAGTAAATACTGTTTCTAGACCTACAGTTATGTAAGTGATATGGTCAGTATCCACGCTCGACCGCCAGATTTTTCTACCAACGCATTTAAGGATCAGGTATCCACTTTATTGAGAGTAGGTGTGCTCCAGGGGAGTCTCACGATCCTAGATTCGATCCTCGGCTGATATAACAGAATAAACCCGATTCAGGGAGTTAAGATCCAGAGCTCTTCTCCTAAGGTTATATGTATTACTGTTAAATTGCAAAATAACGTTATCGTTGTATTTATGATTTGAAAATCTTTCTTGTAAATCTAGTCAGTATTTACGTGAAGAGGCAAGATTATTGTCTAAAACGAAAAATAATATAATTTTAACCAGCATTGGAGCCAACCCATCTTAAAGTTTCAACTCTAGAATATTTAATTTGTAATCACTTGCTTTTGCGTATTAAATGAATTGACTGTTAAAAAAATAACAGGTTGTATTTACGAACGCATCTTTAATAACAGATTACAGCTCACGACTGTAAATTACACCGTTTCCTTTTTCTCTGTCGAAGGATTATCACTTTCTTCAAGTAAAAAAAAAATGAAATTCTTATGACTTCCATTTCCTTGGTTCATGAATTTATATATTTTTCCATTCAGTTGTTCTATACATTTCATCTCCTACCTCCGTGTGAATCCTCTTTGCAGTGGAGCTGGAGCAATGACCGATCAGTTGGGAGATGTGAGCACACTGCTATTAGAAACTAGCTACAACCGAATAGCATTTCCTCGAACCCCTATACTTGCTCGGGTCTTAGTGCCGTTCGATTCATTCCCGGTTCTATCCAACCGTTTCATTGTGATCAGAAGGCCAATACAATTGAATTATGAGAACTCATTACTATTGTCCAATTCCAAATCATCAGGCACAATGCTATCCTCCCATTGACGGGTTACTACAAGTTGGACTTTAGTAACAGGTAATAGTTCGCCCCGTCTACATCCTGATGTCTTCACGAATCCATATCAATCGATTCCTAGGCATTTACAGTAAGGTATTGCTTACCAGTTGGGAGATAATTCACTTTCTGTTATATGAGGTGTGGTAGACAGTGGGATCTGGAGACTCTCCGCTGGCACATCCAGCCGACCAAAACGTCTACCTTTTATTGGGTTGGATTGCAAATTGACCGTTGAGCATAGATACTGACCACATCACCTCCTTGTATATCCGCTAGTCATGAAAGAGTACGAGTACTTCCTTGCCGAGTATTGAATATATGACCATTTATGGGTTTTTCTATGTTTATTTATCAAATATATTTATTGGCCATTGGTGGACTTCTGTTTCTATTTTACAGACGTTTCGGTTTTATTTCTTTAACTGCAAACTGTATAATTATAGGCCTGCGCATGGGGGGTGTCACAAGTGCTAATATTTCAAAAATTTATGTTTTTCCCCTATTAAATAGTAGATAGAAGCAAAGTTTAAAGATTGAACTTTTAAAAAAAAACATATTGCTTAGAACTAAAGCTAAAAAAATTCAACTAAAACTTTTTTGTAGCTCAAGAATGTTAAATTTCAACAAAAAATTGTTTAAAAACTTTTGAATATCCCCGGAACCGCGCCCGACTGGGGAGTATGTAACGACCTACCGGTACTATGGTTCATGCACGTCTATGTATAAAATAAGAACGGTAATTGGTAAAATACATCCGAAATTTTATTTAATTCACACGTTTTAGATGTCCTCTAGGTCAAAAAAAGTGTAGAAAAAAAAAAAATAAACTGTAGCTTCCTCTATTTCTGTGGATCCTAGTTAGGCTGCACCGACATTTGACACGTGTATAAGTGTCTACACGGCCACTTTTTAACACTCGATCGGAAAGCAGTTATAGTTGTGTTTTTAATTACAGTTTTATCGAATTTCATTGGTAAACCCTATACTAATTTGAAGAAAACGATTACAATTCGTGTGTAATTTTTATTGGTAGCAACAATTAAATGCATTTCCTGTTTGTAGTGATTTTTAGTAGTATACAGTAAGTTAAAATTGAACAATAAAAAATGTTGTAAAACATATTTATCTGGCGCTGAAAATTGATCCTTACTTGACTGCCACTTCACGTCTTCACTTCTCGGTTGTTGTACGCCCGTTGGTTCCACAGTAAGGGCTGAACTTTAGCAGTCTATTGGGGATCAATTTTCAGTAGAGATATTCAAGATTTTACTTAAGGAAGGATAGAGGACGAAGACTTCGACAAATCCAAGGGTTTGGACCTTGTAAAAACTGTGACAGTTTTCTGTATGAGTCACCGATTCTTGCCTATCGAAAAGTAGTATTAGGAATCAACCAGACCCAGTCCTTGATCCGAAGAATATTTTGAATAATAATCCGACTAAATACGAATTTGTCTTTATAGAGTTGATATTTTTTTTTATTTAAAAAAAAATATATTGATTTATGAAAACTTCACTAACTGTGTTTTCCTCCCTCGTGTTTTCTTTATGAGTACGGTACTTTTTTATTCCCTGGAAAGCTTGCAAATCGGGGAATTCAAGGAATTGAGGGAAGAACTAGAGTAATAGAAGTGCTTTAAAAAGTAAATCCTTTACGCTGCTTTACTTTTTAAACATTTTTTTTTTTTTACTACAATGGCCTCATATTGTTAATATTCTCCATATTTTTCTCTACTTCGATTTTCCATACTTTCCTTGGTCGATCGTCCTCCACTAAGGAGTCCGGCAATCGACTTTCACTTTAAGGCAGTTTTATACTTGACTCTATCGAACCAAATAGCTAGATTGATTTTGAAGTGAGACTGCCATTATGATCGATATAATTTTATGTTATTTAAATTTAAAAAAAAAAGAAAAAGAGACTTCTTTCATTTAATACCGATATCAGACAGGGTACAAAGCTGTGAAGATGCCGTTGGACAAAGCTCGTTATTTTAATGGAGGACTGTACCTTACCGCTTTGTTAAAAATGTAACGCACTTTCAAGAAAATGAGGCCCTTTAAATCCTCTATTATAAAGATGGTAGGGCGAATTAGAACAAAGAAGCAACTTAATGCTCGCCTTGTCTGAAAAAAAGTAATTTATTCAATAATGAAAAGAAGAACTAGGTGAATCCTTATTCACAATTAAACGGTACATAAATAATTAACGGTTAGATAAAATAAGTTGTAAAAGTTAAGACGGGTTATTAATTATTAATTTATTATTTCCTTTTAACTGTTAATAAATTATAAATGTCGAGATTAATTTATGAATAATAGAGTTCCTTTTTTTTCTTTATTAACAGCCTGTGATAACATTTTAATATGCGATTTAATAGGTAATTAATATTTAATAATAGTAAACCAGGTAATAAAAAACTTACAAATTATTACATGATTATTATTTGTGAATGCCTGATAACAAAAGTCGTAACTAGGATGCGATATTTTCTCTTCGAGATCTTTATTTAGGAGGAATAAATTCTTGGCCTGTTTCTTTTCCAAGAGGCGCCAAGGTGCTGTTCATTTTTTTTTTTTTTTTTTTTTTTTGGCCAAATAGTTTAGTACCCTTCTTAAACCCCCAAAAAATTTTGTATTTTGTATCAGCTATATGTGTTTAGTTTGTTTATATAATATCTGAATTTTAAATGGAAAAATGATTAATTAAAATTTATAAAAAACTAAAATAAGTTGGAAACCTTGAAATAAATCATTTTTTATTTATATTTCGCAAATTAAAAAATTCTTTTTCGTTATTACAATAACATAATAAATAATGAAGAATGAGATAGTCCTGGTGGCGGTCAAGAATAAAATAAAATAATTGTAACTGTTTATTTATTGGCAACGTTTCGACCATATTCTAGGTCTTCATCAGTTCACCTCAACCTTTGACAAATAGGAAGATACTTCAATACCCAAAACAATAAATAATGGGCTGCTAAAGTAAAAAAGAGAAGGTAAAACAGAATTAGTTTTCTGTATGAAACAAGTATAATGTTAATTAATTGTAAGCAAGTATAATAAAGCACATAATGTTAACTATTTAATGTTTAATGTTAATTATTCAATGTTAACGGACGTTTTGCCGCTTTTTGCAAGCTTTTAGACAGGAGAAGAACAATAAATAACGAAAATAAATACAATTAATTTAAAAGAGGGAAATATTAAAATATACTATGAATAAAATAAATGCTGTGTTTAATATTAGACGAATATGTGGACTAATGCATTATATAAAATCATACGGGGTATAAATACAAAGGAAGAATAAAAATGATAAATACGGTAATTTATTAAGGAGCTATCTATTTTTTCATCAATAAGCGTTTTTATCTAGTTGTATTTTTAATATTAAAAGTTAATTACATAATTAGATTCAATCTATTGCAGATATGATCGCTATGGAATAAATCTATAAGTATTTTAATTGATGAAATACAATTTTTAGTTATATTTTCCAATCACCTAAAGATTTTTAATTTTTTTTTTTTAAATAATGATTTCTTAAAATAATTATTACTTTTTTATATAATTTTCCTGAATTTCCCTCCTGTTAACGGAGCTGTTTCAAACAATTGAAATAGATTCTGACAGACCATAGGCGATGACCCATGAGTTTTACGCCTTTAAACGAAAGCAAACAACACAACAATGCTCTCATTGTACAATAAAGACAATTACAATTAGTTGTTCAATCGACGCTCTGTTAGGACTGGCAATTACGATGGGGTACCGAAATAAACGTAACCGAAATAGAATTGGGCCACTGGTTTAAAAATAGTTGCGCGGCTATCCAACACGAAAAAAATTGAGGTTTTGTTGAAGAAGTTTATGCATTAAAGATGTCCGGTTATTCAATTGTTTATTTATTGATTTGTCAATTTTTTCACTATGTAGTGTTGTTATCTTTATGCACTTGAGAATATATATATATATATATAATTTTAAATTATTTTATTAAGGGTAATTTTCTATTTTATTTATTTCCCGTATTTATGTTGTAGGCCTAGATGTGCCCTACATGGTTGGGTCAAAATGTCGGCTGTACATAAAAAAAATATATATTTATTTTATTCCACTGACTGCTTCTCAACTGGTATATAATTCCAATTTTTCACTTTTTATGAAAAATCGGCAAAAACCCAATAAAATGTGAAACATCTCCAGGACGAAATAATTTTCAAAATAAATGTACTGATTACTTTTCGTTCTTTTTTAACTCCACCTTTGGCTCAAAGAGTTTGGTTTTAAGGAACTGAAATACCCTGTATAAAATTGCAGTAAGTACCCGGATACCGGATACATATATTTTAAATGTATAGGTAAGTCCTATACAATAGGACATAATTTTATTTAATTAGTTTTTATTAAATAGTTTAACGTGGATGAAAAAAAGTATAATATTTAAATGTTGTACTTAACAATAATTTTACTGCTTTATTAATGAAACGACAATACCAGCACAATAAAAGTATAAAAATATTAAAACATTTTTACAACATAGAAATATTATAACATAGAGTATTATAACATAGAGAAACATAGGAGAAATTCAAAAGACGGGAACAAAACACTTCTGCTTTCTTAATCGTACCAAGTTTATTTTATTATAATTCTCTTTTTACTAAAATATGAAAGTTCAAATTTTATTAATAAAAAAGAGACGAGAATATTGAAATAAAATAATAATTAATGGCCTTATTGTATGCTATAAAAAATGCTTTGAATAATCTTTGACTGGGATAAATTGCCGAGGTTCGTTATTTCAGCTTAATGACACGCTTTTCGCTCTTTTTCAATCTATTATTTCCCACAACGGTCTTCTCATATTTTTTTTTTTTTGCCTAATATGAATTTCTTTAGAGATAAAGCATTACGCAAATTTATTTCTGAGGTCTATTCTAAATCTTTAGCATATCCTTCCGCTGCATTCAATTACAGACGGGCAAGCAGAACTTGTTCGTATTAGAGTATTATAGGATAGGATAAATTAAAACGCAAATATAAAAACATGTTGTATACATGTTAATTAATGTTAATGCTTTTGTTATGAGGTTTATTGTTACCTTATTAGTTCATCACACTCTTACAGATTGGAAAAATACTGTGGACTTTCCATTGACTTAGTAATTTTATGGGAACTTTCGCTAGCAATAAATTAGCATATGTTTTGCATAGCAATTGTTTAATTTGAGAAATCTCCATGAAGATACTTCCGCCTGATAATAGGATGTCCGGTTGGGATAAGCTTAGGAATTGTAAGCATCTTCATCCTAAGGACAGTTATTTTAGCGAAAACGCAATACTTTTTTTGGATGTGTTCTCTTAAACATTGTTTTTATAGATGAATTGTTAACATCAATAGTGGGGTCTTGAATATTCCTAGAAATATGCAGAACCCATAATTTAAAAATAAAAATCAAAATCTAATAATTTCATCATATATTTAATAGAGGTGTCCATAGAAACTATTATATATATTTTTATTTTTTTTAATTCAGTGAAAAAGAAGTTTAATCCGTGTCAATTATTTTATTTATTTGATAGGTTATGATCCATATTAATAAAATCTAACAAAAATTTTGTTTTGTTTTATTTAAAACTGAGATAGCAGGAGGTTGGAGCTTGGATGGTTGTGATTCGTGGAAAAGAACTACCATTCGATTTTCCCGTATCATTGATTATTCACCATTGTCAGTAAAAGAGCTTGCTTGCTTTTTTTAATCATTTCATGAGCCGATCGCCCATGTCTAATTGGCACTTCGATGTAGTAAACGGTTCGTTAAGTTTTTCATGAGGAGAGGAATTGATTTTTTTTTATTATGCCTTACATCTTCGAATTTGAATATCTGTAATTAAAAATCTTTAACTATTATTACTTTAATTAAATTATAGGTTATATTACTCGAATATTTATCTAATATTTTTTATAGACATACTGTGCGTCGTGTGTTGATGATTCTTCCCCTTTAGCATTTTCATCGAATTTCCTAGCTCTCTGCAGGATAAAATATCAGCTTTCACTTTCGACTTGACAGATCACGTAAACCATTTTCTCCTGTCAGTTGTCGTTTTATTGAAAATCCTTACCCCGTGTTAGTTCTATTTTAAAAATAGAAAGAGAGTGCCTTGGAATTGTAATCTTTGAAAAAAATAAATAAATGAAACGCTAACAAGGATGAGAAAAAAATCGTGACGCCAATTATGATAAACCTTTTTTTGTGATTTTAGATTGAAAATATTTTGACACTTGCCCTACTGTTCGACTAAATGGCGGCGAATGACAAATATTCGTTGTTTTTAAAGTCGAATGTACTTTTCTTAAAGTCAATTTTTTTCGACTGTTCGACCTCTTGGAATTACAAGGCTCCAACTAACACTTCATTCCGTAAAAATTCCGCAGAGCTACTTGTGGGCGTGGCCTCCTGACAGGTCGGCTAATGTTTTTGGCACGGTCTGTACATCAAAAGTCGTTTCTGTTGAGGCGGCCATTGACGATCTCTTTCTTTGTTATTATATATTTAATTATTACCTTTCTTTTGAAAGATCATTGACTCCATCTTTTTTTAAATCTTTGGATATCAGCCTCAACGAATTTCAGCTGGTTACTATTTACTTGTTTATATTTAATTTGCCTCTTGCATTTTTGATTTATAATTTTATAAGCTATTTTATTGAAATTAGGAGCTTATGGTTTATGATTCGTATGGTTATAGAATTTATTTGTTTTCTATAAATCAGCATATCTACAGTGTATTATCTATCTTTTTTGTTTTAATTCTTTTAGTATTCGTAAATATACTTTAATATAATATATTAAATATATATTTTAATATCGTAAATATATTTTTATTTTATTCCTCTTTATTTGTTAACATTAAATTTTAATGCCCATTTATTAAAATAAGTAAAGACCTGAAATTACATATACCTCTCAACTAGAATCCTTAAATGAAGATCTAATTTTAGAATAAATTTTAATTACCTTATCATAAAATATAAAAGTCCTGAAACCAGCTATAAATATTAACAACCTATAAATTTTGTCAAATAGTTATCAGAAACACTAAAAATTTTATCACTAATTGTTAAAATAAATAAACTGTATTAAATAATAATATAAGGTTTGAGTGATTGGATTTTAGATTTCAATATCGAAGACTAACTTTATTGCAGACAGACTCAGCATTCGATGTACAGACCTTGCCAAAAACATTAGCCGGCCTGAAAGAGGCCACGCCCACCAGTTGCTCTACGGAACTTTTAACCTTCATTCGTTCCTTGTGAATTGATTCCAAAGTTTCATTAACGCATTATTCTGTTATCTCTCCACCTGCAGTAGAGATCTTATGATATGGCACTAGTCGATTCTTGTCATAATGAATGTAAAGAACATTTACAAAAACATTAATTAATAAATATTAAATAATAAATTTGCAACAAAACTTTGTTAACCTTCGCCTGCCTCATTTTTCGTAAAACTGCTGCTACAAACATC
This sequence comes from Rhaphigaster nebulosa, assembly GCA_948150685.1. Taxonomy (NCBI): domain Eukaryota; kingdom Metazoa; phylum Arthropoda; class Insecta; order Hemiptera; family Pentatomidae; genus Rhaphigaster; species Rhaphigaster nebulosa. The sequence goes on along the minus strand of OX411312.1, from coordinate 31,912,191 downwards.
CTCTTAAGACTACAAGAAATTGGTATCTAATCATGCATTCTTACAGCTCGGCTGTTTCTTCGCATATCAGATTGAACTCACTAAGAGCTCATTTTCTTCGATTTTGTCAGTTGGAACCTTGTAATTTGACAGGGTCATACTCTTGAATTTCAATGTGTCTTACTTAAATTTTGCTTGTAAAAAATTATATTGTGAATATTAAAATCTGCTATATTCGAGGGAAATAGGTTACAATGAAAAATGTGCACATTCATACCTTGAGAAGAAAAAAAAATGTATGTATATATATATATATATATATATATATATATATATATATATATTTCTTGTAATAAACTAAACTAGAATATAAGAATAATAAATTAATAAATAAAATAATAAATTAAAAAAAACAAAATCTACTTTGGATTGAGAGACTTTTGTTTTAGAATCACATAAATTAATCAAATTAAAGTTAGGAGCTAACAACTAATTGAGAAGTAACGTGAATAACACGGAACAGTGTTTTTATCTTGTTGATTTGAAACTACCTGAGAATATGGTGCTCTCTATCAGCCTCCTGCCATTAAAGCTTGTCGTACTCGTTAGAAACACTCGGGTGACTTGAGATGATAGCGATAGGTGTTATGCAAGGATCAAGGTTGTCTGTAAATGCCATTGTCGATATTATTTAACTAAAGGTTGTTCATTTAGTCGTAAAGTTTTACGATATCTGGGCCAGCAGCTGTGTCTTTGATGCTGAAGCCTAACATCGGATGACCTGGCACTATGATTCTCTTTAATGGACAATAACGCCTCTCAATTAAGAAAAACTCAATTGTATATTTGTACTCGTGCACTGTGCCCTTTCAGAAAAATGCTTCAGGGTTTTCGAAAATAAAGTATTATTATTAATATTTTTATAACATTAACATTTTTTATCCGAAACAAACCAACGTTTCGAAATTTTCTTTCATCCTTTGGGTTTCTTTCTTTCTTTCTTTCTGAATTATACTGTTTTTTCTAACATAAAAATAGTTGACAGTAACTTCCTAAAGTCTTTTTTTCGTAAGTAAATTATTTCGTCTATTATGTCCAATAATAAAAATTTTTAAAGTCATTATTATACTAAGGATTTTCTGCTATGTCTTATATCGATGTCACAATTTTTGTCAACAAAAAAAATAGTTAAATTTTCTGTTTGTATTCACTTTACTATTATTATTTTTGTGTGACTCATGTAGCACATCTTTTAACTGAACTCAGGGCTATGAAATATATTCTTTAAAAAATACTTAAGGTATGCTTTCCTTTTTCCCTCTTTTTTTTCTGTTTTTTTTTTTATTATTTCATCGTTATGCCAGATAATCGTCTCTAAAACATGCTTTTCTTCGTATCATACTAAATTATATGTAAAAGATATAGACTGAATTAGACATCAATGCTTAGCTTGATTATAATTACAATAAGAATATCATTAAAGGCCATGAAAAGGTCACGAAAAGTTGTCGGGAAAAAAATTAGAGTGCAAATTATAATTTATTTAAAAAAATGTTTGGAATGTTAATTATTTTTGTAATTATGATTCGTAGTTATTTTTGATAATGTAAGTACAGCTGTTAAAATATATGTATATATTTTTTTTTTGCTTGCATCTTCCTTTTAAATAATGCAGTAGGCAAATTCGGTGCTTCTTGGAAAAGAAGCTTGGTGCTTCTCCGCCATGGTGAGACGCACCACGGAATACCCGCCTGGTACCGACCTATGCCCACCATGGGATATATGGGACATTCGTCTTGCCGTGGAGAAGCAGAGGATCGGAAGAGCTCCAGGTCTGGACGGAGTAGACGCTGCGGTCCTCAGGAATAGTGCCCCGTACGTGGAGGAGGAGCTCCTCCGGATTTTCAATGATTGTTTGGAGAGGGGGTACTTTCCAAGCAAGTGGAGGATCGCAGACTTGAGACTGCTCTACAAGGGAGGAGGGAGAGACAAAGAATCGCCTAAGGCATACAGGCCGATATGCCTCCTCCCTGTCGTCAGCAAAGTCCTGGAGCATCTGATCGTAACGCGTCTTCGCCCGATCCTCAGTGCAGCTAGTCATCCACGGCAATTCGGCTCGACCCGTGGCAAGGGAACCACAGATGCCCTGCTGAGAGTGCGTAGGGACGTGGAGGAGAGGGCGGAGAAATATGTCATGTTGGTGCTCTTCGACATATCCTCCGCCTTCGACAGTGTGTGGTGGCCCTATGTACTCCAACGGCTGCAGGAGATCGACACCCCCAGCAATTTGTACTCGCTCGTTAGTAGTTACCTCAGTAACAGGAGCGTTAAGATCAGAGGTAGCTACTACGAGGTAGAGCGAAGGATTGAAAGAGGTTGTCCGCAGGGCTCTGTCCTGGGTCCGGTCCTGTGGAAGCTTGTCTTCGACCAGCTGCTGGGGGAATTAGAGGAGAGAGGGTTCCTTGCCACGGCCTACGTCGACGACCTGGCGGTCATAGTGGCCGAGAACAGCAGAGCCAGATTGAAGATACAGGCAGAGAGGTGCGCCAGTCTCGTGTCGGAATGGTGCGTGAGGAGGAAGCTGAGCATGGCCGCATCCAAGACCCAGGCCATGCTCGTAAGAGGCTCTACAGACAGGGCTCACCCTGTCATACTGGACATAGATGGCCAGAGAGTGAGGATGGGTGAGGAGGTGACCTACTTAGGAGTGAAGATGAGGAGAAGATTCGACGTCACCCCTCACCTAGACTACCTGAAGGATAGGGTGACCCAGTCTATCAATGGCTTATACAGGATTGGGGGTGCGTTCTGGGGCATCAGGTATCCCGCCACGATGACCATTTACAAAGGCGTGGTCATGGGTATCCTGAGATACGCATCCCCAGCGTGGAGCCAACACCTCACGCAGCTGCAGAGAAGGAGATTGGCCACAATTCAGAGACTGGCTCTGCTTAGGGTCACTAAGGCCTATAGAACGGTGTCGCATGAGGCGGTGCAGGTGCTAGCTGGAGCGATGCCCCTGGACCTCGTCCTCAAGGAGGACAGGATAAAGTACGATGTGAAGAGGCAGGGGCTTGACGCGCTACCGGGGGGACTCCGGGACAGAGTTCGCGAGACCCCTAATGAATGGAAGAGGATATTGAGGGAGGACATTATCGAAGAGTGGAATGGACGGTGGATAGGGAGTCAGAAGGGAGCTACCCTAAGGAAGTTCTTCCCCACCGTCCAAGAAAGGCTGAAGGCGAGATGGATCCTCCCTGATTACTGGGTCTCGCAGATGCTGACAGGGCATGGAGGTTTCCGAGGGAAACTACAGGAACACGGAAAGGACATAGACCCTCGGTGCCCCACCTGTGGAGTCCCTGAAACTGCAGAGCACGTGATCGTGTACTGCACCGCAGTAGAAGGACACCGAGCCAGGTTGTCGAGAAGTACCGGGATGTTCGCCCTCGCCGAGTCGGACTTCCCCCGTCTGATGGAGGAGGAGGCATACCCCTCCTTCAAGGACTTCATATACGGGTGGAAGGAGGTGGTCGGCCCTGAGCACTTCACCCTGGGAAGGGTCAGACCACCCGACGGCGGTGAGCCTCAAGAGGTATGATACCGAACGGATGCAGACTGGAGGAGATGGGATCCGGACGGATGCAGTGGACCAGGAGGGCTGGACCAGTATCCGGACGGATGCGGCTGAACAGGAGGGCTGGACGGCACCGGGCGGATCCGGACTGGAACCGGACGGATGCAGAGCGCCGGAAGGGCTGGCCACGCCGCGCGGCAGAGGATAAGGTGCAGCCCTAAGGTGCGCAAGCACGCACCGGGCTGCATCACAGTAGCAGGAAAAAAAAAAAAAAAAAAAAAAAAAAAAAAAAATTGTCTCCACAATTAAAAGTTTTCACAATTGTAAAATAAGAACTTTTATAATAAAGTGTTGATTTATGGGAGCAGTGGCATGCGCTATCCCAGCGTACTACCCCACTGCTCCTGAACCCCGTATGCCAGAAATGGCTAGGAAGGGGGAATAAAAAAAAAAAAAAAAAAAAAAAAAAAAAAAAAAAAAAAAAAAAAAAAAAAAAAAAAAAAAAAAAGGTGCTTCTTGGAATTACCAAAAATACCTAGATAAATTTGAAATAAATGCAACTGCGTTGATTAAATTTCGCTGAATCATTAAACGAAACACACATTTCGGTAATATAGGTTTTGTTTTAATGCATGCCGATGTTTCGGCCTAAGTTGTAGACCCTTCATCAGTGCTAACAAAAATAAACTACAGAAATAATAAAAAAGAGGAAAATTAAAATAGCTTATTGTATAGGGGAATATGAAAGAACGAAATACTACTTTATTGTTTCATGTTCCTTCATGTAATCTTTCTTTATTAACTCTACTTTTCTATTATTCTTATATCTGACTTTTCTGATTCACCCTGGTGAAGCCCTACATCTAAACCCGAAACGTTAGCACACGTTGAGAAAGTCTTATATTATTAATTTTAATTTTATTAATATTCAGTATAAATGCAACATTATTCACATCCTAGTGCATTATTAACTATTCTTAGCCTGCTCAAGAATCTACTTCCTGCTTTTTTTTCTTTTTGTTAAATAACAGTTTTAAATAATTCGGAAACTGTTGTCAAAACATATTCTATTAATAAAATTATTTTTACCTTGGAACTAACATTGTTTAATGATCTAGCCCACTTATCAGTTTCCCTTTTATTGTTCCCATCCGTCCTTGCGCTAAGTAGGACGCGCATGGGTTTTATGTGCTGCTGCGGTACGATAGGAGCATCGCATGAAGGAGTTGGTAATCCTTAGATTTATGTGCCTCGGGGATCCTAGCCTTAAGATCCGACCTATCTTCGGAGGATCATGGGGCGGTATTATAACAATTTATGTTCCTATTTTGTTATCTCCAGACGTAAATTTAACTGGAATTTTATGACATATAGTCCTATAAGTTGCATTAAATCATGAAACGAAGGTTTATGTTTTTTAATACATTTCTTTAAAAAATATTATACGTCAATACGTCTATGAATTCGCTACCGTTGTGTAGATAATCCAAAAACACAATGATAACCAATTAGGAAGATAGATTTAGGCATCGCAGCTCTGAATGTATCGTCTACAACCAAAATTCAATTACATAACTAAGGATAAGTTGTAGGATTTCATCAAGGCTAAGAAAGACAAGATACAAGAATAATAGAAAAGAGAAGAATGAATGTAGCAGAAACATATGAGAGAATATGAAATAAGAAAATATTATGATTAAAAATATAAACATAAAAATACAGAAAGAAATTGATAAAGAGTTATAAAAGAAAACATAATATAAATTTGCGTGATAAATAAGTTAAATGAAATGTTAATCGTAAGTTCACATCGAATAAAAAGGAAAGAGATAAAAATAGAAACATACAAATAATAAGGAAAGATATAAAAATAGAAACATAAAGTTTAAAAGGAAAGAGATAAAAATGGAAACATAAAATTGAATATAAAAGAGGAGTATGGAGAGCAACAAAAGTAAAAAAAAGGAGTAATAAAAAAATGAAAAACTTTTGATTCGACGATCCTCCAGCTTTATTTATTTTCAAGTATAATGCAATACACACAAAAATATATGCAATATAATGTACATTTTTCCTTATATCATTTTATGATGAGGCACGAAAGTCGGCCTTGCTCGTCTGCCACGAACTGATGAGGATTTTTAAATAGTTTATTAGTCGGAAGCCATCTAGTGATGACTACGGGAAGGTGAAGTACTAGTGTACTCCAACAGCAAACGGCTTTAAAAAATTTGAAATACATTGCAAAAATCAGTGCTAAAGATGTACTCATGTATAAATGGAAAGTAATGAGTAGTAAATTATGTGGCGTATCTCTAGTTATTAGACGAAATGATTGAAGTGAAAAAATGTTGACTGGTTATCAACTATTACAAATGTAGTTAGTACAGTATAAAATACGAGTAATATTTAGCACTTACATATAATTAAAATCTTACAAGGATATGAAAACAAACGGGAAAAAATTGAAAAATCAATAAAAATATTCAGTGTTGATATGATAATTAAATATTAAAGTATCTGCGTGTAATATGCAGTTCAATTATTGTTTTATTTTTTAATTTGTGGTGTGTAGTAATATAGGCTTTAACTAAATGCTATAAACTTAAAATTAATCACCAACTGACATCTGTAAGATCTGTGAGGATGTACTGAGTTGAGCTTTGAGGCTCCAGTAAAAATCATGAAATGTCTCCTGTATCCAATAGTTACTATCTCAAACGTTTCATCAAATCCTCATTGGTTTTTAAATCCAAAATAAATCCATGATTAGCAGAATGTTATATGTTGCTGCTTAGGTCCTGAAATAGATACCTATTCATCCTTCCATTATAAATTCCTAACCTACAATTTTCTAAAGTTGTTTTTCGCTTGATTCCTCATAATTCTCCTTAAAAAGAAGTTGGTCTCGGGGCCTTTCAACAACCTTTTATAGGAAAATTACCAATGGGCAGTTTCTTTGCAAGTTACTGCCACATTTACATTTAAATACAGTTGTAAATATCTATATTTTTTAGATAATAAAAAGAAATACTCAGACATTTTAAATAGATTGGCTGAATGCCAGAATGACCTTATTTCAAAACTTTGCTTATTATTAAATTTCTTTTGATGGAATATTTTTTTTGCAGAGGGATAAATTAAAAAGGATTCCAATTCTGTAGAGTTGAACGAACTATAAACAATCATTTAACCGAAACATTTTTTTAAACTCATATATATACACATATATATATATATATATATATATATATATATATATATATATATATATAAAATTTAAGTCTACACTTAAAGATTTAGAAAATTGTATTTAAGTTTTTCTGAAATAGATTCCAAATAGATTACAGATTCTTTTTACATAAATAATAATTTTCTATGAAAGTTCTTTAAGTTTATATAATCTTTACAAAATGAGCCTAATTAACGTAATATCATAGTTTATTTCAAGCAATTGAGTATTTAAATTATTAATCATTTATGAAATAGAGAAAATTATATATAATATTGCTTTTATCTTGAGACAATTTTAATTTTATGTAAAATAATTTTTTTTAATTTAATTAATTTTCTCTCTTTTACTTATTTTAACTCTTTTTATAGAATAAAGGATAATATATTTTATTTTGAGGGGTTTCTTCGAATAAGAAACAAGGTTATTTTTTGCTATGTCCCTCTGGCTGAAAAAGTTGGATAAAGTCGGAGTTCTCTGGAGGCAAAATTCAGTGGAGTTTGCATAATTTTATGGAACGATTCTTTCAGAGCTGAAAACTGGGCGTTTATCTTTTCGGCGTATTTAAATTTTTCGTATCTTCTTCTTACTGTTTCTGTACTATTTGATTTGAATTGTTTATAGAAACTTATAAATAATATGGCTTGAAACGTCAATTTTTTGAGCCTCATAATATTAATTAAACCTAAAATGATTTTATTGATTAATCATATGTTTTCTATGAAAATCTTCCTTTGAATAAGTTTTAAAAGTAACTTTTCATTTAAAACTTTCTATTAGGTATTTTGTTTCGCCTCGCTATTTTTAAATACTTCTTTTTTAAAAAAAAATATGCAATGTAAAAAAGATCTATGTAATTATTGCTTGAATATATTTAATAGATTAAATGAACATATACTGATATATTGGTATTATCAGGATTTTGCTCTATCAGATATTAAAGGAATTAATAAACAACTATAATATTGTTTTTGTGTTTAAAATCTCATTTGCATTTTTACGATATTAAACTTTTACAAAATTAATGCTTTTTGAACTATTTCTATCATAAGTATGTTTTTCAATAGCTCAAGCGAAATAAGATAAATAAATAAATCAGAGGTTTTGTCGTGAATATTTCATATTTTAAACGGAAGCTTGCGGAATCGTAAAAGTATGTACAAGTAAGTTGAACGTATCATCAGTTGGGACATCAGTGATGATATTCATATGTTAAAAAAAAGTCTGTGACTCGACATCTTTCTTTAGAGACAAGACTGCGGAACTGCTCGGTAGTTGGTCTGTGAAGTTGGTCAACCATACGTGATTCTCCCGCCACCATGGCCCGTTCCAGATGTTAACCCTTATAGATAAATTCCTCAGTGACTCTGGAAATGGAAAGATTGTGTTTTTAGGTTCGCAACTACTACCCTGTTTACTAAACGAGGAAGCGGTTTTGTAACTGTAAATTTAGATGGTAGTGTAACTTTTTTTGGTTAGAAAAATATATAATATCTGCGCTTTATATGAGTATTTCGTTATAAAACAAAATATCATTTACAAGTGTAGAAAAAATATTTTTACTTAATAATAATATTTCAGAAGCTATAATGAATACTATTAAACCAATTTACGAAGTTCTTTATGATCCAAATTTATTTACAGAAAGTCTAATCTGTAAGGTTTAAACCTGATTTTTTTTTTAGTAAATAAAAAAAGTTTATATTTTAGGCAAATAACAGGAACATTTTCTCAGAAAGTAATTGCCTGAATTTATTGAAATTTTTACACAGTCCTTTAACTATATCAGCTCATATGCTGAGTTTTTCTTTTAATAAATAATAATAATATTTGTATACTTAAAAAAATTAAATACGTTAAATATTTTAAACATTAAACACGACTTCGTAATTTTAATACAGATCTTTTAGATATAGGTGCTCAAAAAGAAAAAAACTCAAAACATGTAAAAATAGTCAATATTAAGAGAAAAAAATTGAAAGTGATTGATTAAACGGATTTTGAGAAAATATTCCTTAAGTTATCATGTATTAGTATAGGGATTCCGCCTTCTCTTGAACCCAACATCTTAGGTCGTAAATAAAATTATCTATAATGACCATAATGGCTCCTAAGTTAAAAATTTGGCGCGAAAAAGGTATCTATATTTACATTATGAACTCCAGACCTACTTTAACCCATCGTTTCCCGATACCTTCCGAGACTTCTGAAAAGAAGGTGGTTTCAGGACTTTCTGACAGCGCTGTCGTTGGATTAATAACAATTGTTAGATTCCTAATCGTTAAAAATAAATAATAATGAAATTGAAAACTAATTTAAGAGGCGTCCGAAACTTTCATTTTAGCTGAAAGTTTCAGCGTTTCACAATTTTTTTATCTCTAGAGAAATACTTTTGAATTATATTTTATTTGAGCATATTTTAATTTAATGTTTAGTTCCAATAATATACATATATATATATATATATATATATATATATATATATATATATATATATATATATATATATATATTCGGATGGAGAAGCTATTTCAGAAGTGGAGGTATGAGCGTTAAAAATAACATCAAAAGATGGAAGAACGTAATTCTACGCTAAACCGTTGTATGACTTAAAGTGGATTAATGGATTAAGTGGATCCATGTATTTTATTTTTTATAATTTGTACATGTTCTCACTGAAATTCTAAAAATAAACTTACAGAATTGGAGCTATTTTAAAATGACACCAGAAGTGTCTGAATTATTTTCTGTTCTAACACCCCAGATGGAGAAGCGTAATTCTACGGTAAAAAAAAATTCACAACACTCCATTTACTATAGCTTTAATTGCAAGTACTGTAGAAATATATAATGATCCAACAAACAAACTTGTAAAAATACCCAAAAATATTCATACCATTCTCCTTTTACATTTTATATTTATCAATTTTTAATTTATAAAAATTGTAGTTAGAAACTACAAATTATTAAACTACAAACTAGAAATTACTTTTTTTGCCTTTTGTAAGCCATACTTTGGAGAAAATCCATCTCCTTGGAACAGACCAATCAACTTGCAGGAGCAGGACAAAGCCGCTACCTGCCAATCTGAACAGAAGGGCTTCCTTCGGATCACCTCCCTTCAAAAATCTATAGCATACACCAGCATGTTCTATATCATTCGTCATAGATTTATTTACAATAGAAATAGTTTGATAAAATAATGATAATATATCTGGACTTAGGATTTATTCGAATAGAAATTTATTTAATGATGAATAATATATTGTTCTTAGTTATTCATTTGTCCATTAAACTAAGTTATTCGTTACTAAAGATATAAATTATTCGGTAGCTATCTGCTTAAATTATTCGATTCCTATCTGCTTAAATTATTCGATTCCTACCTGCTTAAATTATTAATAATGTTCCTCGCTTTTGAATAACGAATGATATGTTGTTCACTCTGTGTTTATTCTGCAATATTTAATTGAAGTGCTAATATATTCATAGCCCTCAGGTAATGTCTAAATACCTAATTTAATATTCTTGATAATAGAAATAACTATAAATATAATATCTAGATTTTTTTAAATTATAACTGAATTCTAAGATATGAATTGCTGCGAAAATAACAGACTCCCATTTATTTATTTATTTTATTCTAATTTTTTTTAAAATAATTCACTCATTAACCAGATTTATAAAAACAATATTAAAACGACAAATACAACGGTAACCATTTATTCATATAAACTTTTCTTTGTTTATTTTCCATAAACTAGTTTAGTTATAAAAGAAAAATTTATTAATATTAGGGCCTTTGGTGTATTATTGATTGAAACAAAAAGTTATATTTTTCTTTAGGTCTAAAGGTCTTTGATGTTACGAACAAATAATCGGCCATTTTCAAAGTTCATTTTAAATGTTTTGAATTTTGAAAAAAAAAATTGTTTTCAATTGTTTTTTTATTTAGAAAAAAAATATATATGTTTTCGTGCAGGGGATCTGGAGCTCCCAATCCAAAGTGCCATTATCTTATAAATGTTTAACTTTTTTTTTTTGTTACTTTTCAAATATTAAATAAAGTAATAACTTTATTTCTCTTGATAATTAAAAATTGCTCAGAAAATAAATTCTGTAATATCTTTGAGTGCCATGGGCTCCTACTAAGTTAAAGACGGATCTGACAGTTACATTGATAAAATTTATATTATTTATTGTAAAGTAAATAAGTAAAATATGATTACTGAACTAAGATCAATAACCAAACAACTGTGAACATAAAATAATTTTAGAATGAACGATTTATATTATCTCAATATATTTAAATAGATCAATATTTACATATAAATATATATATATATATATATATATATATATTTTAATTTTCGAAACAAATATAAGTTGCTAAAACGCTAAAAAAGTTTTGTTCCTCTTTTAATTTAATTTTTGAAATCTGAAAACATGGCATGAAAAACTCGCTGATATGGCATTTCTTTATTATTCATTTCTTAATAAATTCTTTACAAAAAATACTTCTTATTTAAGGTCATACTTCACTAACCACTATTACTATACATCACCTATTGAAGTATGACCTTCAGTAGGAAGTATTTTTTGTAAAGAATTCATTAAAAAATGAAAAATAAAGAAATGCCATGTCACCGATAAAAACGAAATAAACCAATATGCCAAAATAGAATATGTGAAAGTTCGAACTTCGAAAATTAAAAACAAATACTATTTTTAGTAGCAGGCCAAATGGCCAAAAAATTTATTAAAAAGGGAAACGAAAAGATTCGTTCAAATCCATGAATCGAAAGTTATACTTTCGATTGCTACTTTACATCGATAGTCGACAGTTTCCCTCCGGACTGGAGAAAGTGTTCAGTGAACTTGTAATTTGGCCAACTGTTTCCTTTAGTATTATTCCTTTCACTCTCCTAGGCAAACAAAGAAAAAGGCCAATTCCTTAGATCCTGTCCTCTTTAGGCAGATTCGAGCGAAACGACTTGTATCAGAAAATTTCAGCTTGACAGATCGACTGCTAATATGTACTATTCTCTTTAACATGTTTGGGACTGTTCGCATGAAATAATTTACGTATTTCAGACTTATTTCAAGGTTTAATTCTGTATGTCGACAGTATCTCTGGTCCTGTACGTAACATGCAACTATATTATTCTTAAGGGTTTAAACTTAAGAATTTATTTAGTAATTTTTGGTGCCTCATATACATTGGTCGACTATTATAAAAGCGTGATGATAAACCCTTGTTGGTATTCTGAAAAAAAAACCTGTTGCTCTATTTAATTAAAATTAAAAAAATTCCAGTGTGTCCTCAGATAGTGTAAATGAAGACATGAATGAGTTTATGAAGGTGCTGTGTAACAAAGTTTCGATAATTGATTTTTTCTTACGGACGAAGGTGTTAAGTGCTTCTCCTTGTATCATTAACAACTCAAGATTCTTGGTTGATCTCATGCTTTCTTTATGGATTGGATAGATCATGTCTTTAAAACATTACTTACAAAACAAAACATCGTTAATTATCATTTTCTCAAAACTTTAAATTTGTAACATAACAATTTCATCTGCTTATACCTTCAATTAAAAATGAAGTTTCTGCTAATGAATGAAAAAAAAAATTGATGCATGATTAGCCTTTAAACGGAATGTGAAAATTATGATACATATGAATTTTATAAGCGCTGAAATGCTGATGGCTGAATAGGTGAATCCTTGACCGGTTAGTTATTGGTTGCTATTTGAAAAACTTGGGGCTTTGTTTTAGAATATTCCAACGATAACTTAAATAAAAATTAAGTTTATTTTTAAGAATTAATTTAATTAATATATTAATGTAAGCATAAAAAGTCTGACCAAAAATGAATGTAAAAAAATATTTTGAGTGCTTATTTTTGTTAGAAAAAAATTGATGTTACTTTTGAAATAAATTTGATTCATTGAAAATTGAATATGAAGTATGCAAAGTAAGCGAGTAAATAATAACTAACATCAAAATTATCAAATCGAAATATGTTCATTAGTTTAAGTGAACGAGAAACGCTGAAGTCATCAACTCGACCTTAAACTTCTTTTTTCATTCTCTAATGGCACATTTTATCTATTAAATGATGCCAATTCTTGCTTTCTAACATTTATAGAAGTAGAGCTATGAGCGTTAAAAATAACATCAAATGATGGAAGAACGTAATTATTCGTTAAAACGTTCTATGACTGTAAGTGAAGCCAAGTATTTTATTTTTTATAATTTGTGAATGTTCTCACCGAAATTCCTAAAAATAAACTGTTATATCGGAATTTATAATTTGCTACTAAATATGAATTTAATTTTGGTTAAACCGTCAAGGTTTTTCTTTTAATGAAGGGACAGTTACTCACTATATCGAAATTGAATGTACTCCTATAGGAGGAACTCCTGAACCCTGAGTCAATCGATGGCTTTTAGAATGTAAATAATTTTTCTGCCTCTGCTCAAAACGAACCTGGGGCTCTGGAATCTGGGAGTCCTAAATTGTCCATATTATTATCAATTTAAATAAAATAAGTGTGTTAAATATCTATCGTTTTATTATCTTTTAAATCTGATGAACATTCAAAATTTACTTATGTGGTCTAGTGGTTAAGTCGCTGGGCTCGTATAAATGGAATCCTTATCAAGGTCAAAATATTTGCTTAGTTTAAAATTGGTTCAGACTTTATCATTTGTCATTGGGCTATTAATTACTGATATATCCTCTTAATCCCTCCTAACACAGGGTATGACAACACAATATCATAATTCTACATGTCATCCTTCCTATATTCCTATATGCGTTGCAAATTAAAATGGTTGGCGCCTCAAATGAAGAATATATACAAACATTAAAAAAATATCAAAATAATGAATGATATAATCCCAGTCTGCTCTATGAGTATCTCGAATTCTGTGGACACAGGGGAATTCTGTGGATACAGGGCGAGAACTAGGGGAAAAACCTGTACCACTACAATCCATGAAGGGTCTTGGGTTCAGTACTTGTTAAGGACCGCACTGTTTCTAGGCCAACGGTTGTGCAAGGAGGTGATTTGGCCGAGATTACGCTTAACCACCAGGTTTTCCCCCCAATTAAGGGTACCAATTTTATAGAGGCTGGGTGGTGTCCCAAGGAGGGTCTCCCGACCCTAAAGGGTCGATCCACGGCTGATAATAGAATAAATAATTATCTGCAACAGCCGATCTCGAACCTGGGACCGGAAGCATGGCAACTTAGTGCTTACCATACTGAGCTACTCCGCTCCTAGACAAATTGGTTTATGGGGAGCAAATTTCGAGGGAAATTTTATTTTCAATTTTAGATTAAGTAAAATATATTCATTTCTACTTTTTGATCGTATTGAAATTAATTCAGTCAATAGTAATGTTAGAAGATGATGTTATTTATTTCGAAATATACTACCTACAATACTTTTATTGGAGGAGGGGCGGCAAAATTGAGCTTGCCCCCTGCCAAATAACCTAGCTTTGCTCTGATAGTTTCCCTCCTGAAAACTATCTCTGGATCCACTCTTGCTTCTAATAATAGATTTATTGAATTTACAATGTTATGTTCATAAGTTAATTTTTTTTTATAGATAAGTATAACTTATATAGAGGTGTATAATTACTCTAAATGCTCTGCTAAAAATAAATAAAATAAAGAAATGAACATGACATTATGAGATGGATTGTTTGATATACCTATATAAGATCAACATTGTACATAGAGTATGAATCAATTTAGAAAATATTGCATTGCAATCTGGTGATGGGATAATACACCGAGACGTTTCAGAGTTTTAAGTAATTTTAACTTAATTCAATAGATCTGTTATTAGATTTACTTACTTAAATTTACTTATAAACCTACCCTTTCTACTTAGAAACGATGAAATGAAACTTTTCAGACAGCTTTACGTATTTTCGTTTGTCATGAGTGGGAGGGCGGTCTCATGTACGCTTTATTTATAAAATTTCTTTATTTATTCCAATTCATGTCAGTAAAAAAACTTGGAAAACAGATAACAGCAAACAATAGTTGTTCAAACATACTTAAATATAATGACAAAGAAAGTAATAACTAGAGCCCGGATTTCTTGCAGTAAAAAAAATTACAAAACGTGCAATAAAAATACCAAAACGTGCAAGAATGTGCATTGAAAAATAAAATTCTGCCATTTACATCGTTTATGCTTAAAAAAACAAAAAAAAAACTCCATATTTTGTTTTCTTTCATAAATTGCTATTTTATCTTAATAAATTAGTTAGGTTGGAGCATTGTTATGTAAAATGTGAAAACCTCACTAGCTCTTAAGATGAAAACCATGAGCAGATAACTAACGAACTAGTTAATACCACAACTGTTAACAGCATAAATAATTTTTTTGCTCGACCAATTTCCGATATTTGTTTTTAACTTGGTTGTATGGATTTTTAATTCCCTTCACTCGTAAAAATTTATGCGGGATATTGTTTGTTTTCATATTCACTAATTAATTTATTTTCGATAAATTATTGAACATATTTTTGTCCGAAAAACTGTGTATGTGCACAATTATTTTGTCAACTATTGACTGAGTGTAGCACTGTAGAGCATAAAAGGAAGTGAATGGATTGGCTTTCCACGAATCTAAAAAGAGCAAAACAAACTTCAATTTTCAGTTTCAGTTCCAGATAATTGAATTATATTTAATACGTTATAAACAGTAACGTATTACTTCGTGAATCTGTCATATGTAATTTGGTTCAATGTTTATATTTTCAAGCAATTTACAATTTTTTTTTTTTAATTACGGCCATATGTGCAATTTAATGCAGTAAAAACATAAATCCTGCAATTTCCATGAAATTGTTTAAGATGTGCAATTTCGTGCAAAATAAAACTTACATATGTTAATCCGGATGCCTTAATTCATGTAAATAACTTTCCCCCGATCGATTTCAAGCAGCCGAATAAAAAGTGCAATTGCACGGGAATCCGGGCTCTTGTTACTTATTTTACACTTATTTTTTAGGCTTATTAATCCACTAAAATACTAAATAACCTAATGAATGAAGTTATAAACTTTTTTCTTTCTTTTTCCTCTCAATCCCCTTTCCCTCCCTCATAAAAAATGAGAAATAAATTAATAAACTAATGCTAACCTAATAAAGTTTTGAACTTGCTTCTACGGGTATGAAGTGGTATTGACGACTACGGGAACCTACCTACGCAAGCTTATTTTACTTAGATTTTCATCATTTCCTACCCCTAAAAGAGGGTCGAAAGAATGTTTCTATTCAGTCAGGGATAACAGCCATGTTAACCACTGCTGACAGTTACCTTTCAGTTCTAGCTTCTTTCAATATTCTATCGTACCCGAAACGAATCTTTCTACAGGGCAGGCGAAGTCTATATAAAAATGCTTGAAGAGGCCTTTAATCTATAATGTTATTGAGGCAGCAACTACCTGCTTAGGTAATAACAGACCGACGGACAATACATTACTCGACATAGTACACTTTCTCCATTGCCCCTTTTACGTCATCTACTGTATCCAAGCAGGAGTTCTTTCCATGTCGGCTAAAGAACCACGAACTGGATTCTCGTCTAGTTCACTTCTGTTCTAACTCCTAAGTTATTCCTTCAGTTAAGACATGGAGCATCACAATCCTCGCTGGGAAAAGTTTTCTGAGTCTCGACGGGTATGTGGATATCGTACTTTCGACTTTCCAACTTCATGAGAAATCCTCAACTATTATGCACGAATGACTGTGATTGTCTGAAATATAGTGTTTTGCAATTGGCATCTCTAGTATTTTGCTGTGACGAACAATGAACAATAACAATAATGAACAAAAGTTAAGTAGGGTTAATATTTAAACATATATCCTGCTCGTCATATTCGTTTAGTTGTTAGGATGCTTATAGGTTAGGTGGATAGTAGAACTTAATATAAAGAGTTATTTACTACTAAAGTTAATCTGGAAAATAAGTTTTCAAAGAACAATCCATTGTATAATCTTAATTTATTAAATTAAAAAAGAATTAGAAGCGGATCTTTCGGTTTGATGTTATCAAGATTTTATTCTTTAGATGAATTTTGTCAAATTTGTTTCACTTTTAAACGATGTTAAAAAATAAAAATGCTCTTGCATGATTTTTGCAATGACTTCCTTTTCTGAAATCTTCTCAAATGTATACAGAGAGATAAATTTATTATAAAACATAAACTTTAGAGTGTTACGAATAATGCTATCGCTGGCAAAAGTTTGCATTGTTTCATGATCGTCATGACATTCATAGATATGATATTATTTCAGACGAATTTTGGCATCACAATAATATCAGAACTAATTTCGCTAACATTTCACTGTACAAATTAGTTAGAAATAAATAATTTTAATTGGTCGAGAAAACACGTTTTAAAGATGAGACCAACGATTTTTTCCATTATAGATACAAAATATAGCATTTGAATTACCCAATAGATTTATTAGAAGCATATTGCTATGTACTGGAGTTATAAAACCTTCGCTTCAAGTAACATTAACAGATGCAAATATTTTTATGATATAACATTGTAAGTCATATTTTCGGAGTCCCTTTAAAAATCGGAATGTATATTTTATAAAATATTTTCGTCTTATTGGCTTTACGTCGATAACTTAAAAAAAAAAACTACAACGGTTTGAAAATGATGAATGTTTGTTAGAATTCAAAGAGACATTTTGAAAAAAAAAATCAATTACTATAATTTCAGCAATGGAAGAGGTAGATTGGCAATGAAATGATTATTAACGATGAATAACAAATTAATTGGACGTTTCCTAGAAAAGATATATTATTTGCTATAAATGAGGGAAATTAGAATGTGAATTTAATTAGAAAAATCTAAGAAAATATTGAAATTTGACGATGGTAATGCTAGATACTCAGCATTGAGGTTTCTAAGTAGGTCATATTGCTTTTGAAATGCCTCTGAAGATTATCAAGAATTGTCAAGGAGGCAAGACAAAAGGATGGGTGTCTGAATGTCCTTGGAATTTATTAGAAATGTTACTTATCTGTAGCTAGCTGCAATCTAGGAAAGAACAATCTGAACTATCCCAGGAAGAAAAATATTATTGAGTAAAAAATGTCATTTTTTTTACTTGTAAAAGTCATTAAAAAAATATCAAAACGAACATCATAATCGATGATGGATTAACCGTGATAATTATGCGAACAAATAACTGCATTAATTGGCTTGAGGCGGAATATGAGTACGCCCAAGTAAGGCTCATCAACTCTCACTAAGTAATGATTAAGCAAACATAATTTTGCTATGAAAAACTAGACCGATTAGTCTGAGATGGGGTTGGGGGTGTAGGTATTCGTGTAAAAAACCGGTTATCGGTTATTCCGGGTATATTACCTTTAATTAAAAACTACCGGTTATAACCGATACTAATAACCGGATAAAAAAATGGTTATTTTAAATGAACTGACTTCCCATCACAATATTTTACTTATTTATGACGTCACAAATTCAAGTTTCTGGAATTTTACAAATATCTGGTTCTTTGCAAGACCTTTAATTCAAGTAAATTACACATCAATTTCCTAGAATAACCTATAAAACCTTTACACAAGCAAACAAATATTTAAAGCCCTGGAGATAACTGGTTATTAGAAAAACTTTTGATAGTACTTGATCTCCCTTACCAAAATCTCTGATATGAGCCAGTGTAAAGTAACATATTTGAAAAAAAAAAAAAAAACTTTTTTGCCTCTATACTATACTGGTTTATAATTTTCTTTTTATCGTCCTTATCGTTTGGTACTTTGAAGAGCGTATATTTCTTCTCTGTATCGTTCGAATTTTAGTATATGGACCGGCGAAGCGAGTACAATATATTTCTTAAAATATAACAAATAAGAAAAAAAATGTTCTTCAGTTTACATAAACAGTTTTAGATTAAAACCAACCGTTTTCGAGATATAAAAGAAAAACCGAAAAATATGACCTCCACCTCCTCTCATGGCGCCTGCTCTTAGATCCGGGGACTTTTCGTATGTTTACCTCTTAACTAGTCCAAAGAAAGCCCTGAAGTCAATTTTGTCCGTCCCGTCATTTCCATCTTCCCTTCCCCCCCTCCTCCTCCCCTGTTGAGCATTCATTGACTGAACTGAAGTAGGAGTTTAAGTGATAAAAAAAACTGTAAAGTCTTTAATTATCTTAAAGAAAGTAATAAACTGACTTAAGTAGTAACCGATAACGAGATGGAGAAATAAATGAGTAATAATTAACTAATAATAAATCTGTAAACCTCAAAACCGCTACTGCGTTATTGGTAAACGTGAAATAAACTCCATTGTTCATTTCATGTTCACATTCAATTGTAGTTTTTGTCCGTTACGTGACATATAACTTTACCGCGAAGGTAGGCATTAGCAGGTAGGCAGGTCGGTAAAATGTACAAGAGTACAGAATAACATTATTATGTACTCTTTATTACTTTATTTATTCTGTACTCTTTGAGAAGGTAGGATATTTATTTTGTATTTCTTTTTTAACGAAATTTATTTTTCAATTATTTTCTCCGGTTATTGGATTAAAACAAAAAAAAAGAGATTAAAACTGATTGTGAAAAAATCCGGACAAAACCGGTTATTGACATCCCCTGTCTGAGGATTAAGTGCACTCTACGAAATCCCTAGGAATTCATGTTACCTATGCTGAATTCGAGGAACTTCTTATTACGAAAGTTGAAAAAAAAGAAACAATATGAAGGAAGTTGCTCCTGTGATCGCGTACTTCCTCTTCTTTCAGCCTCATTTTATTTACAAGCTGACATTTTGGGGTGTGTCAAAAGACTTCAAATCATCCTAAATAAAGATGTTGTACAAGAATAAAAGGGACCAATTTAAATCACTATCTAAGAAATTGAGTCTTCCGATACTAAGTCTACAGTTTCTTGACTGCCTCATAGGAATTTAAAATATTAAAAGAACTAACATGAATATTAAAGGCACTTTTAAGTGTATTCTAGGTGATAAGACAGATTTGCTTGTACCAAAGTATAGGGTACAGAAATCGAGTTGCAACTGTTTGAAATCATTAATAAGAACCTAAAAACAAAATACCAAGCTGCATTAAATATGTAATCAACTAGAAATACCTACTAGTACAACTTGTTTGTCTATTTCGTCCCTCATAACCTAAGACGATGTTGTGGATTCTGAGATTAAAACGAAGACGAAGTCCATGGCTGTAAGGACAAAAAAATTCTCTTATACAAAACAATTATCCGGCCGATTCTCCTTTATGGCTCAGAAACATGGACTATCTCCAAAACTGGTGACCAGAATTTGATGGTCTTCAAGAGAAAAATTCTGGGTAAAATCTTTGGAGCTGTAAAGGTTGACCAGGTATGGAGATGTCGAACAAACCAGGAGCTCTAAGATTTATTTATTTGGTCCAGTCTCTGAGGTTCTGTAGATTGAGATGGGCCGGACATGTTGTTCGGGTGGCTGAGAATGATCTGCCAAAGAAAATAATGACGGAGATGTTGAATAGAACAAGGCGCAGAGGAAGACCTCGGCTTCCATGAAGTGATGATGTGGCTGGTGATGCTAGGTCCATTTTGGAGCTGGATGGCAGCAGCGCAGGATCGGAACAATTGGTGGAGGCTGCTACAGGAGGCCAAGACTCGACATCGAGCTGTAGCGCCAAACGAATAGAATAGAAATACCTAAGACCAGTACTCAAAATATTGTTTGAATTTTTTTTAATTATTGCTCAATACCTACAGGTAGGCATCAGTTTGATAAATAATGCATTTGTTGACAATTTCTTTGTGTGTTTTTTTCGTTTACCGCACTCCCCGACCAACTTCTTAAAGTACATCTACGGTCAACTACATCCACACCTCGTCATTATCTTTTGAATTAAGTGTTTATATTATTGACCTATTTTATAACCATTAATTAATCTTTTGGCTCTTCTATATTAAATTAGAATGCAATTTCAAAACGTCAATCGGCTTGCTTCTTGCAAGCGCCCTATCAGTTCACGGAGTATTACTTTGCAAAAGGTCGGAGAGTCACTATTTTTTTTTTCAATTACTCATAGAGAAGAGACTAGTAGTTAAATATCCATGTTCTTCTTCCATTTTTTTTTATTTTACAAGCGAATCTTGTTATCAGTAAATTATGGTACTTATCACAGTAGAGATAACAATCATAATTTATACCAATAACTTTTGAAATTGGCATCCTTCGTTTATTTTTTTATCTTTTAGTACAGCTCTGATTCTGATCTTGCAGTTCGTCATGCCGTGGTGGCCGACGGTGCTGAAACAACGCCATTCTAAAAGGCAGAAGCGTCGCAAGTTCAAATCCGAGCTGTTGGTCGGCTGCTTGTCGACTTTTATTTCTTGCGGAATCCATGGCCTTCACACGCTTGCTGGAATAGTTTGGTACTCTGTAGAATGCAAGACCTTACTGACATAATTGGAGTACATTAGGACGTTAAACCAAATATCTTCGAAGTTAGATTTTATCTTTTCTCATTACTCTTGTATCGTTCCCGTTATTTACCGTTGATTGGTATTCCTCCTTCGGTTGTTAGGTAATACTTCATTAGAATATTCCAAGACGTTACTCCGCCATTAACATGGTACATGTCTACCATCCATGATGAACCTCTGACAAGTCGACAGTCTGATAGCTTCTCCCCGTATGGTCACAAGGACGAAGGATACAGATCCTTGGGAAATAGGCTCAGTCAAAGTACAGGAAATTTTGTCTGTTTTTAATTCATCCTGAATCTTTCGTAATCGTCACCCGAAATTTAAGGTTTAAAATAAATTTATTGAATATTTTTTACGAAAAGATCTTTCTCTCTCCTATTAAATTGTGTTTCCTCAATAACCTATGACAGAGAAAATATATGAACTCGTAATTTTTTTTGGAAAGACATTATTTTTTTATTAGTATTTTCGGTGTTTTCAACTGGGAACAACAGCCGTTATCGATTAAACCTTTTATTTTTATATATATATTTTTTTAACTTTATGAAATAGAGGAGGTAATACAACGAAAAATTGAAAAATAAAATATTACTGCACTAATCTAATTGAAACGTTTGTTATAAAAATAAGTCATAAATAAAATATGTCACATATTTCGAAAAATCGCTATTAACTCAAATTAGAAAAATTTACTCAGTTTTTCATCCAAAAATGAGTATTGACTCTATAAGCGCAAATAAAAATATTCAATGGGAACTTTTCGATAAATATTTTTTTAAAGTTCCCAACATTTGTGCACCATTCGAAATATTGCTGCTAACAGATTAATCAAATTCGTAATTAGCAAATAATTTTCCATTCTATGTATAATTATTTTCAAATTATTTACTTATTTATATTAATTCAAAATTCGAATATTCATATAAAGTGCAAGCAGACAAGGCATTATTCCAATAAAAATTTATTCAATTACATATTACGAATAATTTTATTATTGTTATTATTTTATTCCATATTAAAAAAAAAACAATGTTGGTTACTTATGAAAATAACTTTTACTCGTTAAATCATTTTCTTTTGTTTTGAATAACAAATAATTAGTTATTTATTTCTCAGTATTTATGTATGTTAAAGTATTGCCATTATGTTATGCTTAAATGTTAAAATTAATACTCAGCACAATATTTTATTTATTTGAAATGTTTTGGGCTTTTCAATCTCCTGGGTCAATTAATTGAAAAAATAAATAAATAAGATTCTAAATAGGTTAGTTTACTTTTTCGATTAACGAATAAACAATTAATTCACAAATATTACAGATATTTTTTTTAATTCACTAATAAATTGTTTATTTCATGTTTATTCGTTGTTCAGGAATACCAAACTAACAAAATATTCCCAAAATGTTTCTATATGCCCCATTTCTAGGCAGTACAAATTGAATTCAATTCATTTTTAGCCCTAATTGGTACTATTTGGGTCAAAAAAGAAAACTTCCCACGCTGGTATCTGATTTGGAATCATAAACAATTTCCAATATTTTTTTACTGTAATGAAGAGAATCGGTGTATCTGAAATTCAATTCCTTGCAAACAATTTATTTCGTTTTCCCACTATAAGCTAATTAATCCACATATGCCTTTAATATCCAACTAAAAACAGAAGGGATGGCAATTTTCGAAATTTAATTTCTTTCATATAGAGGGGACCCATAGTGCCATGCAATAATTTACAGTAACATTCAAAAGAACACAAATTATTTTTTTTAAAATTCATTTTTAAACATTGTTTGCAAAGATTAGCTGAGAAATTTTTAATTTTTTTCCATGTTAAAAAGGGAACAGCTGTCCTCCTATCTCTTGATTAAGCCCATAATACGTATTACAAGGTTCTCTAATAACTAATTAAACGAACATTGATTCAGGTACAATTAGTTTTGAGTTCTAAAAATTTATGTTAATTTTTAGTTGAGTGTCAAGTTCACAAACCACATGAGATCTCTAAAAATATGGCTGACTAGAAAATAATGCTCAGCTATGACAATAAAGCAGTATCATACCTAATATAATTTTTATAAAATATAGTAATTTAAAATAAAATGTAGAAAAAGGGTAATGCTAGATGATGAAAGAAAGCAAATGTGATTTTTGTAATATACATATATCACATAAAGTCAGAACCACTTGATTTTTATTTTATAATTTAGCTTTAAATGCCCGAAGTGGTTGCGACATCATATAAATAAACGAAGTTAGTGTCGATTATAGATTAAAAAATACATGGAGAATCCGAAAATGTTAATTGAGAGGAAGTCGTAAGAAAAGTTTTAACTAGAAAGCTGTCAAACGCCTGGATCGGATGGACAAATTGCCCTAACTGAGTGGTGCTCTATAAATCATTTTAAAATATTAAAGGGGAAACTTTGAATTTCCCACCAACTGAAAGAATAGCAGGAGTAGGGAGAGATTGATGCTTACATCAGAACAACGCTATTATACATTTATAAACATGACATAGATTTATCCTGTTCTTGTACATCTTACAATGTTATATTTTTAAAGAAATGTTTTGTATTAACAACTATAAAATTTCTTATTATATGATGTAAATATATTTACATTAGCTAGAAAGTAAAGGATGTCCAGTTTTCTTTACAGTCTTGTTTACATGCCATATTTTTATGACAGGCCTAGTCATAAAAAAACGGTCATATTTTGAATATTAATGATAGGGTTTATCAGAAAATAATAATAATTCTGTCCGACCACATGGCGCATATTTCGGTCGGCGCCATGAATTCACATATACAAATTACAAAAATAAAATACATTCAATTTTTACAATTTTCATTAATCTAAAACTCAGAAACCGAAAGATTAGAAATATGAAGGGTAATCAAAATCACTAATAATAATAATTGTACATAACCATGGTAAAAATATATTTAATTTATTCGAAGAAAATATTTACAATTTAGCATAATGTAGAATAATGATAATGTAATATGAAATTAGATAGATCATGTAAAAAAATAATAATGTATAAATAAGCAGTATAAAAATAATACTGTATATTTAATGTGTCATAGATTAAGATTAAAAAAGGAATAAAATAAATAATATAGAAAGACATAATAATACTACACAGGAAATAAGAATTATAGAATATATGATGTAGTAGTGAAAAATAGCTATGTACATATATTATAAAATAAGGAGGAATTAATATCTAATATATGAGTCGTTTATTAGGAAGATAATGATATATATATATATATATATATATATATATATATATATATATATATATATATATATATATATATATATATATAATTTAGTACGATCTATTTATCTGTAAACGATTTATAGTAAACCAAATATTTATAAATCAGATTCCCTAATATTTGGGAGATGGAAGTTTTCGATATTCACAGTATTGTAATATGTATTTCGATAATAATATGTTTACTTGCATGAATTGGTGAAGTATATACTAGAGCAGATTTACAAGGAATCTACCATACAAAATGTTATAAAAAACTTTGATGGAACGACATGCTGAATTTTAAATTATCGATTTATCATTACAACGAGGAATGTAAACTAATTTTGCAAATATAAAATTACCTTTCTTTAAAGAAAAGTAGATCTATTGCATCTGACAAATATAAGGACATGATGCATTTATTACCACATATACCTCCCATTCATCATGAATTTTTTAAAATGTTTAATCCTAAGTAAAATTCGACATAATGTAAATTTTTTGGCAGCATTATTAAACACTATTGGATAAACTTACATTATCTATTACCACAAAATACAAAAAATATTAGTGCTTACCAATATTTTTAAATTTATTAAAATACAAACATTTAAAAATCTCGCGATAACAAAAAATGGACTTGCCCCATTTTCAAAATGAACAGCTCATATATGTATTTTGAAAAAGTCAGACGGTCAATTTTTATGCAGATCAATATTAGGTTTTTCTTAGATTTTAAGTCACGTATAAAGAATTTTATGTCGCAATTGGGAAATTCAAAATCTATACGGAAACTGCTTGAAACACACAGTTTAGGGATTTTCGAAGTTCCTGAATTAACCTAAAGTGGTAAAACATTTTTCAAATGTTACATTTGAAAAATTCATATTGTGGAACTAATGTGGGGACAGAACATTCTGTGATAACTTAAACCTCACTGCTGAAAGTTTTCGGTTATAACTATATTCGAAGGGGTATAATATTTGAATGCAGAATCTTTGAGAGGATAGTGTTCTAACTGTATACTAGATATACAAGATATGGATCTCAGAAACGGATTCTGTGACCCCCGGAATACGTGAGAACCAAGTTTCAATTTTTGAATTTCCGAAAGCTCTATAATTTGATGAGATTGGGTGTTTTTTTTTCTCTTTTTATTAAGATGATCCTTGTGAGTATATATTTATACACACACACATTTTATCTTATGTTATCTTACATCACGATAACCAAAGTAGCTATACGCATTCAATACAATAATGAGACTGTCAACAATTTAATTCGTATCATATTGGTTATTTACGTATTGAGTGTGAATATTTTGTTGCTGAACTTTTCGAAAACCAACATTAATCAACCAACAATGGTTGAATCAACAACACGTCTAATATACCATGCCAAACAACTAACTATTCATGGCTGAGGTTACTTTTACGTCGCGTTGCTGATATATTTTTCCATTTAATCCTACGGCAATTTTCCATCCTATTTTCAAACTTAATCTTAAAACAACAAAAAAGATAACAAGTTTGCTCTCAAAATATGTTAGTTTATTCAACTAAAAAACATCTCCCTGTGATTTAAACGAAGGCTTATCCATTCCCGGTCAATTTGTAAAGACTAATTGAAAAACACGGAAAAAAAGATTGTGACGTTTTAATTAAACTACAGAATGCCCTGTATTTATGGTCTACAGGTGGAGTTTGCATTAAAAAACGGACCACATAATTGATTTTAACACTCTTTTAATTTTCGTTTTTTAAACATCAATGATATCATTAAATTTTAATTTTTGTTTCTTAACAGCCTTTGGAAAGCTGTGTTACCACCCATTTTTTTTTTTAATTTTTCCGGAAATAATTTGTCTTTTCAAAGGATTTATATTTAATTTGAACAAAATGTGGCCTGCTCTGCTTTAGTAGAACATAATGAAAATTTTTATATCGTAAACTTGATAAAAATTTGATTATAAATATAAATTGAGATAAAATTATTATTGCGGGAAGCTCAAAAAATGTTCAAGGAAGATTGTTATTTTATCACTGTGTGCGTATTTATAAAAGTACTTTATTTTACTGTATTTTTCTAATCAGCCCTTTGACGCTTACGCTGAAATCGAAGAGGGACGCCAGAAACATATATTTTTTTAATGCTTAATTGATTAAACCTGTAGGAATTTGGTAAAGTTTTCATACTTACCGAAACGTTGTCGATAGCCGTAAATGTACTTTACAACGTGAAAGTCTTTTAGAGGTCCACAATTTTAATGAAAATGTGTAGAAAGTATTGACAATTTTTTTATTTTTATAAAAATGATATAATTTTTTATATAGATATATTATGTTAGATCTAAATTATTATATCATACAATAGCATAAAACTAAAAATTTAAACCATACAGCTCATTCATGTATTATAGTACTATTTTGCGTGGAATATCCAAGGAAGTTTATTAACGTAAGCTAATAAACTTCTCTTGCACGAGGTTATGTAAACATGATTTTTTTTTATGACAGGTAGAATTTTCTGCAAGATTGTTTATAATAAAGTTTCGTTAGAAATTCTTTTTTTAAATTATAAAACAACTTTGTTATAATTTTGTAAAATAATTTCGTATCATTGCATTGTGAATAAAAACAAAAGTATCCAGGAAAAAAACAGAAAAAGTAATTAAATAAAAATAAAAGGAAGTAAAACTATTTATACTTTAATAAAAACCCATGGTCCGAATTTTCACGCGATATGTTCACTTTAAGGTGGGATTTATTTTTTCTGTTGATTTAAAGAGATTTACCTCTTGAAGTGTACTCACGTTTATTTCAGTTTCTTGTTCGTTTGTTTTTTCGGGTCCGACTGCTAGACAGATTTAGATTTTTTTTTTTTAAAGAGCAAATTCTTCTTGAGAAAGATATATTATCTCTAAATTGCCCAGATGTTGTCAGAAAGGACAGCCATTATTCGCAGTTGTGTACAATTTATTCTGAATGACCATGGGCCTGTGCCTTCAATATAATATCACTGAGCTGAAAACCATTTCCTTTCCGCTGCCTTTATGATACATCGTTGATGTTTTATGTCTGCATTTTGTTGTTATTTTTTTATTTATATAAAACGTGTTGGCTTTTCGCCCACCTGGATCATTTTCTTCCATACTGCAGTTATAAAAGATTATAGTATTACAAGTTACAATGTGCATTTATATTTAAGTTCACTTAGAAAAACCTATACAAAATAAAATTAACCTCAAAACATAACAAAATAAAGTAAACAAAAAAAATATCTGAAATTTATTACACTTTGGTCTATTATTTACAAATAGTTATTTATTAAAAAAAATTAAAATTTATTTGAATTTCTTTTTTTTTGCTTTGTTATATAATGATTGCAAAACACTTTATATTTTTCCTCTATCTTCACAAATGTCCGAGAGATGACCATATAAAAGCTTTAATCAGCTTCCATTTTGAGGCAAAATGGCTGATGGTAATGCCGAAGATCAGCCTGAGGTGACCAAAATAAAAAATATCGGTCCAGTAGTCTCGGAGAAAAGCTGCTGTTTATCTTAATAATAAACCAAATTTAGATAAAAAAAGGAGATGATCCGGGTGGCGATAAAGAATGAAATAAAAAAGTAGTAACTATTTATTTTTACTTAGATCAGCATAACTAACTCCCATGTACCATGCAATGGAGTTAATTGTTATATAGACGGATCCCTCGGTACAAGGCTCAGGAGCGGTATTTGGAGGATGGATAAGGCCAGAGAGGGAATTTTCATATCTTTAGGTAGGCATGCCTCTGTCTTTCAGGCAGAGGTGTTAGCAGTTAATGTCTGTACCCAGTCTCTTATTGAGGAGGGCGTTAAATACAGACTAATTACAATCCACACAGATAGCCAAGCTGCTATCGGGGCTTTAACAAACTGTCTGAAACCAAGAGGGCAAGGGTTGAATGGGTTCCTGTACATTCGGGAATTTTGGGAAATGAAAAGGCTGATTGCCTTGCGAGGAGAGGCTCTGAGGTGATGCCTCGTGCACCAGAGCCCATATGTGGCATAAGCCTTTAACTATGCCAAAAGGCGTATCACAGTGACTGTAGGCTATAAAGTTAAGCACTACTGGGAAAACACTACAAAACAGATATATTACAAACAGTTTTTAGATGGACCCTGCCCCATAAGAAGTGAGATTCTTCTGTTTATGGATAGGAGTAACCTTAAGAGGGTGACGGGACTATATACAGGACACTGTCAACTGAATAAGCACCTCCACAACATGGGGCTAATTGAGTCACCGACGTGTAGGCTGTGTGGGATCAAGGACGAAACGGCTTTCCACATAATCTGTGGATGCGATGCATTGCCATGGGTGCGTTACCTCCACTTTGCTTGTGATCGAATCACTGACCCTAAGCTCTGCGAGATGATGGACCCAATGAGTATACTCAGATTTGCAAAAGCTACTGGCCTGTTTTAAACGGTTTAGGCCAGCGCTTAATAGGCCGCGGTGCATATATCCTGGGGTAAAAAAATAAATAAATAAAAAAACTATTTATTTTATGCCGTATTATTTAGAAATTGCCAAATTATATTATATTATATTCTTGACCGCCACCCAGACCATCTCATTCATTATTTATCATACGGTCAACTATCGATACACACACACACACAAAAAGTTGATTAATTGTTGAATTTTATAAAATATTATATTCACAATATAAATATAAAATAAAATATAATACTGTACTGTTTAAAAAACAATGGATTATTTTTATGTTCAATAATTATTTTTATGTCCAATACGTAATATAATGAACACAATAATCCCTCCGTTATGAAATAGCGCCTAGACCTTTTTTGTTCCTCCTGTAAAATTTAATTTTTGGTATTTACTTTCTTTTCAACGTCAATTCCTCTATTATTAAGTTTTACAAAATATTTTACTATGAAATATTTTTCAGGAATAAAATCAATTTTTAAACTTCAGTTTTGATCTTTTGAAATAGCTCCTCAAAAATGCATGTATTCATAAATATATCTCATATCGAAAATTCATTTTTTTTTTTTTTTTAATTTCAATGCATGAACACCTTAAATAAACATTTACTATTAGTCTCTACCGATCTAACCATGCCTACTGAATACTCTTCCCTCCTTTATTGCTAGTAATGAATTATAAAGATAGTATTGTAAAATTATCCCTCTTCATTAATGTTGAATTAAAGCAATTTATCTATAAAATGCTTACTTTACGCATTACAATACAATAATGTATTTCCGTTCATTTTTGTCTATGTTGAATGATCTTTTAAAATTTGCCAAAATCTTATCTGTGACAAGAACTTTAACAATTTGAATGCAGATTATAGTTGCCCTTTTTTTTATACATATTATTTTATATCTTATATTGTTTTTATGTGATACTAATAAAAAGGCTTAGTGAAACCGAATGTTCGATGCCGATACCATTAGCAATCGTTATCTACACACTTTCCTCCACCGAACCGAAACTTTGCTAGGTCAGTCTTAACATGATCTCTCACATCTCGACCGTCCCGGCTATCCCTCGAAACACCTATTGTTTCAATATCAATTAACTTAATTAACAAGCTCAACAATTTCATATGCCCATTTTAGTATGCTTTAATTATATTTACTGGATGCATCCAATGTATAATTTTTGTTTATATTTATATAACAAATTTTTTTTTTCGTTTCAGGTAAGTGTTCTTTTGAAACGAAATTAGCAGCTTTCAGGTAGAATCTGTTATAATTTTATTTTATAGTTGAGTTTGCATAATGGTCGTTTTTGAACCGTAGTTGAAATGACTGGCTTAAGTTATATTCTATCATTCTATTTTGTTTTATTGATAACATGTTAAATTAATATAATAATATTGGATAAGTATTTAACTAAATCCTGAGAGTGTTGGGGCGGTGTTTGAGGGTCACTATTGTAATCTATTTGTTCTAGAGTACATTAAAAATGGTTTAAGGTTCATTATCTTTCATATTTATTGATAAATATGTTGAATTTTCTGTAATAATTATTGCAAAATTATTTTTCGTGTATGAAAAATAATTTAATATAAACAAAGTAGTTATTCATGATTTTTTTTATAATTACCGTAATATGTTAAAATTTTATATTTATATGATTTGCTCTTACGAACTAATTTTGGGATTCTCTAAATCCAAAAAAGTGATTTAAAAAAAAATGTTCTATCATTATCATAGTCTGTTGTGAGTCGTGATAATTTTTTTTTTTTTTTTGGCTTGTAAATAAATTGTGTAATGAATATCCTGAGATATAACAAAAATAAAATAAATAAAACAATTCACTTCTATATGCGTCTGTCTTTTTCTTCTTAACCCTTGCGTTAAATTATTTACTTTCAATTATATAATATATGAAATATGGTGGTATTTATCTTTTCTTTTTTTTTTTTAACGAAAAAAGGCATATCTATAATACAAACCTTTATATTATATATTGCATATTATACAATAATATAAAACATATAAACCTTTGGAATGATACCTACATAATATTGTAATACATTTTTATTTAAATTTGATTATGGGTTCTTTTGATAATTTAAAATATAAATTAAAATAATATCAAATGCATAATTATTGAAAAATAGTTTTTTGAAAGTATTTGGTGAAGCACATATTTCTCACGGATCACAGTTAATAATCATTATTTAATTAGTATTAATAATATAATTATGTTATTACTTCATATTTGATGGTGATATGTTTATATTAAGTAATAATTTTTTTTTAATTAAAATTTGTTGATTAAAAATGATAAAAAATAAACACCCCATGCCTAACAATAGGCTGAATCGCATCGATTATTACACATTTAAACAAAATTGTTTGAACAGAGCCATTTTAAATTATAATATAATTGTAAGTCCTGTTGGGACAGTGGGAATTCTAACATCTACCTCGAAAACTAATTTAATTATTCTTTGTTTATAATTTATTATTAAGATAATTAATGGACTTAAAATGAAATTAAAAATTGATTTTCGCATTAATAACATTGAAAATTACGAGTAACGGTTTCGCTTCAATTCTGTTCTTCAACACATTCACATTCAGTACTGAATTTTAAAAATGTTTCATTTTTTGTTTTATTCCTTCATTACGTGAAACGAAATAGTGGTATCAAGTTTATTAAGATATATATTTATCTAAAATTTTAGTATTTTTTTAAATATCCGATTAGTTCAACTTTTTTTAGTTTAACTAAAAAAAAAAAAAAAAAATAAACAATCATAACAATAAACAATAAACAATCATTTATAACATTTTTGTGTTATATGGTTCTGAATAATTTTAATTTTTTCCTTCTTTTGTGAATCGTAAAAAGCTTAAAGGTGCACAGGTAGAAAAATAAAGGTAAATTTTTATTTTATCTTTCATTTTACCGCTAGCACACATCCCAAAACAATCGTTGTTTTTTTAGTTGCAGATAATGTTCGATTTATAGAAATAACGTGATTCTGTAACTATTTTATTTTCCTGTTGTTGTTTTTCTTTTTATGCTGTTATATCATCAAAGTTAAGTTAGTCATCTGTTGCATCATAGAATTAAGAACCAATATTTATCATCTAGTTGCTAATTTCATTTCATAATAAGGGATCAGATCTTATAAAATAAAGTTTATTATTGTAATGTATGTTGGTCTCTCGTGTTAAAAAAATTTGAATGTATAATTTATTAAGCTGAAAACCCAGTGGCAGGGATTGTAATAACATGACTCATAAAGCGAAATTTTGACGGGTAGTCAACACAAATTATACAGTCCATCTGCATTCCAAAACAAACCACCCGGAGCCAAGAGCCGTTTATAGTACAATTCACGTACTTGAGGGAAATTAATTTGTTTATTTATTTATAGGGTTTTACAGAAATTGCTCTTTTAAAAGTTAAATTATTATCTGAAATTAACCCTCAGAAGGCAGTCGCGTCTTGAGAATATCTAACGACTTATCATGATTTCTTTTAAACTTTCATCTTGTAAGTCATGTTCCTGTATAGTTATGTTGTTACTGTCTTATACGGTACGATAAAAGAAAGCCTCTAATTTGGTATGATGGAGCTGGTACCCACCTTGGCGGCCTTGGCTGACCCCGGGGATGTCCACTTTCTATTTCCAGATCGAAAGTGACCACTCCAGTCTGGAGGTTGCGGTGGGCTAGTGTGCTTGCCAGATTCCATCTTGATCCCTCTTTAATCTTTGGTCCTATCTTCATCCGTTTTCCTCTTCAGATTACGTAATATCAGGATCTCGAGAATTTTCAGTGTAATTTATTATTTCCTCAATGTACTTTTTTCCTTTTCTCTTATTATCTCTAGGTCTAAACTAATGATAAAACGTAATAGTATTATTTTAAAAAATGAGATCTATGATAAATATATCAAAGAGAATGTACAAATAAATTTGTTCACAAGCCTAAAAGTCTGTAGGTTAAATAAAATATGCTGAATTATTACATACATATATATATATATATATATATATATATATATATATATATATATATATATATATATATATATATACATATTTATTAACGGTTCGACCATTATTCTTGGTCATTTTCAAAATTTATTAAGAAATTTAATTATATCTTCTTTGCCGTATGCCAAAAAGCTTAAAATTGTTTCTTTAAATAAGTTTCCCGAAAAGGGCAGAATATCAGAATTGAGTAAAAACATTCTTTTTTTAAAAATATTATACTGCAATAATATTTCAAATTTTTACACAACAAAAACTCAAAAGTTATACTGATTTATTTAATATGAAATTTTCTAATAATTATTTTTTAATTTTACTTCAATGGTGGATCTAACGTTTAATGGCTCATCAAATATATTAGTGTATATACACGTATAGATTAATTGATATATTTTTATTAATTGAAGAAAAATTATATTCTTCTTTTTCCCTAATGATCTTCAAATTTTAATTGAATATAAATAAATTCAAATGCCTAAAAAGGAATATAATAATAATGAAAAATAAATAAAAATCTGGCCATATTTGCTAGTAATAAATGTTTTTGCCAATGACCTCCTTTAACCTTATCATAGATAAAAAAAAAATTAAATCATATTGGGAGAAGAGGACCATATGTTGGGTCGAAACGTCAAATAAAATGTGCATATATATATATATATATATATATATATATATATATATATATATATATATTTTTTTTCCCTCTTTCAAAGGGTTCCTTGAAAGGACCGTTATTTGTTGGTACTTTTCATACAATTGTATATTATGTACCTTAGTTTCCATAAATTATTATTATTTATAATAACGAAATCTTTGCTAAATAGCTTAAATATAAGTTGTATATATAAAGAATTTTATAAAAAAACAAAACATATTTAACATACTTTATAACAAACATAAAAGATTATTGATATAAATATTTAACAAATTGTAAAGTACAGTACCACACCTCCTCAATTTTAGCTCAACTTTTCAAAATCCAACCTACTTACAAATTCCATTAAATCGAGCCGAAATTTATTGTACAGTTAGAATTCGGTCATTGGCCAATTTCTTCCTTTTAGAATTACAGAAATAATTAATTAGGACCTTTGACTCTCGTACAATTAATTGGCATTCGTAAATTATATGTCAACAAGTTTGTTCTTGCCGTCTAGAGAAGAAGTGCTGTCACTAAAAATATTTATTCTTTTCAGGTATGATTTGGTCTCGCCTTGTTCAGTCAAAATTTGTGTTAGTGTGCAATTTGTGGATTTCAGTATATTGTAGTTGTTAGTAGTCAATCTTGGAATAAATCTGTGTAAACTGGCTGATTTATCTGAGTGGGACCAGCGCCCGTTCCAGCTCAAAATTGACTTTACCGTGAGATCGTATTTTATAAAAAACAGAGGTGTTTTACAAAATGACGGAAATAGATCGTTTTGGGCTGGCTCTTTAGCTAATTTGTCTCAGGAAAATCTCATTTTCCTCAATCCCAGAATGAACCTTTGACCCATTTTAATTTCATGATGGAATTTAGAAACCAAAGTTTATAAAAGTTCTCCCTGATATTTTCAGTGAGCTCGTCGTGTACCATATATCTGGGTTGTGAACTGATTGTATTAAGGTCATGTTATCTCTATGTACGAAGACGTCTTGATGTATGTCAGTAGGAAGGTCAAGGTATTCTGTGGTTTTTATGACTCAGTACTTTTCGGCTTATTTGTTGGAATATGTAGCCTCGAGTTTGTACTTGGCAATTACCATTTTCCCATTCATGTCCTAGAGTAGCCAAGCGCAGAATACATCATATCCTTTTTTACTTCCGTCTGTGTATATATTTGTGATCTCTGTAATCGCCTCTGGAGTTTGGAATGTATTGATGGGTATAACCAGAGTATAGGCTCAAATTCTTCTTCAATTGTGTTGTTCGCAATATCTCCATAGTTTCTATTGGGCAGTTTGATAGAGGAAAATTGGGCTAAATCTTTGATTTTTATATCAATAGGCACAATTCCGGCCAAAAGACACGCTGCGTCATACGAGATTGTTCTGTATGCCTTAACAATCTTGATCCCTACAAACACTCGGCTCTTTGGCCCCAGGTTGCCCTTGTGGCAGTGGTCAAAGAGTTTATGGTTTGCTAAGTCTTGGCATATCAGCTTTCAATATGTTTTGTCCAGTTCAGTTTTCTGTCGAACAATACGCCTAAGAAAGTCAGTGTTTCAGTTTTCCCTATTAGCTCATTGTCAATGCTTATGTTTAAATTCGGTACAGGTCTTTTACTGCTAAAATTAATATATTTGAATTTTATTGAGTTCTAATTTGTTTGTTTTTGTCCAATCAGATATTTTATTTAATACTGAATTTGGTATTCATTGTAAATTTTGATAAAATTTTCCTCTGACTAAAAGTAATATGTCATCGGCATAGATAATTAATTTTAATAAACATGATCCATAGCGTATATCCATAACATACGTTACAATGTTTACATATTTTAAATTTTACGCTTGAAGAAAAATATAATTTATAAATGTGCTATCTGAATAATGTGACTAGCCAGTGAACAAACTACCCATTGGACCCAAACTGCTGAACCATTTTCGACGAAACTGTTGAGATACATGGGTCGTCATTAATGAAATTCCATAAAAAAAATAGTGACTATGAGTTTTATTATTTTTTTTATATCTTTATTTATTTATTACTTTTCTAAAACTGAGAAATGTTTTTTTTTTTTTCAATACTGTTATAATCATTTATA
Source organism: Rhaphigaster nebulosa (assembly GCA_948150685.1). Classification (NCBI taxonomy): domain Eukaryota; kingdom Metazoa; phylum Arthropoda; class Insecta; order Hemiptera; family Pentatomidae; genus Rhaphigaster; species Rhaphigaster nebulosa. The sequence continues at coordinate 31,876,328 of OX411312.1, read as the reverse complement.
TTTTTCTTTGGTTAAAAAAGAATAAAAATGGCATATTACCATCTCTACTTATCTGCTTATTATTTATTTGTTGATTTTTATAGAACTAAAGTGTGTAAAAATAAATTAATTAATCTTATTCGAATATGTTATTTTTATATTATTAATGTAAGAGATTATTGAATATATTTAAATTTTCCTCTTGTGGTCAATAATGTAATGCTTCTAACTATTCTATTCTAACTATTATACATTCATATCAATGGAAAAAAGTAAAATTAGTATAAAAATGTAATCCTTATTTTAATTTACGAATAAATAAATTCGCCTAGATTGATTTAATGAAAGATTTGTGAGTCAGGAAATAATTATTATCCAATATCCTGTAATTAGATAGGCATCGAATGACTTATGAATAAATTATAGGATTTATATAGAGATGTGTGCTTGAGTATGTCAAATGGCAACTCCAAACTAGCTCCAAACTCCAAACTCCATTAGTGCTTAAAGGTTGTATGAGGTGAAACCAATGCTGCTAGTGTATGCTCTATGTGTCCAGCAATTAACCTTCTGTCTCGGAAATACGGCTAAGTATAAATTATATATTTATTAATTAGGCTAGATCAGGATTTTAGATTTTATACATATGTTGAAGAAGATAATTTATGCATTTCGATAGATTCTGCCTAGTTATTAAATCCAAATGGATTATATATATATATATATATATATATATATATATATATATATATATATATATATATATATATATATATATATATATATATAAGCTATATCCTTGACTCATGAACTAATGATAATGTCAACAGTAGCTTTATTCTAATTTCAATTATTATGGATGATTTAATCTATTGATCTTTACCATAACTTAATGAACGAAGCTATCTCTCATGACAGGACTGCTTTTCGACTAGCGTACTAACAGCACAACAGAACCCTTATTACGCATTGAGAATAATAACTTATTTCGGTAAAAGACCCTTTCTTGCAATAATCAGTTCAAGTAAACACTTTCAATATCCACTTTATTCAGGGGTAACAATCTTTTCCTTTTATACTTTTAGTTTTTATACAGTTACTTTTATACCTGGTTTCAAAAAGTTTAATAAGTTGGGCAGCGTTGTTCTCATTTAATTTTTCTTTAAATAAGTAATTTGGTGAGAAGGGAGGAGTATTCAATATTATTATTTCTTGGATAGAAAATTATTACTTTAAAGTAATTTTGCCAAAAAAAAACAAACATTTTTTTTTGTATTTTATGTAAAACTCTTGTTATCATAATAAAGTAGTAGGTTTAGTTTTTATAATATCTTAAGCCATATATTTATATAATTCACAAAAATAAAATTGTTGAAGCATGTAGTGGAAGGGGTGTCGTCCCGGGCTTAGCTAACGACGGCTCTGTGTATAATTTGATCACTATTCTTTTATATCTATAGAGAAGGAGAAGAGGTATATTCATTTATTAATAAAATTATTAGGCATTATTATTTTAAACTATAAGCTCTATTTCTTCGGCCGTAGGAATGATGACCCTACCCCGTGTAGCTTAATTGTGAATCGCGTTGTGGTCTTCCAGGACGTAAAATAGCCGCCCGGAGGTTTGGTCCATGGACGGTCTGTTTCGGGGAAAGAAATATAGGTCCTCGTGCCCCTACTGACCCCGAGCAGCCATAATCCGTGGATCTAGACCGATTTGCCACTATCCTTGAACCCGAGTGAGTCGGTGGGAAGGACACTGCCGAATTGGTCCCGAAGGGACCGGTTATGGAGCAATGGACAGCCTGCCGTTGCACCATGGCAACCATAGTTCGCAGCAACGTGAGGTTGGGTGACCCCGTCCAGGCTGCCTGTGCTCCCGCAATTGTCTGTAATGTCTGTAAGAATACCACATCGCGCGGCCAAAGATCTCTATGGTGTATAGCGCCAACAGAAAAAAAAGAAGAATAAAAGCTCCATTTCTTCATTTATTTGACATTTAAGAAGTCGAAGATCTGTATTCTTGCTCAAATTGATATTATAGTTACTACATGATCATAGTATTTTGTATTAACTTGGTAGAAGTCTTTGTCGAAGATGAACATTAGTTTGTGCAGCTATTGTAGGTGTTTATATTAATTTTCCGATTCCAACTCCACTATTTGGTAGTGGAGATTATAGCTGGTAATCATATGGTAATTTAAATGTTATTTATTGAAGATACTATGATGTTACTTCATATTATGTTTCTGAAGACATGAATTTCCTCGGTCATTGCTCAATATCCTAGTCTTTATAAAGATTGCTGAGAATACATTAGAATCTACATTGCGAAACTAAAGGATCCCAAGTGATAAATTATACTAGTTATTGAGTTGTAATAAGCCTGTAAAACTCAACTAAAATCTCTAACATTATTTTTGCATAAAGAAAAATTATCTGTATATTTCCTGTTTTTGTCAAAATTATAAAAAATGTTTTATTTGTATTCATTAATTTATAAACGATTCTCATATGTCTGTACTTCTGCGGTTTACACATCGCTCGTATATTTTTTTTACTATTATTTGTTTATATTTTTACTTAAGAAGTAATATAAGAAGTTTATGGAATAAAAAATCAGTACACAGTCAACGTGATATTTTATAGCCGACGTTTCCAGCCAAACATGTGAGCCATCTTCAGTGCTGGAATTAAATAAAAGATACAAGAGATATAAATATATGTACAGTAAAAAAAACAGTAGTAAAATTAATTTAAGTAAACAAATTAATTGATTATGATTAGAATTACGTCTCAGTGTTCTCTCATTTACAATAATATTAATTGTTTCTCTATTATTATCTCTATACCTACCACTGAATTTATTTTTAATTTATATTTTGTCTGTATGTTATTTATTGTTGTCATTTTACTGTACACATTTTATATGATTTAATTTCACCCCTGATGATGCCTCACATGTTTGGATCGAAACGTCGCCTTTTACAATAAAAAATCATTTTTATTTCTCTGAGCCCTATATTTCTGTTCATGAGATTTTATTTTGCTAATAAATATTCTTTTGTTAAATTTGTAAAACTAAGGTATTCGAAAAATGTCATTTTTCACATTCGTTAGCTAAATGTTGTGGCGACAATATAAAATAAAAACATTAGGAGTGGTTCTAGTTATTCAAAATTTTTTAAACAAAATGTATTAGTATTTTTGGAACGCAAACACATCGTTTCTAAGAGGTAGATAAAAAAAATGTAATATTTAGTATAAGATTCTTCGACTTGATGATTCTGTTAATCCTTGAATTACAAGATTTATTATTAGAAAAGTTAGCTCCTATAAAAAAACTAATAATAAAAATTTATTTCTCTGAGCAGATTTCTGAGTAGATTTCTGTTTATGAGATTTAATTTTGCTAAGAAATATTCTTTTGGTAAATTAATAAAAATGTAGGAATAATATAAAATGTTGGTAAATAAAATTGAAATTAATTGACAGCCTCAGGTTATGTAACTATTAAATTAAACATGCATCTATTGCACGTTTATGCAATCAAACAATTAATCAGACAGCAATAAACATTACATTACAGGCTGAAGCGTATTAATTATAATTATCGTTATAGTGCATAATGTGATGTATATACTATGGTAATTTGTTCACAGTTGGGTTCATTGCCCAGCTTATCGTTTAAATCTCCTGTATCATTACTGTTACATAGTAGGTGATGCATTAATAAATCCTATATAGATTTGTTTTACAGCTTGATGTGGGAAAAAAAAATTGATTACTTTCCAGATGATTAACCAGCTTTCTATCACTTTCACTGTTATGTTGTCTGGCCGAGGCCTATAATTAACAAATATATGTATGTTTTTTTTTTTTTTTTTTTTTTTTTTTTTTTTTTTTTTTTATTCGAGGGTGTGTGGAAATCTTCAAAAGACACGGATAGGCCCGTACCTATCCGCGTGTGGGATTTCTACCCACTCAAACCACCTCCCTACACCTCTTTCCCACCCTCAACGGGCCCACCGTTAGGCATTACTTCATGAAGGGTGATTGGCTGTGTGCCGCCTCATTGTTTTAGGCTGCCACTATTTAGGCGCGCCTCTCCTTCTCCTCCTTCCTCAGCTTCTTGATGACCTCTGCCGCTAGGCGCTGGCCTGCCATCCAACACTCCTGTGAAAGCAGCATCAGGCTGACGATGCTGTCTACTGTGGCTCCTGCGCAACAGATTCCTAGAAATTCTTCCCTCTCTTCTTGAAAGCGGGGACAGCTAAAGAATAGATGTTCTACAGTCTCATCTATTGTTGGGCACCTTGGACATACAGCGATATTGTCCAGCTTGAACCACCCTTGTTAGGCTCTGAAGCAGCCATGTCCTGTGAGCATCTGTATTAGGTAGTAATCTACATCCTCATGTTTTCTATCCAGCCAAGGCTGGATTTGAGGTATCAGCCTATGGGTCCACCTCCCTTTCAATGTCGTATCCCAGCTACGTTGCCATCTCTCGGCCGTCTGCTTCCTTTCCTCGGTACTGGAGATCAACTCACTTATATGAGAGTTGCCTCTCTTCTGCGACCAGCTCTATCGGCGGCATCCTGGCCACCATACATGCAGCTTCGTAGGAAACTGTGCGGAACGCGCTGATCACTCTGAGAACACTCCGGCGGTAGACAGATACCATTGGTCTCCTGTAGGCCAGTATGTCCAAGGCCTCACTCCATATCGCGGCTGCGTAGAGCAGAGTAGATGGGACCACACTTGCTACCAATTGTCTCCGACTACTTCTTGGTCCGCCTATGTTGGGCATCAGTCGGGCCAACGCTGTGCTCACTCTAGCCGCTTTATCGCATGCTTGTTGGATATGCTCCTTGAACCGAAGCCTCTCATCGATTATAACCCCAACATACCTCAGGGAAGACTGGGACCTAATTTCTTGTCTACCCACTCTCAAGGTTATTTCCTCCTTCCTTTTGCGACTACTAATAAGAAGGGCCTCTGTTTTCCTGTCTGCCAGCTGGAGCCCCACTGATGCCAGCCAATCTCGGATCAATGAAATGCTCTGGTTGGCCTTCAAGGTCACTTCATCTTTGTATTTTGCCTCGATCACCACTGCGATGTTGTCCGCAAAGCCCACCGTCTTGGCACCCTCTGGCAGGCTAAGCCTGAGGACCCTGTCGTACATGACATTCCATAGTAGTGGTCCAAGCACTGAGCCTTGGGGTACTCCACCAGTCACCTTTGGCCCATCTTCTGTTGAATAAATCAGGGTTCTGTCCCTGAAATAATCTCGAATAATGCTCGTCAGGTAAGAGGGGACACCCATTTCCTGCAGGGCATTCAGAATACAGCTCCATCTAGCCGAGTTAAAGGCGTTTTTAACATCAAGCGTGACAACTGCGCAGTAACATTTCGCACCTCTTCCCCGCAATAGCCTGTGTGTGTGTGTGTGTGTGTGTGTGTGTGTGTGTGTATGATTGGATATTATATTAATAACAAACTTATGTAGTAATTTGTTTGTTCTGAAGACAAACAATTTTTTTAAAACTTTATACTACCTATTAGTAGTTTTAGTAGTAGTAATGATAGACGTGGTAGGTTTTCGAAAAGTTGTCGAGGATTCATTTATACGTTTTGGAATCTAAAAAAAAAAATGGAAATAATGCGTGTATAGGACAAAATTGATATGCAGTGATTAAAGAGTTTATTCACGCTGTATTTACTCAAAATAAAAATAAATTAAATAATAGCAAAATTAAAAATAGAAAAAAAAATTAAACATAATCTTCAATAAAAAAAAAATAAACATCTTAATTGCAGGGATATGTATATCAGCCTGGGTATCTCCGAAACAGGCTTGTGTCACCACTTTCAAGGATTATATGGATAGTTGAAGCTAGATTGGGGGATCGTGCTAAAGGATTAGTATTATGAGCAAGAGGTTGGCCGGGAGTGTTAAGGTGTTATCTTAGTAATCTCGTGTTTGGTACGTCGCCGGTTCGAATCCGTTCTGGGCAGATTGAAATTTATCGTGGCAGCCCCACGTAATGCATCTCCACTTTCCCACTCTGGTTAGAATAGGTTGGTAACTTGTAGGATAACCCGTCCTGTTTGCCAGAATTGGATAGGAAAGGACGTTATAACCAAATAAAAAAAATTAACAAAAAAGATGATGAGTAAGATTCTGATGAAATTTGGAGAATTCGGATGGGATAAGATCAAAAACAAGTGGAATGTGAACTGTTGATGTGATCTGAAAGAGTTGGATGTTTTTAAAGTTCGAGGTGTTTTTTTTAATTTGTCGCTTTAACTAAAAGCAAAGACTTTTTGTATACAAAATATGTTTGGTGATGTTTAGAACATTATTTGTTCCTCAAAATAATTTTAAAAATAGAAGTTTTTTTGAGAATTAATTGCCGGTGGTTGTTAATTTAAAGTATTTATAAAGACAATGCCTGTAATATTTTATTAATGATTTCCTCGGATGTTTTATTCACCTAAAATGCTGATCTGTTCTAGAAAAGCCTTTCGAAATAAAGATTTTCAAAAATGTCGCGATATAGACTATATTAAATTTAGTATCTTTTGGGAACTAGTGTATTTTTTTTTTTTTTTTAATTTCCTTTTCTAGTTGACGATCCACCGTCCTGAATAGAATTTTACTCGTTAACATTTCTACAGAATTCCATTCAAACCGCCGACTCTTCATGACTGAAATGTTCCAGTTGCAGTTTCCTCAAGTCCCTTGTTGGTTCCGCCTGTCGAGCACCACTTCATCTGAACTCATTCAAAGTACCGTTACGAATGTTTGATTATCCGTTGAATACGTCAAATCCGTTGAATCGTTCTTATCTTTTTTTAAAATAAATTACATCACTTTAGAATAAACGGTTTCCAAACTCGTCTATAATCCATATAATTTCATTGGTACGTCATCTACAATGGTTTTCTTATCATTATTGGGATTTGACAGTAAAATAAGCTAAGTAAGAGCCATATATTTACTTGCCCATATGTATCGTTCCACTGTTTATTTTTTCCCCTGGAAGGATTATCGGGTGTTGATTGGAAAGTATACTAACGAAGTTAGTCTGTTTTGGGTATAGCGTTTTTAATGGAAGGATATTTTTTTTTTTTGTCAACCTTTTAGGGATAATATAGAGAAACACTTCGGTCTGATCGCTTTTTCTAGGGATCAAATTAGAATTATTCACTCAACACGAGTGAAGAGTTTTCCAAAGCCTCAAAATCGGGGTAGAGTGTTTGGAGAGACGGTAGCTCAGTAATAAAAATATCTATAGACCACACACTAAAAATATAGGATGACTGAGTGGAAGGAGATTATTTTTTCTTCTTTTCAGAATAATTGATCGCTCGCTTCGTCAACAGAACATCAGCAGATCGCCCTCATCTCTAATAATGGTACGATTTGGAAGGAATTGTATGTTTGCGACGAAAAGTTTTGGTAATTTTATTGGGTTGCTTTTAATTTCCATTAATGGTGGTCACGAGAACCCCTTGCGTTTTAGATAACCTCTCTACCTCTCTAACTAATAAAACACACCATCATCATTCGTCATGTGATATTTTGTTTTTGTCCGGTGGATCAAACGAGAACCGTCCATGTGATGTTGTATAACTACAGAAATGAAAAGGGCTTGTTCAAAGTAAATTACTGATCACCTTATCTTAATCTAGGATTAGGCGCGTGGGCTACAGTTGTTCACCGGCCATCTACATCGCAGTAATGGCTGAAAGAGCTTGAAGAAGAAAACAAATTGAAAGACAATTCGAATATCAATTTTCAACTGCTTTAATGCAAATTTTAAATTGATAAAAAGATTTTATATGAATTTTAATAGTTTGTTTCACTTTATACATGACAAATAAATAATGTGTTATAATTAGAAGAAAGCAGAGCTAAAATTGATTTTTATTTTGTGGAGGGCACATTTACCCCACGTGCCTAAACGTGTTACAAGAAATCACGTGCCTGCTTGAGAACGAAACCTTCCTGGAAACAGCATCGTGTACAGCTTGTCTTGCTTTCTTGTCTTATTGATAGACCCGTTTCCAATCCGACCCTTTTGCGTCTCTTATCTTATCAGAATCGAACACGCATTATTTGCGAAAATATTGCAATGTTTTACGATTTTTGGGATGTTGCTTACTCTAATTTTCTGAATTTATGCATCGTGTTAAGTGGCGTTGGATATGAACAGTAGTTGGGTGTTGACTCGTCGGACTTGAAATGATCAGTGCGGTATTGTTAATTGATGACTTGTCAGTTGCCAGAAACTGTTTGTAGAAAGCCTGTCGAAGAGCTAACCGCATTAGCTGCCATGTTTTCATAACATCTCGCGTCACTATTGGTCAGATGGTCACATAACATGCCACCGTTAGCTACCAATTAGTGTTTCATTGGTAAGTTTCTTTGGGGCCATTAGGGTAGCCTGAAGGGTTGTGACATAAATCCGTATGGATCGAAGTGATAAAAAGTAACCCAGACCTCAATTTAAAAGGTTGATTTTGTTAGGTTTCCTGTTTTGTCAACCCTCTTTAAGATCAATAATGCGATTTTTATTTTGGTGGCTAGTTTAATTTAAACGCTTCTATTTAGATAGGTTAAAAATAAAATTTAGGTACTTACTTTTAGTTGTTTAAATATTACTTTCTCGATTTGCATTTTATTTTTATTGAGATTAATTCCTTGTATCAATTAACTTGTAACTAAAATACCTGCCTTATGTATCTAATATTGGCTTGCTATATTTTTTTAGTTTATTTAAGGCAAAACAAGTAGAAAAAGAAGAAAAATATAAAAAAAAAAAAAGAAAAAGAAATTAAGCACATCTCAAATCCACAGTCCAAATGATACTAACCAGAAACAGCACCCCAAACAAAAACAGACAGACACATAGAGAGGGAAAAGAAAGATTAAACGACAACAGCTGGTAAAGGTTAAATTACAAATAGCAGATCATTTAAAAGGAAAAACAAATGAAATAAACTAAAAACGCAGAAATGTACAAATGATCATAGAAATAAATCAAATAATTTAACATAGAGCAAATCTAACAAGAAGAGAAAAGGGAAAGTTGAAATGCACGGAAGAGGAAGGTCCCTCTAAAAGAAAAAACTGTGATACAAGACTATTCCATAAAACATATTTATATACTAGAACAAAAGCTCAAACTGAGACATAAATAGTAGTTAGGACATAAATGGAAAGTTCCAAACAATATCGACAGCTGATTTGTTTTCTTTTATTTTTGAGACTCTTGGCTTCTTGTTTAGAACTTTCTATTTATGTCCTAACAATTATTTATGTGTCATTTTGAGCTTTTGCTCTTGTATATTAGTATATATATATATATATATATATATATATATATATATATATATATATATATATATATATATATATATATATGCTGGAGTGATTTGGTACTAATTACCTAGGGTATTTTTTTTTGCAAAATTTCTGTGCTGGATTTTTCCTTAAATAACGTATTGGAGACTTAGTACATATGTATTTTATATTTATATACAATATAATTAATTATCGTTGAGATTTTGGTGGCATTGAGATCTAGCTTTAAGTAGGCTGGCAGAGGATAAATTGCTTTTAGTTACGACTAAATCCTTAAGATCCCGACTTCTTGGGCTGTTTCATCCACTCGAATCCTCTCTCTTTGTGCCTTGTTCCTCTTAATTCTTCTCAGGAGTATTCTTCTGTCTCTGACAGAGTTCTCTCGCTTACAATTCTAATTTGTTTTTTTATTTTTTATATTTGCATATGCTTAATTATATCTTCCGTCTTTTATAATCGGTTAATGTTTTCTTATTAATACAACTTGTATTTTGAGAGGGCATTGAAATAATTATGAACTAATGTTTTTTTTTTACTTTATTATGCTGTGTTTATATATATAATAATTAAACAAATAATTAGCAATTATTGCTCTTTTATGAAGCTTATTTGATGAGTTTGCTTGAAGTGTTGCATGAGAAGACCTGTAGTTGCTCTAGTGACTATCTTCATCGACTAGATAGCGAGACAAACTGCAGCGCAGTAAACTGCTACAAGCATCTGTAAACTGCAAACACTTCACGAAGTGCTCTATCTTACTGCTCGACTGCTGCTAAATTATTTAATAATAGGTCAGTGCTGCTAGTGATATACGATCGTAATAATACCGGTAGTTCCAATTTTTTAATATGTTCTATGCCTCTGTACTTTCTCTAATCTTGATTGTATATTGCATTTGCGTTGAAGTAAATCTTGTTGACGTGCAAGTTTTAATAGTAAGTATAGTTGTAGTTTAATAGTAAAATACGACAAATAAAATATGTTAAAAATCTAGGAATAAAAAAATCAAAACACTATTCAATTTTCGTCATGTTATCCACGTGTTAGCACATAATAAGAACATACACGTGTTATATGAAATTTTATGCTCTGTTACATTGTTGATGGTTAATTTTTCTGAAAAATGCGCTAAAAACGGAATGCACAATAAGAATCAAATCTTGTGCATTTTATTAGATTTTTAAGAACTTGTGTGCATGTTCACCACTTTATAATTTGGTATATGATTGAGCTAGGAGATAATTGTAAATTCAAGTTTTTAGAAAATTTTATGGACTATAAAATTTATCCGAGCTAATTTAACAGAAATTTGCATTGGAATTGAGATATATCGGCGAAAAGCTATTTTTCCGTGATTCTGGTTGTGTTTTTCAAGATGGCGGCGCGCCCACTGTCGCTCCAAAGTCGAAAACTCGGATTTTACCTCAGGGGACCAGTTCATAGAACATATTAAAAAATTGGAAGTACCGGAATAAATACGATTGCAAAACCTTTATTCGAGGTAATTGCACTGGCCTATAATAACTTTGCTATGATTGATTATCTTCTACAATGTATGAAAATATATCTAAAAATGAATTTAAAAAACAAACTATTATTCAATATTGCATAAAATAAATACTGGTGAGAATACAGTAATAAAAATAAATGTAAAGATTCTGATCTTTACAATTTTCCTAAATACCAATTAAAAAAAGAATGTATAAAAAAATGTTCTATTCCCCTAAAATATAAAATGTTTGGAATTAAAAATGTCGCTATTTTTTATCAATCATTATGGGTTTCATAAAAAATCACCATACGAATTCAGTTCAATAGTCGTGGAAATTAAGATATTTATTTTTTTTTTAATATTCTATCTTTTTCAAAAAATTGTGTATGTGAGAAGATTTTCGCGAAAATTTTTAAAAAATTAAATTTCTGACATTTTTTGGTCTAAATCAGCTCCTTCTCAGGAATCATCTAAATCAGTGCTACGTTTCTGTGTTCTGTACAATGTGTATTTATGTGCACGTACACTCACACACACACACACACACTTTAATAAAATATAAATACATCATATTTAACAAAATAATAAAACAAATATATATTTATATTACAAATATATATTTGTTAATATGCCATGCTCTCCCCTATACTATTTATTATTATATTATATATTAGAATGCTTTCTCCGTGAGTTACTGGTTTTGACGTGGTCACGGACTAGCTAACACCTCAGAGTTACTGCTTCGTTGGACAGCACTTCTTTTAGTTTTCTTTGAAGAGTTTTTAGATTCTTCTCAGCTCAGCCTCGTGCGGAGCGCACAACGAAGTTTTCTCATACATAATTCATGATTTTCTGACAATGCATCCATAATCTTGCTTTTATTTTTTGTTTTTTTTTTAGGGATTCTGTAGAAAGATCATAGATAGATACATAGGTATATAATGCTTGAATTGAAAACAATGGCTTGCTCTGATAATGTATAAAACTATAAAAAATAATAACACTGGAACTAGATTTAGTGAATTTAATTTGAGTTGACGTCCGCATGGTGTTATAGAAGGATCAATTTAATTGGAATTTACCGGAATACCACCCACACGGATGTCGTTAAAAACAACGAAGCTAGGAGACCGATAGCACATAAACTCGCAGCCTTTAATAGGTTTACTAGCCTTTAATAGGTTTCGCAGCCTTTTAATTTACCGTCTTTTGAACGTTCCAATTAATTTAAAGAACTATAATAAAGAAATTGAAATAATATATTCCATAGCAAAAAATAAAGGGTACAATCAAACCACTATTAATCACATTTAAAAAAAAAAAAAAAAATACAAAAAAAGATAATTAATGATATCTACTCACCCCGAAGATAGGCCCATCCCGAAACATTATTCCATATTATGGCATTATATCCACCAAAGTCAGAAATGAATTGAAAAAAAAAACTAGGATTAAACCGTGCATTTAAAATAGAAAAAACCGTATCCTCATATTTCCCTCCTCCAAAAGACAAAGTAGGCCCTTTCCAAAAAAGCGGAGTATACGAACTAAATTGTTATTATTATGCAGCCAAATACATGAGGAAAACTGTTAGATCACTAAATCAGGGATTAAAGGAATCTATGCTTGCATATAATAATAAGACAGATAATTCCAACTTTGCAATTCATTTAAATAAAAAAAACCATAAATTCATCAAAGACTCGGGAGTTAAATTAATACATTACGTTGAGAACAACCTCAAATTAAATATATCTGAAGCACTTGAAATAATAAAATCCTTCAGATCAAATCCAGATTTTTGCCTAAATGACCAAATAAATATCTCCAATAGTCCAATCGTAAATTTATTCCCATCTATAACAGAGAAAACAGTTACTCATAGGAATTACTGGAAAAACTCCGATCCTTAAACCGTTTACCTATAAACACCCCACCTTTCTTTCATTGCTAGTTCAGAACAAACCAGTGCAAACTTTTCTGTTTGATATAATCTACTTAAACCTTGGTGAGTATCAACATGTATTTGATTTCTTGTCTTAATTAAATTCATAATTCATAAATGTTTTTAATACTAATTTATATTACATCTAATTTAATATGTATAATAATACCAAACTATATTTTGAATTGCGTATTTTTGAATTTTAGTGTGTTTTTATAACTGAAGATGAATGTATGACATTCGAAACTAATTTTCAATAAAATATAATTATAAAAGTGGCAAATAATTTATCAATCCCTAATTTGCACTCAAATTGAATATTTATTTGTTCTCATTAGCCTCATTCATCATCCAATCATTACCTTCAACTGATAATTAAAAATTTTAAATGCCTTCTAAACTATTAAAAATGAATGGGTTAGCATATATATATATATATATATATATATATATATATATATATATATATATATATAAATCGGCTCATGCTTCTCACGGGTAAGCAACAGATGATCATGATTTGTTCTCATTAGCCTCATTCATCATCCAATCATTACCTTCAACTGATAATTAAAAATTTTAAATGCCTTCTAAACTATTAAAAATGAATGGGTTAGCATATATATATATATATATATATATATATATATATATATATATATATATATATATGTATATATATATATAAATCGGCTCATGCTTCTCACGGGTAAGCAACAGATGATCAAAAAATCAATCAATAAAAAAAAAAGCCAGAGGAAAAAGACACTGGTTTACTTCAATTGGTTCACCAACCGCCATTCTGCAGTAATAAGCTAAAAGATCCTAAGTCCGAATAATTTTTGTATTGTACGCGAATGCTCTAATAACTATACTTTTTATGGCATTAGAAAGCTCTAAAATCAATTATTAGGATCAAACCATTGGACTTAGGACTTTCTAATGTCATAAACAGTTATATATAGTTTATGGAGCTATTCGGGGACAATTCAAAGATGTTTTAGACAAATTCATTTGGAATTAGGGCCTTTTAGCTTATTACGGCAATGTTGCTTTTTAACTTTAACGCGACGAGATTTGCGCATGGCACCTACTTTTCATAAGCTCATTCGTAGTCATTAAAAAGTTATGAAAGACCACGCAAATCGCATTTCGACATTCAATGAGGGATTTACACCATTTTTTAATATTTTATTCTGAATTTCAATATTATTCAGGCATCTTATAAACTGGAATCTTTGAGACCTGATACACAATTTATCTGTGTTGTTTCATCGTCATTCTATTACAAATATTTAAAGAGAAATTGATTGAATGAATTAACTATAGAAACATTTTCTCACATTTCAATGATTATGGCTTCCAAAGTTTCAGTTATTTTTTTTCGTATTGCAGTTTTACTGGGTGTAGCTTTGTGGGAGTTTCATTACTTTAACAATAATATTAAAATGTTTCGTCATCTTTTGGACCCTTTTTTCTCCTTGTCGAGCTTTGCGTATCATTTACAGTGTAATGGAGATGGTATTACTGATCCTTAGAGCAAGTGGATCCTGTTTATTAATGAGCACATTCATTTGCCGTTAGTTGCAAATATGTTCAATATTTATCTCCAATACACGCCAAGTGAAATTCTTGATGTGATCATGGATGGTGTTCGGAGAAGCAATAATTCTTGTATGAATTTTTTAATTTGAACCATGTATGAATATATTCATACTTTATTATTATTATTGCTGTTGAGTTTAATGTTTCTATTGTTAAATTAATAAACGTTTTGAATTCGTAAAATCAATTTCCTTTTCATAATTGTGGCTATGTTAGAGATGACCGATTGTCGATTGTCACAATTGATTGATTGATTGTTACCTATTATCGATTACGTGACATATTTTTGAACAGCCACGCCTTCTGAATATCCCGTCCTGCTACTTACTGATTTCCTGACAATATTCATATACTTTCATCTCATAAATCATAATTCCATCAAAGAATAATCTTAATAAACTGCAGAATCAAACATATTAAAAAAAAACTGGCAAACTAGCAAGTCAAAGATTGGTGTTTTATATAATTTAAAAAAGAATACATGCTTAACTATATTTAAACGTCAATTTTTCGGGATAGTATTAAAAAAATATGAATGGATGCATCTACCTTAATCACTACTATATTCACTACTATATATTATTACGGTAGTATAGATCCTTTTTCCGGCTCGCAGGAGCGATGGATTTTGATGAGTGAGGTATCAAAAGAAAGAGGATTTCATAAAGAAGTAACGAATACCAATTTTGTTTCTTAAATCCTTACTAGGGCTTAAATAAAATGGTGAAAAAACTGGGAGGTTTCAAAGATTTGACGACTGAGAGTCGGCGGATCGAGACGGGATAAGTAGCTTTTTAAAGATTTTGACGCGGGCATCAAGATCACATACGCTCCTGTGGAGCGTATTGGTCCAGTGTTTTAAAGCTTAAAAACCTACCGTTTTTTAGATAACGCACGATATAGGTCCGCACGGACCTCATGTCATGGACAATGTGCCGTTGTCATGGCAACTTTATATCAATTTGAGTGTTTACAAAAACTTTTAATGAGTGGGAAATTATATACTGTTTCCCATGTCCAACTCTAAAGGGCACTGCTATGTATGAATACTAGACATAGAAAATGTTATAGCTGGATCTAATTGCCTGACTGCTAGATTGAAGAGATGTTTTCCAGTGGGGTAAACTAATTACTTATTAAGTATGAACTGTAACTTCAACATAATCTTTACAAACTATGTAGCTTCACCAAATCTGTATTTTTAATAAACTTTTAGGTAATATTATATTGTTTACAGGAATAATAAATATGTTTTCCTAATATCGCTTATACTTGAAATTAGGGATTAGAAGATATATAATGCGAGAGTACTCGCTCGGGTATACTAGTTTTATTTATTAACTAATGAAAGGCAATAAAGTTATCTAAAAATACAGCTGTTCTTGTACAGACTAGACCTAGATGGAAAGCCGAATGTGCCAGTAAGCAGATTGATGAGACCGTACCTCCTACTTACACGCCATCATTTCTAATAATTTGATGTAATTATCATCATAATTTCTATTTTGATATTATTTAATGGAAACTTTTAAAATTTATTTTCAGCTTGACAAACCAAAAATATATAGTGCACAGAATTGTCATATTGCAATTGTTTCGTAATTATATTCTAACCATTGTAACCCCGATAAGATAATTTTATTTAAATAAGATTCCATCAGAAATCTCTGTCTGTTGTAATAAACGGCTGATTGATAAAAGGTAAAATGTAAGAGATAAAATGAAGTTCACTGAACGTTTTCTCGTTATCGTGAAATCCAATTTAATTAGCTTAAAAAAACGAGAAGTGTAACCGTGAGAGAGATACTATCTTTCACTTTCACTGTCACGGGAGCGCAGACCGAACAAACGAGCACTCTTACCTTTCGGTGTTGCATTGTTTAGAAAAAAGAAAAGATACACCGCCCGATCTAATGGTCAACCCGTTACGATTTACGGTTTCACGTAACTTGGTTCTTGTCGGAGGAGAAGGTACGATCCTTGTTACATAACTGCAGATCTTACGATATTTCCAAGAAGTGAAGGTTTAATATATTTGCGCAATAATCAGTTTCTGAAGTCATATGGCTTCTAATATGTTTTATCGACTCGTTATTACATGGGATTATTCCTGTATTAGATCAAAATTGCAAAATTATTTTATTGAGGAAGGGTTTATTACATCACACCACACCCTATAGGAACGGAGCGGTAGCCATAAACAAATTGCTTAGAGAAAAATGTCCAACTTGCTTACTCGTCTTGTCTCATACCCGTGAAATAAATCTGATTACAGAATCTTTTTAATATGTTGAAAATTACTTTGCCAAAAAGTTATTTTGTAAATAAAAGGGAAGGGT
The DNA here is from genome assembly GCA_948150685.1 of Rhaphigaster nebulosa. Lineage (NCBI taxonomy): Eukaryota > Metazoa > Arthropoda > Insecta > Hemiptera > Pentatomidae > Rhaphigaster > Rhaphigaster nebulosa. The sequence continues at coordinate 31,859,595 of OX411312.1, read as the reverse complement.
AACGAAAATTTATTTACGTAAAACTTTATTGTCATTTATAAATATTAATTGTCGTTTTGACCGTGTTCCTTGAAAATGTCTGTGTCAAATGAGACTGAGCAATATATTATGCGTCATTATCTAAAAGGTTATTTTGTGTTTTAGGGGTCAAATCCAAATTTAGTATGAGTGAAACAACGGGGCACAGCTAGTAAAAAATAAAAATATAATAGGCTCCTAAATTAGATATGTAAAATAAATAACAAGAAATTTCATGGGAATTCATCTATTATCTTTATTTTTATATAATTTTACTTTATCTGTATCTTTATATATTTGTCTAATAATTTTGATTCTTTTTCTTTATTAATTCTTATATTTATGTCATTGTTATAGCATCCTCATTTTGGTCCATATTATTTCTCAGTTTTCCCTCTTATACAGGATGTCTCCAAAAATCCTCGGAGGTGTTATTGCAAATTTAACGCTGAACACAAAAGTTCCCATAAGCATGGGTCAGCATATGAAGTCGACCAGTTTTCAGGCCAAAAACATACGTTTTTCGATACTTTTTGGCAGTTAATGAAGAAACGACTCCTTTCATCAAAAAACGTATCGAAACTAATGTGATAGATGAATAAATTTGGCGTCGATTGAGGTCAATAGAAGCTCGATAGATCAAACACATGATCTCTGTTGAATCGTCCGGGTTGACACGATCTCGATAGATCAAACACATGATCTTTGTTGAATCGTCCTGGTTGACACGATCTCGATAGATCAAACACATGATCTTTGTTGAATCGTCCGGGTTGACACGATCTCGATAGATCAAACACATGATCTTTGTTGAATCGTCCGGGTTGACACGATCTCGATAGATCAAACACATGATCTTTGTTGAATCGTCCGGGTTGACACGATCTCGATAGACCAAACACATGATCTTTATGGAATCGTCCGGATTGACACGATGTCGATAGAGAAGTATCACGATAGTTTCGATCCGTTTTCTGATGCAAGGAGTCGTCTCTTCATTAATTGCCAAAAAACGTTGTTTTTCATTTTTTTGGCCTGAAAACTGGTCAAGAATTAATTTGCCAACTCATGTTTATAGGAACTTTTTTGTTTAGCGTTAAGTTTGCTATAAAACCCACAAGAGTTATCATTTTGGGGGAGTACCCCTTGTTTAAATTTTTTTTTTTCATACCATTTTTTGGTATTATTTATTTTTACAATTTTATTGTTATTTTTAATTTCCTTTATTTATAGTTTTTACTTTTGTTTTGTAAATTTTTCTTTGTCCATGTCATTTTGTATATTATTTCTGATCAACGTATCTGATCTATTATAGCCCTGAGATTATTTGGACCGAAACGTCAGCTTGTAATAAAAACTTAAATCAATGTGTTGTTTTTTTAAGCTACTTTGACTTATTACCATACAAACTATAATAATCCTGATATACAGAAACTTTTTCGGCTAGTATTGTTTTCGTGCTAATGAAGGTGTTCTGTGCTTATCTTCGCTTATGACATTAACAACTCAGGATTCATGATTAATAGCATGGTTTCTTAGTGGATTGGATAGATCATGTCTTTAAAAAAAAACTTAATTTGTAATTTTTTCAAAACTTTGTAGCATAACTTAATATCTTCATCGTTTCATGTCTTCATTTGATGCTTTGTTGATCCCAGTTTAATTTTTGGATTAATTTCTTTTAGAAAGCAGTATTTTCCTCACCTCCATTTCATATTTTCTCTAGAAAGGAGGCCTCTTGTATTAAAATTAAGGTTCAATAATTCCATTGAAGAGGACTTTCCTATTGCTAACCTTTTCAACGGAAATTGAGGGCAATAATTTTCGTGGTCTGGGTGATTTCACGATCTGCTGTCAATAGCAGATTTGCGGTTGTGGCTTACTAGAAATTAAACTGTTTGCTAAAGGCTCAGCGATTGATTTTAAACATTAATATTATAAATATGATATATAGTATAATACATAAACACAAATGCATACATAGGTATAAACGTTTATGTACCTATTTTATATGTAAAATTTTCATATTATATTATTATAACCTTTATAAAAGATTCTCAAAAAAAATTTTAGTTTACAAATACTTTATTTTTATAAATTTATTACCAAACAAACCAAATTTGAGATAATTTTCTTCTATAAAGTCAGTCTGAAATTATTTTTATAATATATATATATATATATATATATATATATATATATATATATATATATATATATATATATATATATATATATATATATATATATATCCTTGATGATCTAATCGGAAAAAGTCAAACGAAAAGGTAGTAGGCTTTTAATTTTAATACACTCAATTGTAGACATTGTATATTTATTTATAAGTTATTAAAGAAGCTTTTTAATAACTATAAATTATTGTATTAAAAATTAGGTGTTATCTGCAAACCCCAAGTTTTCGCCTTAAGAATCTGTAAACCGCGCAGATCGTATCATGTGTATCATGTCGAAGTTAAAAAGGTCGGAGAAACTATAGAAGTTGACCTATGACTTTTTGCTCTGGTATTTTTTGATTCGATCATCCGTTTGACCGGCAGAAGCATTTGAGCCGATTTATATTGGACACCCTATACATGCAGATGTTAAAAATTTACAATTAAAATAAAAAAAAGTTTTGATTTGTTTTTCAAGAATTTTTAACAAAGGTTCTAATTAATTAAAACTTGCTGAGGGATGGGAATGTAATAGAAAGATTAAAATAAACGAAGATAACAATACTTCAGATAGATCATTGAAATGAAAAGAAAAAAAAAATGATATTATGTCTGGTGAAATTTTTCTCTCTTAAAATTGCGCCAGACAATCCGTTTATTGTCAGTTTATAGTTTGACATATATGGATGGATAAATAAAGATAAAAAAAACATATTTGTATATATTTATTGAACTAATATTTCTAAAAATGTGGACGTTTCATCATTGCTAATTACTTTAACAAGTTTTCTTTTCTTTTTTACAGGTAAGTGTTCTATGGATGAAATTCACCGTTTCGAGGTAGATTTTATTTACTGTAGAATACTTAGTTTAATTTACTTAAATTTTGTATTTCACAAATTTTGTAATTACATTACATAATTATCCATATTACTTGATTGTTTTAATATATGGTTTTATAATATATAATTTCATCTAGTAAAAACCATTTAGAAACACAATCGGCGAGTAAAAAGAAATTATAATTCGTAATAAATAAATAATTATGAAAACGCATAGTTACAAACATGGATTGTCAGATATTCTTGAGAACTCGTGCAATCATGGTTCTGGCTACACAATCTGTGCATTGCCCTATGTAAATCAGATTAAAGTCAAATTGGATTAGAGTTTTCCTCGTGAAGCCATTGTAACTAGTACAGGTGCTTTTCAGATATTCATATAACCATTGGACCCTGCTAGATGGAGTTGCATTATTCAAATATCAGTATTAAAATATCTTCAATTCCTCTGTGATTTGATTCTCGTCCGTATTATACATATTTGCTTGAAGGAGTGGGATGGTTAAGTGGTAGGTCACAGGATTCCCAACTCCCATGAATAGGTTCAAGTCCCGCTATAGTAAAATTGATTTCCGATCCTGTGAGCCGTGGATTGACTTTGAATACGGGAGTACCTTCTTTAGCACACTCAATTTTTGTTAACTATAACTTTTAATGGGCTAGGGAAAAGATCTGGCTGGCGGTTGGGCGAGGACGATAACTTCTGCATAAATGCAGAATTTCTATGGGTACAGAGTCTCTTTCTCTCTCTCATTCTCTCTCTCTCTCTATATATATATATATAGATATATATATATAGATATATATATATATATATATATATATATATATATATATATATATCTATGTATATATATATATATATATATATATATATATATATATAATTTCAATTAACCTTAACGAATCTCACATTTTCAATTTTTAATTCATATCTGATTCGGTCAATTGTATTTTATTCTATTTCATTTCTGCTGAATCCAGAAAGGTCCTTTGGTTTTATCCTTCCTTACAGATAGTTTAGAATCAGGGCTTATCTTCTTACATCTTCAGACTTATCTTGTATCTATCTTCACACGTATCTATTCCCATTTAGTTATGCATTAATCATTTCCTCTCGAGAGTAAGATGTACAAAGCATATGCACTATTCTACGATATTAGACTTTAGTTTCTATGAAGTATATTCTATTTGACGGTATTATGAAATCTCTTTAACTTATTATCGTTAGTAAAAGTTAATTTATCGAGTCATTTCTCTTTGTTAGTTTGTCAATGTTCGATAGGTTTTAGAAAGTAACTGGGGTAACTTAATAGTCAAAATGTCAAATTTTTTTCCTGTATTACTAAATTCAAACCCGTCTTCATATTTAATACAATCAGCCATGTACTAAATTACAGAAAAAATAAAGCAATAACATGTCAGACATGATGGAAACCAGCAACTATTGGTACCTCTTGATTTTATTTCATATTATTAGTTATGTAAGGAGATCCCTTTTCCAACTTCTTTTTTAAGTCTTAGTTTTGTGTACTCATTCTGACCCAAAAAATATAGGTCTTACATTTATAGAAGTTTTAAAAATCAGGCAAGCGTTTCAGTGATACTTTTCTCTTTGTGACGCATGCCAAACCACGAAATTAAAAAAAAAAATATATATATATATATATATATACACAATTAATCTTAATATAGCGTTGCTAAGAGATAAAGTTTGCCTAAGAGCTGGTCAGCGGGGAAAGGCAGGCTGACCCCTGACCTAGGAACAACTTTCCTCAAATGGAACGTGGCCTCGGCAGCCCGCTCTAACTAACTCAACCTAACTTTCTGTTTCCACAGGGAGGTTGGGGGGGGGGAGGGGACGGTTGTGCAGGTCTCTCACTTTAGCCATCGAGTTCTAAATGTCTTAATACGTTCCATTAAATCCTAAACTTAAATCTGGCTGTCAATCTCAAACAGCTTCAGCTCCAAATTCAATCGCGATTCAGGGCGTAACAGTTTCAATTATTATTTCAACTGGCTCTGATAGAGTAATCCTATAGAGCAATTTCCATCGCAAAATGGATCTTGAAATCCCCGGAAGGATTTTTCTTAAACTTTAAGAATAAATGTTTTTTGGCATTAGAAATTGATTGGCGTAATCCTTTACCTCCGGAATACTCTTGTTTAAAAAAACAGGTAGGTATGAAAAATAGAGAATGAAATTACACTAAGCCCCGGCCAACTTCTCCTTGATTTCATATACGGTCAACAATGTATCTACTGTTCATCATGGTAATTAACTATTTATATATGTATTGAACTGTATTTAAAATTTATTTGTTTCCAACAAAGACAGATTTATGAAAAAAACAAACCTGAATAAATTGCTTCAAATATTCAAGAAATATACGATTTCTTTTAAAAATTTCAACCTTTAGTACCACTTCGAAAAATCTAAATAAATTTGAGGATATCAATATGGCTTAGGTAACGATACCGTATTACTTTGTTTTATCCTGCTTAATACCCTGTGGAACTTAAAGTAATTTTTCTCCTAATTTTCGTACAATTTTTTTTTTTCTCCTGGAAAATAGCAGTTGAATGCAGTGTTCTAAATGTTGCAACGCTACTCTAAAATTCATGTTCATGAGGTCCATGTCTTAAGGTAACTCTGGGAAATTTTTCTGACGTAAAGTGCTTCTAATTTTTTTTTTTAATGATAAATAAATATTTTATACTTGGACTAATTATGGGCCACAAGCCGGTCCAAGAGATCTGAAACTCGGGTAATAGGAATTTCTTATGAGAGTGTACTAACCGTTCCTATCATGTCCATTTTGTGGGTTAAGTATTCGAGACTTAGTCACAATGCGTGCCTCAACTACTGTGTTTCAAAGCGACAAATATGAAAATAGAATTTTTTCACATTCAATACTTTGACATCGTAGGGGAGGTATGTGTATGCCGGCATGCATATAGTGCCTTTGTGCGCTTTTACCTATCTTACCTGGACTGAGCCTTTAAAAGAAAGTTTTTGCCAACTTGATGAAATGTTTCTCAGAAATCCCTTGCAGTCATGACTATCTTAGATTTCCTTCGACAGCATTGGAAACGTTTTCTCTCCCTTGTCGTAGGAGCAATGGAATCGCTATGTGGCTTTAAACTTAAACCTTGTAGTGGACAATAATCCTGACCATATAGATTTTATTTACCCTTGAAATAGTTTCATCAAATCGTTATTTTCAAGAACTAAACCAGAGCAGTTCCTTGACAATAAAAAAAAAGATTCCAGTACAACCACAAAGCTGTGTGCCTTTATACAGGGTCCATGAAAGAGTTTTATTGACACTCGTAGCCTGTCTACATTGCAATCCAGTAGGCACAATCTCAAATTCACCCTGCAATGTCTTTCTTAATTCCGTCAATATATTGACCATCGGAGTTGTATATTGTAACAATTATATTGACAATTATATATATATATATATATATATATATATATATATATATATATATATATATATATATATATATATATATATATATATCGTTCAATAATATTGACCATGTATGGAGGGGGGAGGGGAGAGGAGATAGGTGCATTAAACAAACACCGGTAGTCGAACTGAATATTTATAATTGAATTATTGAAATTGGATACTTAGTATGGACATTTGGCTAAAAGTTTTCTTAAAAAAAGAGTAACCAAATTTCGCCTTAGCTTTTGGGTTATAATGTTTCGATGTTGGCGTACCAAGGCGGTTTCAAAATGTTTTCGATTGGTGAATTTGAAGTTTACTTAAGTGTGTTCCCTAAATCTGTGAAGCGTAGGAGCAAATTGGCTAAAGTATTTAAGTTATGAGTGCCAATGTCGGTCTGTTAAACGTCTTGCTAGAAGTAACTATAATTGTTGTAGGCTTTTATTCTAAAAAAATTGTAGAATTTTTAAAAATCGATTACTTTAACTCTTCGACATGAAACATTTGGGCTTGCTGAAGCAACCAGAGTTGGACATTCGAATGCATTTTTAGTCGGATGACGGATGAAGAATATTTTTTTATTCGTTATCCGAATTATAGAGTAATCTTTGAACGGATCATACGTTATTTAAATAAACTTAGTTATTCGTTGTCCGTCATGTAATATTTAATATTATCCGTTTCAAACATCTAATTAAATAAATAAGAAATTATGAAATAATTTACCGACCTTAGAAATCGTAAATTTTTTTTTTACTCTTATATTATCGGTTAGATATGCCACGAATAATTTTTCAAATTCAATTTTTATTTATTTATTTATTTTTCATTTCCTTGTGATCTTTATAAAATATTTTTATTAGTCGAATGCTTTTTCATTTCAATTATTTTTATCCGTTGGATACTTTCTTATTCAAATAATTATTAAAAAAGGTAAAAGATGACAGATAAATTTAAATTATTCGTTATTTTCGGATAAAAGATTGTGCGGTTATCTGTATTCAGCCGATCTAATCATAGATAATTTTATTCGAAATCCGTTATCTATTGTCTCTGATAATTTTTCCTAACTCTGGAAGCAACGATCCAGTCTCTGACTGAATATTTTCGTCTGTTTTTTAAATTTGCATAACCACCTGTAATTAGGAATGTAGGTACATTGAAAAATAGTTCATTTCATTATTTTTGTCTGTGTTGTTTATACTTTTAGTTTCTATCATAATTCTCTTTTATTTCCACTATTTGGTGAAGGTAATAAAACTGTTGCCTATAATTAAAATAAAACTGTCCTCATCGTTATTGTTTCCAATGTTGCTGGCCGAATGTGGGACCATTTCAATATCCCCTGTTATTATTTGATATATTGGAGCGGTGTATCGCTAAGATAAGCTAAATTGGTTTGCGCAACGAGCCATTCTTTCGTTCGGTTCTCCACCTCATTCCATTAATAAATTCAAACATTTTCACTTTTATGTTCGTCATTCGACTTTTTGAATTGTGTCAGGCCGATGTATAATTCAGGAGAACATATCGAAGTTATATTAAAAGGAAGCAAAGTTAAATAAAAATACCCACTAGAAGTAATGGCAAAAATAATTATAATTATATTATTCTTAAAAGATTTAAGAAAAAAGGTTTTATCATTTTAAAATTAAGGTAGAGATTGTCACAAATCTGTCTTCTTTACGCCAACTTCAAATTCCTACACGGGCTTTACTACCTCATATTCTTGCGTTGTCTATTGTCGCAATTGATTTAATTGGTAGCAATAGATTTCTAATGAACATTAAAAATTTCAAGTTGTAATTAATATCTCCTATCAAAAATTTAATCTCCCTAAGAATAAGGTTCAACGCTCCTAACCTAAAACGTTAAAATTTCTCCATTATAAAATGGAAATATGATCGACCAATGATTGAATCGACAAAGACATTTTTTTTTAATCCCTCCAATCAAAAGTTGAGGTTTTAAGCTTCAAGAATTCGGAAATCGATTAAAAAAATTCGTCGGTTCGCCGTCTGCGACCTTTCTCCGGGACTACTGAGATCTTTTTGAGATTTGGCGCCAAAGCCACAGGTCAACCTAAGATAATCTTCGTAACTAGACAAAATGGCGTCATATTAGGTTTCATACGCCCATATCCCGGCCATTTATGAAAATTGAGGAAAAAGATAAAGTTCGTTGGAATCAAAGACAAAAAAAAAATCCAAATAATTTTTTTTTAATTTTTAATTCTTTTTTGGATATAGTCAGGTATTTGGAATGATGAGTCATAGTGTAATAATTTTTTTTAGAATTATTAATTAATGTGATAATCAATTTATATTAAAAACAACATCTGATTAGATATACTAATTAATTAATAAGGATGTAATATTCGTGATTGATTCATGATGTAATATTCATGATGAGGTAGTATAAAAAGACTGCCAAATGTTTTCATATTATCTATTTCTTTTTAACGTTTCGGAATTTCAATAAATTTATAGATAAATGAATGTAATATTTTAGAAGATTTGAAGTTCCCTTAAAAATAAATGTTTTACATTGGAGAAGATGGTCAGTATAGTGGTGAAATTATACTTAAAATATAGATCTTTAGAGAGCTTATAAAAGAAAGTCTTACAAGTTGGCCGAAACGTCGGCATTAATTAATTAGTAATTACTTTTTTTTTTTTGACCGGTTCCCTGCCTATCTTTTCTATAGTTTATTACCACGGTCAACTGTTCAATACATAAGAAACATTTCTGAAGATGGGAATGAAATCTCGAAACGTTAATAGGAAAGAAATTCTATAAAAACCCAACAGCGTTTTTAATAAATCCAAAAAAAAAATCTCAATTATCAGATTATGCCCATAGTCAATTCAAATATCAATCAAAGTATTTGTTTTTTTGTTCTAAATTATTTACGGTTTCGAAACGATTTATATTTAATTTTCTATTATCAGTTTTATTACTACCATATAAAATCGAAATGTTATCATTAGGTATAGTCTAAAAATCTTAATTTTTGAGCTGTTAAATTCTTTGCGAATTATTTGAATCTCATCAAGATCAGGAATCATCACATTATTCATTATCTGAATCATCACATTATTCACCCCTTTTTCCAAATAGTATCGATTCCAAAATTGAAATTTTTATTTAATATTTATGCAGATACCACAAACGAAGATAAAAAATGTCAATCCTTAAGTTGATATTATTTTCAACTAAACGTGTGGTATGTCTAGAGGTTTTTGAGTGCTTGGGCCAGGAGAATCGTTCAACCTATTTTTTTACTTTCATTTATCTTTATATATATATATATATTTTTTTTTTTTTTTCCTGTTGGCAATGTGGACCATGGAGATCCTTGGCCGCGCGATGTGGTATTCATACATAGGAGACCACACCGCGATTCTCAATTTTATGTACACGGGTAGCGTCGTCACTCCTCGCCGGCCTTTTTGTGACACCTCCAAGTAGGCTGACGGGCCTCATATACCCGGGGAGGGGGATAATTTGCTTGAATTATTTAATTTAATTAAATTAAATTCATGCCGGTGCCGGGATTCGAACTCACAACCTTTGGGTTTGTGAGTAAGTGCGTTAACCCGCTCGGCCACCTCGACTCCATATATATATATATATATATATATATATATATATATAAATAAATAAGAATAAATATTGCAATCTTGAAAAATTTCGAATTCGAGTTTTCAACGGAAATACAGATTTTAAGAGCCCCTGAGTCCAGATCACCAAGTGTGGCAAAATGGTCTTTTAGTCAGTGTGTGTGGTGAACAGTCTAGCTCAAAAATGAAAAGGTCTACGAAACTGAACGTACATATGGGATGCTATAGCAACTTTTTCAGTAAAATTGACTTACCGGAAATACCACTATATCGATTTCACAATTTTTTTTTTTTTTTTACAATATTCTCGATAGCTCCAACAGCTCCAACTATTTTGATGAAACTTGCATAAAATCTCCTCAAACCTCTTCAACTTCTATTTCGATTAATTTCTATAATTTCGAGAAAAACTTTATGACGAAAAGAATATTTTATTTGCGCAAATCAAAAAGTATGTATTTTATAGGAAATTGTGTATTAAAAAAAAATCATCTAAATCGGACTTGTATTAGCAAAGATTCAGCGTATTGAACTGCTACAACTTTGAGCCCGAGAGAATGATTAGTGTAGCCGAAAGCTGATTGATGCGACTGAACTGCGCTTTCCCGAAATAGCTACTCCTGTCAATAGGCTATGATCAACTCTGTTACTAACTTCACTCATAACACGATAATTATTATATGATGTTAAGTGTAAGCTGTGCTATTCGCGCACCGCACCAATTTTTTTTTCTAATAATACTACCCTATTACCAGCAGCTTTAGAATATGAAAAGTTTTTCATATGTAATTTGTAATGTGCGACTTTAGATTTTATTTTTCATTTAAAAAATAGGTTCTCATATAGGCCGATCTAGAGGCGTAAATAGCAGGTGACAAATTCCACGAGCATTGGCCCTATAGATCTCTCAGATTGCCTTTTATAACAATACTATACAACATAAAATTATATTAGATGTAGTAATACAATTTTATTATTATGTATAACATGGCCACATTTTCAAATTTTGAGCAAGAAGCTTAGGGGTGCTCCAAAATTATATTTACGCCGCTAAACCGATCAAACGAAAATGAAAAAAATATTTTCGGTTATCTAGTCTCTTGTTCGTGTTTATTCAGATATAATAATCCTTAAAACAACTTGTTTATTCATTTTGCTTATTGTATTATGTCGAAAGGAAGATGCCAGTAAAATTTCGTCATTTTTTCTTCTTTTAGCCCAATATTAGTTAAGAAAAAAATTGAGTAATTTTCTCAAGTCTTGTGTTGATGATCCCGATTACTTTTGCTACATGTGAGAAACTTTGTCAAGAAAATCAACAAAAAAATATAAATGACTGTGATGAGAAGCTTATCTAGCATACTTTGGGAAACTTCTTGGACAACAGGATAAGTATCGGGTGCCACATAAAGTTTGTAAAACCTGTGGGGGACACAGAGAGGTACTGAATTCAAGGACTTAAAGAGCTTTCCAATGCTGTGTCGTTGAGATGGTTCGTGTTTCTAAAAACATACATTCTCTTTTCTCACCAGGCTCAAAATTAACAAATAACAGTATTTTAGTTTAAATATTTTTCTTCTCCCCATAAAAAAAAAAAAAATGTTCGTTTTTATTTCACTGTAACAGCATATATTGCTTTTATTTCAAAAACTGGAGTCAGTTCGCCAAATCTCATATTTTTTCGTATTTAGAACACTATAATTACCCGGATTCGATCGAAACCCTGCACCACAAAATCATTGTTGCCCTGTATTATCAATGAAAGAGTTTTATTAAAACGATGTATATAATACACGATGCACGGTAGACTTGAGAATGGCACTATATAGCCTAAACGTGCATAAAGAGTTGAGGGAAATAAATGAGAGCTGGCGGATTAGAAACTGTTTAAGTATAACGATGGATTTTTAGGTGATTTGGATAATAAAGGTGTTGATCAAAAATGGTTTTGAAATTTTTGACAGAGGTGTGGAATCAAATGGATTCGTTATCGATGTAGAGTAAGGAGGGGAGGAATAGGGGGGTTAATAAGAAAGAAAATTATGAAGCTGCTTGGAACCGACGTGGTTGTAAATGCGCCCTGCAATTATAATTGAATTATGATTATGGCGATTGAAATTCGCGTATTAATTTGTTGGGATAGATGAGGAACGAATCACAAGGCAGGTCTTATCATTAAAATTACAGCTGAGCCGACCGCACCCCCTACCAAGCTTCTCCTACATATTATTCATTTGCTATATTTTTTATATACCATATATTATATATATATTATAGTAACCGTTCGAGGTTACTATTCTGAATAGCTCTATGAGGACACTTTAGATAAACGTAGATTTAGGATGGTATCGAGACTATTGACTAGCACAACATCAAGATCGTCCTGGATCTTCTTCGCAAGATATTGTGCAAGTAATAAACATAGTAAAACTGAGAGCTAGATCGAGAAGTGAATGAGAGGATTGATTCATATTTGATTTCGTGGATTTGGGTTTACATTGGAGATTTTTATACAGTTATTTTCGGTGGTATTAATATCGAATAGTTCGTTAAGACCTATTATTATTATTTTTATTAAAAACATAAATCAACTGCAGTTTAATATTAAAGAGGATGTATTATATAAAATAAAATGTTCCGGTCTGAGTAATTACTATATTAGTTATATAATATTTAAGAGGAGCGCGGGAGAGTGACCAGTATAGGCAATCTAAAGCACATCAAACGAAGGGGTATATTAGCATATTAGCGGCGGTGAGAGAAAGGAGCTGGTCCTGGGTGAGCGGCCTGCACAGCTAACGAGGCGAGTGGTTAATTGCGCAATATCTTACGAAGAAGATCTAGGACGTCTTTGCTCTTGCGCAAGGCAATAGCCTCGATACCATCCAAATTCTATGTATCTGTTTGGTGTCCTCATGATCCTATTCCGAGTAGTAACCTCGGTATATGCAAATGAATAATATGTACGAGAAGCTATGTGGAGGGTGCGGTCAATGAATAAAGACACAAATAAGAAAACACTTATTATATTGTATACCGACGTTTCCTGGCTAAGAAAAAAACAAGATAATAGATTTAACATCAGTGACAGCACCAGCAACAATAAAACCAGATAACAGTAAGATAAGATGGTATGATAAAAAAAAAAAAAAAATGAAGTATAAAGAAAAATGTGTTTATCATAATGTGAATACTTAGAAATAAAAAAAAAAATGTGTTAATATATAATGAAAACAAAGATATTTAAAATATTGTGAAAATATAGAAAGAAGAATAAAGAAAATCTTTCTATATTTTCATAATATTTTAAATATCTTTATTTTCATTATTTATTAACATATTTTTCTTGATTTTTTATTCTTCACATAATGATTAACATATTTTTCTTTATACTTCATTTTTTTTCAGCATGCTGTATTATCTTACTGTTTTTTTTATATTTTTTACTGTAACTGTTGCTGTCACTGTTGTTACAGTTGTTTTTTCTTACCCCTGATGGCCTAAAACTTACGCCGAAACGTCGGTACACAATATAATAACTTTTTTCTTGTGTTTTTATTCATTAATCGCACCCCCAACCAAGCTTCTCCTTCAGTTATTTTCCGCGGTCAGCCATGCTCTCACCATACTTACTTACCTGAAGTCTTCTGCAAGATGATTGATCATAAAGCTACATCTAGCAGGTAATAGAAAGAGGAAGGCTGAGACTCCGTTGGCAGTTAGACATGAAACCGAACCTCAGTGTCATTGGATATTAAGAGGTGGATGAAAGCAGAATGTTCGAGGAAGGTAATCGTTGCTGAATCGATTTGCCAACTTCCAAGGGGTAGACCTAAACATAGGGAAGATTCTTTGTAATTTCCTCGTGTGTATTTATGTTTTGACTGGATTTATCGAAAGGAGATTGTAGTTTGTAATTGGCGGTATCGGTATTGAACCTCTGGTTTTGCTGAGCAATAAGCTCACCGTTATTTTTATATTTTGTTCATTTTTTGTCGTATTCAATGGAATGTTTTTTTTTGTTTTTTTGTCCCTCTCTTGTACTTACACAGTGAATCCACGTAGACTTATTGCATAATATCTACATTAATAACAATTAAAAAAAAAGTTAATTAAAACCTGCAATTTGGCAATAAAATAAAATGGATATATACTGCATTAAAGAATATAAACCAGAAAATTACTACATATATAAAAAATTTATAATTGAAGTTATACTAAAAATACTTTATTTATATATATATATATATATATATATATATATATATATATATATATATATATATATATATATATATAGATCCTTGATGATCTAATCTAATTAATTGTCGTTTTGACCGTGTTCCTTGAAAATGTCTGTGTCAAATGAGACTGAGCAATATATTATGCGTCATTATCTAAAAGGTTATTTTGTGTTTTAGGGGTCAAATCCAAATTTAGTATGAGTGAAACAACGGGGCACAGCTAGTAAAAAATAAAAATATAATAGGCACCTAAATTAGATATGTAAAATAAATTTCATGGGAATTCATCTATTATCTTTATTTTTATATAATTTTACTTTATCTGTATCTTTATATATTTGTCTAATAATTTTGATTCTTTTTCTTTATTAATTCTTATATTTATGTCATTGTTATAGCATCCTCATTTTGGTCCATATTATTTCTCAGTTTTCCCTCTTATACAGGATGTCTCCAAAAATCCTCGGAGGTGTTATTGCAAATTTAACGCTGAACACAAAAGTTCCCATAAGCATGGGTCAGCATATGAAGTCGACCAGTTTTCAGGCCAAAAACATACGTTTTTCGATACTTTTTGGCAGTTAATGAAGAAACGACTCCTTTCATCAAAAAACGTATCGAAACTAATGTGATAGATGAATAAATTTGGCGTCGATTGAGGTCAATAGAAGCTCGATAGATCAAACACATGATCTCTGTTGAATCGTTCGGGTTGACACGATCTCGATAGATCAAACACATGATCTTTGTTGAATCGTCCTGGTTGACACGATCTCGATAGACCAAACACATGATCTTTATGGAATCGTCCGGATTGACACGATGTCGATAGAGAAGTATCACGATAGTTTCGATCCGTTTTCTGATGCAAGGAGTCGTCTCTTCATTAATTGCCAAAAAACGTTGTTTTTCATTTTTTTGGCCTGAAAACTGGTCAAGAATTAATTTGCCGACTCATGTTTATAGGAACTTTTTTGTTTAGCGTTAAGTTTGCTATAAAACCCACAAGAGTTATCATTTTGGGGGAGTACCCCTTGTTTAAATTTTTTTTTTTCATACCATTTTTTGGTATTATTTATTTTTACAATTTTATTGTTATTTTTAATTTCCTTTATTTATAGTTTTTACTTTTGTTTTGTAAATTTTTCTTTGTCCATGTCATTTTGTATATTATTTCTGATCAACGTATCTGATCTATTATAGCCCTGAGATTATTTGGACCGAAACGTCAGCTTGTAATAAAAACTTAAATCAATGTGTTGTTTTTTTAAGCTACTTTGACTTATTACCATACAAACTATAATAATCCTGATATACAGAAAATTTTTCGGCTAGTATTGTTTTCGTGCTAATGAAGGTGTTCTGTGCTTATCTTCGCTTATGACATTAACAACTCAGGATTCATGATTAATAGCATGGTTTCTTAGTGGATTGGATAGATCATGTCTTTAAAAAAAAACTTAATTTGTAATTTTTTCAAAACTTTGTAGCATAACTTAATATCTTCATCGTTTCATGTCTTCATTTGATGCTTTGTTGATCCCAGTTTAATTTTTGGATTAATTTCTTTTAGAAAGCAGTATTTTCCTCACCTCCATTTCATATTTTCTCTAGAAAGGAGGCCTCTTGTATTAAAATTAAGGTTCAATAATTCCATTGAAGAGGACTTTCCTATTGCTAACCTTTTCAACGGAAATTGAGGGCAATAATTTTCGTGGTCTGGGTGATTTCACGATCTGCTGTCAATAGCAGATTTGCGGTTTTGGCTTACTAGAAATTAAACTGTTTGCTAAAGGCTCAGCGATTGATTTTAAACATTAATATTATAAATATGATATATAGTATAATACATAAACACAAATGCATACATAGGTATAAACGTTTATGTACCTATTTTATATGTAAAATTTTCATATTATATTATTATAACCTTTATAAAAGATTCTCAAAAAAAATTTTAGTTTACAAATACTTTATTTTTATAAATTTATTACCAAACAAACCAAATTTGAGATAATTTTCTTCTATAAAGTCAGTCTGAAATTATTTTATAATATATATATATATATATATATATATATATATATATATATATATATATAAACACATATGTGTATGAGTATGTTATATACACAATATGCTATATCTCTTGGTGGTAGGGACTAGTGTTAGTTGTGCTACTTAGTATGTGCGCCCAGCGCGGAAGGGCCAGCCGATAACGACGCTAAGCCCTGCAATTTATGATCTGCTTTACTTTAACCCCCATTTTTAGCTCTTAAAGGTTCCTCTAAACCATACTTAGTGCTTACCCTTAACGCGTCATGCTCTCTCTTGTTATTTAAAAAAAAAGTATTTATCAGGATCAGGAGTAAATAAAAAACAATTATTTTATATTAACTAATGAGAAAAAAAAAATTAATAGAAGTAATGTTAGGTTAATATCACCTTAAATGCTGAGGTAATACACTTCACCTCAATATCCCAAAAAAGATCTATAACCAAATAGGTAGGAATCCTTTTTTACCTGAGTTGTATATGGTGTATAAGATTTTAATATTGTGTCATTTTTATGTACCCAAAATAACATAATGTTGATAAAATAATAAATTTTATACTCGCTTACAAATTCACACGAAATTCATGGTACATATTCGAAATAGTCTTCATATCAAATATCTAATACATTTACATTCATTTTATGGCTTCTTCTTTTATATTACTGACATTTTCACTTCAAAACTTTTTTCAAAAGGAGCTGGTCCTGGGTGAGCTAACGAAGCGAGTGGTTACTTGCGCAATATCTTACAAAGAAGATCTAGGAGGTCTTTGCTCTTGCGGAAGGCAATAGCCTCGATACCATCGAAATTCTATGTATCTGTTTGGTGTCCTCATGGTGCTATTCCGAGTAGTAACCTCAAACGGTATATGCAAATGAATAATATGTAGGAGAAGCTAGGTTGGGGGTGCGGTCAATGAATAAAGACACACATATGAAAACGCTTATTATATTGTGTGCCGACGTTTTGGACTAAATCTTAGGCCATCGTCATGGCTAAGAAAAAACAAGATAATAGATATAACATAAGTGACAGCACCAGCAACAGCAAAACCAGATAACAAACAGTAAGATAAGACAGTATGATAAAAAAAAAAAAAAAAAAATGAAGTATAAAGAAAAATTTGTTTAGCATAATGTAAATTGTATTTCCGCTTTTCTTACCATACTTTCATTATCTGTGTTGTTAGTTTTCGATAAAGTTAAGAAACAATTTTACAACACTAATTTTTTACATATGCTTAGAGGACGTGACGGTCGAGTACGTTGGGGCGAGGGTCCCAGAGTGCCCGGTTCGGAACGTTGTGGGTTCGATTCCCACCTGGTTCGGTTAATATTTATTTCGTGGCGATCCGGAATCCGGTGGCGGAAGTGAATCTTTACACTCCCACTCTGGTTAGTACTTGGCGGTGGCGTAAAATTAGCCGTCAGGGGTTGGCTAAAAGGACCATATGGCCCACTTGCCGGACTAGTTCCCCCCACCAATACCAGTACCAGTTTCAGTACATATGCTTACACCGACCATTGAAAATACACCGGTTTGTTTTTGTTGTAGATGGTGTGCTTTTAATTTGTATTCCAAAACAATGGACGCTGCTAAAGTGTTTTGCCTGCATTTTACTGTTGTGGGCAAACCAGAAATACAAAAAGGTAATGCTCAAAATATTGTTTGATGAACTTTTTTTAAGGTTACAAAAAAATTTTAAGGTTTCGGTGCCATTTTTAAACGGTCATAGCTCCGCTTCCATAAATGCTAGAAAATTAGAGTAGGTATCTTACAATAGAAAAAATGTGCCTTTAGAGATTGCAAAAAGGATTTGGACAGTAAGCGAGTAAAGTTGACGAACTTTTAAGTGTTGAGTTGATGACGTCACCGTTCACAACGATATAATTTGCAGCATATGACCGGATCATCTTTCACGAGATTGCTATTTTATAATTATATATTCTTCTTCACAATTCTCATTACTTGCACTCAAAATGATTCTATGCCTTTACCCAATGAGTGTGTGGTAAAAACAGCCTTTGTCCGATTGTTTTATCATTGCTCCCAAGTCCTTGCTGATATATACCATACATATACGTGATAAACAATGCATTTATTGATTTTATTGTGGTATGAAATTTTATTTATTTGCTATTTAATATTCTATTTTTACTATTTTTTAAATAAAAAATGTTAAGACAGACTACAATATTTAGTAAAAGGTGACCGGGCTAGGCTCCACATTTTTTTTAAATTTAATTACTTAAGGTGGATATAAAAAATGCAGTAGTTTCATTGTGTACAGTCGTGTACTTTACAATAATTTGACTACTTTATTAATCACACGACAATATCAATACAATAAAGATGTAAAAATATTACTTCACATTTATACCATAATATTACCATATATTTGAAATATGAGGATTAACACCATTTATTTATCAGGAAATATATTCAATATTCTAAATCGGTAGGAAGGGAAGGCTATATTGATGTTATAGATTCAGGTGGATAATCGGACAACTATATTTTGCGAATTATTTTTTTGACAGCCTACGTTCCGGTCAATCATCCGTGCCATCTTCAGGGCTTTATTACAAATACGAGACTAAAAATTATCAAAAATATCAAAATAATTGAAAAATTATAAAAATGAAGATGGAAATGATACATTTCCAATTTATATATAAATGAAACTGGAATATTTTTTTTTAAATTTAATTATTGAGATTTGCTTTTATATTAATACAATAATTTAATGTAATATTTTAATAACATGGCATGACTGTGAATTATGAAGAAAATAGCATTGATAACATTCCGATTCAGTTCTATATCAAAATGCTCCGAGGATCATATTTTCTGAATCCTCGAAAGTAAATTAAGATGCAGAGTTAGAAAAAATTAGGTTTGAATGGTTTTGGAGATAATAATGGAAGGATAGGTATTTCGGGCCAGCAAATCCGGGTATTTGGGATATTAAGGTCGTTAAGAATAATTGAGGCACTCCGAAGTAAAACATGGTAATTAAGAAAATGAAAACTTTTGGGAAATCGATTGTTAAGTTTTGAGGATCATGTTCATTAATTTCCTCACTTAATTATGTGACACACGTATTTTGTGTTTATTGAAAAATATTTTTTTTATCAGCTGCTACTTATAATATTTTTTTGTGGATATAAGAACTAATAAAAGAGGAAGGGTACACGCAGATGTAATATTTTTCATCCAAGTGTGAGTTCCTAATGCCTAGTTATGTGCTCTAATCAGTAAAAAACTTAAATGAAATCTCTGTGCTACATTCAAGAGAGTTCCTCTCCTAGCATTAGCCTCGTCTCCTCGTCTTAGTCATCTTTTTATACCATTTTTAGGAGTAACTTGGAACCAATTGTTTGCAGTCATATACAGGAACATATTCCCGGACTTCATCTTTGTCATCACAAAAATATCTGTTCTCAAAACCATTACTAATATTTAAAACATTAGATTCAAGTTCCTCAATCCTACGAAACAGAAAACTTCGGGCAGCCATGTTTTACCTCCAACCAGCTATCACTTACCTAATAGTAATATATATATATATATATATATATATATATATATATATATATATATATATATATATATATATATATATAATAAAGAAAATTGCGGAAACTAGCATTAATATATATTTTTTATTTTGGCAAAAGCTACTCGCTACTTGGGGTATTGTCGGAATGAAACGTGATGAAGGTAGTGTGTAATAGGGCTACAGTTAGAGAAGATTGCTGGTGTCGTGGAGGAATGCCAGCGATTCCCGACGCCTGCAGTTCACTTCTTCAATTGCTTTCGGAAAGTTTTTTAGCTAAAGCTCTTTAACTCTGGTCATCTACTCGCTCTCTGGCCGTATAGGATCCTTCATGAGGTCGTGGCTTACAAGCATCGGTGCTAATATCGATTGGCTCATTCGTACTGGCGAATCACTCCTGGAAGCTGTACTTTATTTTATTACTAGGTTCGTCCCACTGTTTCACGCTCGTTAAATTTGGATTAACCTTTAAAATTCAAAATAACCTTTAAAATAATAACCTATAATATTTTGTTCAGTCTCATTTATTGCAGTCATTTTCAATAAATTCGTATTAAAAATAAACTTATTTCACTTAAATAAGTTTCCCTCTTTTACACACTTATTTAAAAGTTTGTGTAGTGAACTTACTTCCATATTTTAGAATCCACAGATAGATATGAAGTTGTCATGATATGAAGTCAAAGCGTGATGATATACAGCCTAAAGCTTTCCTCAAAAGACGGTCTATCTAACGCAAATAGAATATTTTAAATCGGACTGGTCTTGAAATCAGCGCATTCGAACAATCAAATTGTTCATATTTATATCGCACACGTCGTAAAATAATGGTACAACAAAAAAATTGAAATTGTTGGGAAATTATATCGTCACCCTAATTATATAACCTGGTAACTCCATATAAGTAAAAATGGTTTTTTTTTTTTATTTTTTATAAATTTGTTTATTCCATAAATAGTATTGCAGTCGTTTTTATGATTTATTCGGAATATAATTTTGTACAATACATTTTTATTAATTTTTACAATTCATTACAAACAACATGTATTTTAAATATTGGTAAAAATAAACAAGATAAAAAAAAACCAACACTATTTTGAAAATAAAATACAGGCTATGTTATTGGTTCATTCGATTACGATTAAATAAGCTTACGTTTGTATTTGCGGGTGGTAACTTTTGTATGATTAGATTTGTATAAATAGATGAAGTTAAGGGTTTTTATAATTACAGTGAAGATATTTAAAGTTCTCACTCCACTCATAAAGTTCTCACCTCCTCATTAAAACACACTTAACATTCGTGATATCTGGGGTGTGGATGAATTAAGTAGAGTTACCTTTTGTACCGGTCTATTATGAGAGTACTTTCATCCTAGACGATCAATAATTTTTTTGAAATCAGACAAGTTTTTTGGCCTCAGCTCCTGGAATAATAGGAATTTTCAAGTGTCTATTATATAAACACTTTGAAACCATTGTTTTTTGTTTGTTTTTTCAATAGAATGATTATTAGAAATATATTATTTTTTTAAGCTGTTAACGACTTTAAGTAATTAAAATCCTAGTTTCAAAACCGCACACCTTCGTCTTTTCAGAAGGAAAACTTGTTTAAAAAATCTGATGTGGACACCACATGACTCCTTTTACGGCTTTAAACTATAAATCATTGGATCAAAAAGTGATCCCGAATCACTATTTATTTACTAGATCTCGAAGATAGCTGTATCTCAAAAATGACACTCTGCGTCGCGTGATTATGAACTTCAAGTAAAATACTACTTTTGGTTATCCAATTTTAACAAAAATCTACTATATTATTAATGTTAATATATAAGTCTTTTGTGCCAAATTTGAGAACTTTTGCGTTATATTTTTATATATAATTTTTTAAGAAAATCTATTATGACCTTCAAGTAAAGTACCACTTGTAGTGTTCATGTAGTGACCAACAGGGAGGTGTTCAACAAATGTTACAACAATCCAAAATACAAAATTTCAATTTTCTACGGCCCACCGTTTTTGAGTTATGCGAAATACAAACGGATCTATATAGACGTCATGATGAAAACGGATATTTCTTTTGAAATCTGAAAACCGAAAATGCGCTTACAATATTTCATTTACTGCGTACAAGGAAATATGATGTTCATTACAAAAAGACCAATAAAAAAAGCTATAACTACGTTGGAGGAAAATATTTACGAGGCGTATTCATAGCAATTAGTGATTGAAGGTTTCTTCCAATCAACAAGCTCCTTCAATTGTTGCGGATCTCAACGGTCGTGACAGGTGAGGATGTGTGATAAACATTAAGAAGGTTACTTTAATTTGCATATGGTCACGAAGTTTATCCAACAACTTCAACCAATCAACCGCCTGCCGCTTCCTAGTACAAGGATATGCCGCGCAAGGCAACTTATCTCCTCGACTTGATCAACTTAAACTTTATTGAATTTATTTAAAATGAAATATCCGTTTCAGAAAAACCAATATTAGCCAATAAATACGAAAATTCCACCACGGGTAATCGTTAAACCGACTTAAAATAGCTTTCGAAATTAAGACAACAGAAACACCTTGACAAGGAGACAATCCCTAGAGGCCGAGACAGACAGGTTAATCCTCAGGTGTTAGAACTAACCTTGATCCTAGTTACCTTCCTCAGGTGAACTGCCAGGGCTATTACCTAATTTGCTGATGGCGCACCAATCACACTGTTAACTTTCATTACTTTGCAATTAGGCTTTGGACCAGTGAAACGGATCTTTAGTTTTCATTACCTCATCAAGGTCGAGACTCTGTCAGCCATTAACCGATCGGAAAAGAACTATTACATTTTTGCATTGATCTTTTAGAAAACTATTATTTACGATCATTAACTAAAATAGCATAGCATTGATGAACTTTACTTGTCCCCAGAGTAGATATTGCAAATTATAATCTGAATGATGAACCTTTACACCTTGATGATGGAACTGATGATTAGTAATTTATTAAAAATGTATCTAATTTATTATTCTTATATTATTTTTAACTCTCATTTATTTGTAGTTAAGTAATTTATATAGTTTGCTAATCGTACCATAACCAGTATAATTATTCAACAGGGTAGCTCCAGTGTATACAGCTCTGGACTTTTAATACTGCTGCCTGATTGCTTGTATAATTTCAAGATCAAGACCAGGAACTAGAGAGAGAATCTTAATACTGCCGCACTTTCTTTTACTCCTCCTCGTTCACAATATAACTCAAAAATTTTATAACAGTATTTTAGGGCACACCCAGCCTCTATAATTGAGTACCCTTAATTTGGGAGGAAAAACCTGGTGGTTGAATGTGATCCTGGCCAGATCACCTTGCACTTACCATTGGTCAAGAAATACCTAGTACAGGACCCAAGACCCTTCATGGGTTATAAAAGGTACATGTTTTTATTTTAGGTAATATAGTATTCAAAATATTATTTCGAATAAAAAATCATCATCTCATAACATTTTATTGTCTGAATTAAATTCAAAAGATCAAAAAGCAGAAACAAATATTTTTTTACCAACCTAAAAATAAAATCTTTGCCAATCTAAAAATCTCTAAATTCTGCCGTCCGGGGGCAAAGAGATACAGGAAAAATATTGGAAAAGATTATGATATTACAGAATGAGCATATTTGTTCATTTTCTCTGGATTTATTAGCCTATTTATCGAATCCACTATTTATTGATTAATTATTATTATAACGAGATATCATATAAATTA
This sequence comes from Rhaphigaster nebulosa, assembly GCA_948150685.1. Lineage (NCBI taxonomy): Eukaryota > Metazoa > Arthropoda > Insecta > Hemiptera > Pentatomidae > Rhaphigaster > Rhaphigaster nebulosa. Next base: position 31,835,862 of record OX411312.1, on the reverse strand, counting down.
CCCCCTCAAGTTCTTGGAACGAATGCCAGAGATTTAGCTTAGATAAACTTATCATCGTTATAATATTGGACGGAAAGTTCGGAGAGGATTTGATCAAACGTTGAACTTTCTAAATCCTTACTTAAATAATTATAATTTGCTGATTAGCGGGCTAATAATGCTTTGTCTCTTTACAAAACCCCGCCTTCGGCAATTATACCAAAAGCGAGGATTGTTTCCAGAGCTGTAATTATTTATTTCCGCTTACTTTGATGGTTCAAAATTAATTTTTCATTAGTTGGAACAAAAATAAGTGAGCGAACGAAAATAAGTTGGCTCCTTTTATTCTTTTTTTTTTTTTAATAGTATGATTAACATTAAGATTCCCTTAAAAGGTTTCATTTTTTGGTTTAGAATTTTCAATGATAAACCTTTGTTATCGAACAAGAAAATAAAAAATGAATCATTTCTCAAAATTTTTTTATGACACATAGATTCTAAAAATCGAATAAAAAAAAATCCGTCTGTCCGCCGTCTGTGGATTTTCTCCGAAACTACTTGACCGATTTGTTTTTAAATTTGTCATCAAAGTTTCCGGTTAACCCAGAATGATCCTCGGAACTCGACATTGCCATCCACCATATAGTCTCGAAATGAATCCCGATTAGAGATTTCGTACCATTTATCATCTATATCAGCCATTTATGAATAAAGAGGGGAAATATGAAGTTTTCTGGAATTATTATACCAAAGGCTAAATAAAATTAAAAAATAGAAATAACATACTAGTGCAATAATTTGCATAGTTAAAATTATTTTTCTCGAATCTGTTTTACTTTTTTCTATTTACATGAATCTAGTTTTGGTGGGTTTTTATTCGCTCTACCTAGATTATTTTTAAAAAAATTATCTTAGAAAAAAAATTAAAATAAAATAAATATGTAATTCATGTAAAACATAAATTTTGTTTTTTTAATTTTAGTTAATTTTCATTTTATTTTTTAAAATTAATTTTCTGTTCTAAAATTTATTTCAATTTTTGGTTGATGGTTTATTATAAACAATTTCTATGAAATAAGGATTATTCCAAAATATTTAGTAAAAATTCTCTTGTTTTCACATTTAAGCAACTCAAAATATTCGAGATTAGCCACGGGTTTAAAATTAAATATTTGGTCAACTTTATAATTTTCTTATAAATTTGTTTCTTTGAAAATCCTATGGTTTTAATATTGTTATTTTATTGTATATTTCGTCAGATTGTGTTAATTAGTTGTGGATAAAGAACTGTTTTTCGGACAAAAATGAAATAATTTAGATAAAAATATGTTTCAGGTGATTAAAAAAAAAATAAATGATTTTTGGAAGTTTTTTTTTATCGCATTTAATGCAACCCAGATAAATAATTTTAATTGAGAGTATAGAGAAAATAATGAGTGTAAAAAAAAAAAATTTCTGTTTTTGATGTTTCAGCGAGTAGAAGACTAAATATTATACAATAATTTTTATCAAAACTAGCTAAATTGCGTCTGTCTGATTGATTGAAATAAGTTTATACAAACAACATATAATATACTCAAAATAAATAATACATGTGAAAAACGATTTAAAAAATCATTTATAGTTAAAAGATAGTCGACGGAGGGGCATAATTTAACTATAATAACTCTTACAATATATTTTATAATGATTATAAAATATTTGTACTCATGATAAAAAAATTATTATCTTGCTCATGGACCGAGATTGTTTTTTTTGTTTGTTTACATAAATATTATTATTTATTTTTTTAGCAATATCGGTTTTAATTTCTTGTGGAACGATGTCTATTTTAGCTCTCTCGTAAAAGATAAAAGAAACAGGGACTTTTTCCAGGAGCAATTACTTCTCCATCTAATAGGATATAAACAGTCCATTTCCTGGAGAACTCTTTCTATTGGATCGTATGAGAGAAAATTCTTATAAAATGGCTTTTCAAGGAGTTGTTTCAATAAAACTGAAGTTTTTTTTGTGTTTTTTTTAAACTTCTGGGAATTGGACCTAGTATAAAAAAAAAGGCTTAGAAAAGACTGGATTTGAAGTTTACACGAGATTGAAGTTGGGGGTAAATAAAGGGAAATATATGTACGTTGTTATTGAACCGAGTTTGGTAATTTTGACTGTAATGAAACCTGGCTGTGAACTTCTATATTAACTTTTGGAGTTGATTAGCCTGTTAATATTGGCCGAATGAGTTTGACTGAGAGCATGATAACGTACACCAAATTTCCATGTAATTAGTTCTGGCAGTCTGTTTTCAAATTAATAAATTTTGGCGTGGTATATTAAAAATATAACTTTGATTATTGTAAATAGTCAATTTAAGTTTGTTTGGTACTTGGTGCTTTGGTACTAGAAAACCTTTATATAAGCGACTAACTGTTCTGCAACGGTAGTTCTACTGTATTATATGTTGAAAGGCCTTGAGGCTACTTTCAGATGGCCTTTCATGTATATATATATATATATATATATATATATATATATATATTATAATATATATATATAATTTTTTCACTACATTTGAGCACTTCCAGCGGCTCCTTTTGGATCAAATGAGTAAAATTCTGTAAATATGGTTGTTTTCTAGGCAGAACAATACCATAAAGGTGCAGGTAAATTACAATCAGAATTTTGGCCACTATTATGACATTAACCGGTGTTTCGTACCTCGTCAGCTCCTCCAAATTGAGTTAGAGGATTGAAAATTTCTACGTAAACTGAGTCGATGTTAGAAAAGTGCTTTTTGGTGTCTCAACTCACCATTTAGTTCCTTTCCAATATTTTGATTTTGATTTTCAGATTGGTATTTTCGTGAAAATGCGACCTTACTCATCAAGCTCTGCTGCTCGCGTTTTTTTTTTTTTATTTCATCTCTTCATTCACACCTTTCTCTGGCAAGAGTGACAATTAGGAAATATGATGATAAAAAAGATAGTTATGGTATGTTAGGCATGAGGAAGAATAGTGCCCAGTAGCATCTCTTCCCTATCTTAGTATAGTCTCTTAATTCTGGAAATCTCTCATCCGGCTGCTGTTTTCTCTTCTCCTAATGGTCATGTCAGCCATAGCCACATTGTTTATCTGTCTGTTTTTATGTCCGTGATGTTTGTTATTAAAACATAAATGAAGAATTCGTATGTGTTGGTCGATAGTTGGTGTACTTCGGTATGTAGAGTTTTTGTTAGTTAGTCTTATACCATATTCTTATACCATAGTATCTATACCATAGTCTTATACCATAAATCGTTGAGGCATATGCCCAAATGAATTTGAGTAGGTATGTGTACGTATTTAATGATTTTTATGGAAAATTTAATTTGTGATATAATAAATAACGTTGATTGAGGATTTGTTGAAGGATGTAGGGGCATTCCTTATATGCGCTCAATAAATCAGCGCTCAAATAAAATTTTAGTAAAAATTAATAATATACCCTTACTATTATTTATATTGTTATAGGAGTATGGTATTCGAATAAATAATTCTGTTATAAGTGTTTGAAAATTATTTCTAAGAACACATATTCAACTTTGAAAACGTTTATATTTGTATGAAATTTCATTGTTATGGTATTTTTCTTGAAAAAAAAGCGAAAAATAATTTTCTTTTTCTCGACAACACATTTTGACAGTTGTAACATATTGCCCCCCTTTCCCCATACTATTAAAATTAACTCAAATAAAATTTTTTGAGGTTTTTTTTTAATGAAATAGGAAAATCAAAATCTAAAAAAAAAATTCAATTTTTAAATATTTAGTATGTTATTATTATATTATTTAGTATATTATTGTTAGTGATATAAGCTTTATATTTGTCTCTACAGCTTGATAAAATGATATTTATCTTATCAATCTTTTCAGCTTAGTTCGGGATGTTTTGGAAAATTTCAATGTATTATTTAAAAAGAAAATCCATTAAAACTATTAAATTGTTTTCATTTAGTTTTATTACTTTCACTTATATTTTATCATACTTGCAAATTTCAACTAGAGGTCTAGTGAGCGTTGTGTGTAAAGGCTAATTTCACAATATGACTGATATTTATATTTTGGTATTGTATAATTAATAATGTGTAATTTAATTCATCTTTACTGGTATGTTTTATTTGTTAATTTTTTAATGTTTGATATTTTTGTTTCTAATACCATTGTAAATCTTTGCAGATTAGTAAAATCAGTCATTCAAAAGACTTATATATATATATATATATATATATATATATATATATATATATATATATATATATATATATATATATTTATAGTGGGGTCGGGGTGGCCGAGCGGGTTAGCGCGCTTGCAAAAGTGCACCTACTCACAAACCCAAAGGTTGTGAGTTCGAATCCCGGCACCGGCACTACTTTAATTTAATTAAAGTAATAATTCAAGAAATTTATCACCCCTCCCCCCGGGTATGTGAGGCCCGTCAGCCTACTGGAGGCTACTCACACAGACCGGGCGTAGGAGTGATGACCCTACCCCGTGTACCTTAATTGTGAATCGCGTTGTGGTTTCAGAACATAAAATAGCCACCCGGAGGTTTAGTCCATGGACGGTCTGTCTCGGGGAAAGAAATATAGGTCCTCGTGCGCCTGCTGACTCCGAACAGCCATAATCCGTGGACCTAGACCGATTTGTCACTGTCCTTGAACCCGAGTGAGTTGGTGGGAAGGACACTGCCGAATTGGCCCCAAAGGGACCGGTTATGGAGCAATGGGCAGCCTGCCGCTGCACCATGGAAACCATGGTTCGCAGCAACGTGAGGTTGGGTGACCCCCTCCTGGCTGTCTGTTCTCCCGCAAGCAATATATGTCTGTAAGAACACCACATCGCGCGGCCAAAGATCTACAAGGTCTATAGAGCCAACAGGAAAAAAAAAATATTTATAATTATGGTATAAATAAAAGATATTTTTTATAAATTAATTCATTATAATTGACATTTAATTAAATTTATGTGAAGGAAATAGGTGATTTCATTAGCTGTTCTGCCAAAGATCTATTAGAGTTGGCCTCCGACTGATATCAAATGATTCCTTTCAGTTAATAGTCCTCAATGCCTAAATTAATTGAATTGGTCCAACGTATCGACTTATTGACAAATATCGATTCAATTTTCTCGTTTCTATTCTATTTATAATCATTTTATGTATAGCAATTACTCTCTTTAAAAAAAGAAGCATCAAAATTGTATTAGTTTTTCTTACTATTGGTGGTTAAAAAAAAAAAATTTCAATTCAGGAATTCTCTGCTATATATTATTTTTCATTTAATATTTCTTTTAGATTGTTAACTTAATTGATAGTAGTAGTGGCATATAGATGGAATGGATGTTTTTTTTTATATATAATCAATACCAAATTAAATTTTAATTAATTAAGGGGAAGACCCTGTAATATAAATATTATTATTATTGTTCTTTTTATTTGTTATTTCTGTATTCTACAATATTAAAAGTATTAGTTGTGACTATTTATATTAAATTCAGTGTTTTGCATAATTTACTTTAGGTACTTATGTAACTTATCCATATATAGTCTGCTAAGTATTTGTTTATCTATTCTAATACAAATAGACATTTAATCTAAAATTATATTTTTATTATATTTTATTTTATTTATTTTCTTATAATTGTATATATTTTTTTTAATTTTATATAGTTCACCTTTGTTAGTTAGTTTGTTTCATATGGCAGATAGTTTGCACTTTTAACCTGCATTTAATCACCCTCTTTTTTAATTTTTTATATTACTTCTGTTTATTTCCTATCTTTTTATATTTTCTACTCTTTAGTTTTATAATATTTCTTTCTTTGTGTGATTTTATTTTAAATATTCAGTTCTAACTCGTCAGATGTAAGCTCTTCATTTTGTTTATATTACTCTTACTTTTTTTTTTATACCTTTTATTAACTTTCATTTTATCTATTTATGTAATTATCATCTTTGTTGTGTCTTGTCTTTGTAGTTGTGAAGAAGGTCTAAACTGGACCGAAACTTCGGCATTCATTACCATAGTTTCATATTATTTTTTAAGTGATTTTGACTGCCTCTCTAATTTTGTTTTAATTTTCATTGTTCAAGAGTATTGTTTTATTATTCTAATTTTACGTCTGATAAAAGCATAGCATAATATCATATATTAAAGTTACATTAGCCCGACTGTATTCTCTTACGAAGATTTGTCAATGGAGGAGTAATCACAAGTTTAGCTATACAGGCGATTGAAGAATAATTAGGTGAAGGAATAAATAATATTTGAGAGAAACTGGAAAGGATTGGGTGGAGATAGAAATGGGCAAGGAATTCAAAAAGGAGCTAGCTTGGATTAGAAAAGGTTTGCTGAAGAAAGCAAACATGTGGGGAGAAGGGTTGTACAAGTTGGTTGGTTGGGAACTTTTATTCAAGGAGTGAATAAAGAGGAAGGCATGGTAAGAAGATTAAGAATATAGGTTTTTCGTTTTTTTTAGGGATTTGAACTTTCTGCCTGGTATAAAATCCGTTTTTGGGAAAAAAAAGAAAAAGAATAATACCGTACATTTTCTTAGTATTGTACTTGTAATCTAGTGCGACAGACCGTCAACTAATTAAATTATAACAAACTAATATAGTTACTCATAAAACTAGCTAACACTAAATTATGCTCAGACTTTTTTATGCTTTTAACTTGAAATATTTTTCAAATTACACAAAATATAGGTTTTTAATTTATATATATTATAAAGTAGTAGTGGTATACCTCTTTGGTTAAGATGCTGGACTACTAAATCCAGGGCACTGATTCGAAACCCGACTATGCCATATAATTTATATATTCTCTTATCAGCGTTACATCGACTCGGGGGTAAGAGGGTCTCTGGGGCACGTCCAGCTTCTATATAGTGAATACCTGATCCTTCATTAGGTTGGACAGAAACATGGCGGTTAGATGTTGACCAATCTTCTTGTAAGACCGTTTTGCAAGAATCAGGACGTACCTTTCTAGCAATTTAACTTAAGACCCTGCAAAGATTGTAGTGGTTTATATATTTAAATAATCTATTTTATATTTATTTATATAAAGATTAATTTGTATATTTTTTTTTCTGTAAAGTAACATTAACTTTTATATTAAATTATTAGTAAAAGTTTTAACTACACATTGAAATTGACAGTTCTGTTCATCTCTATAATTAAAGAACTACGTTTTATTTCTATTTAATTTACTTATTTATATTACTTTTATTTTATTTCAGTAATTATTTGAGTTCAGTTTATAGAAAAAAGTACTTTGCCGTTGTAAAATAATGTTAAATATTAATAATGGTATGAATAATCATTTCTTAGTTTCTATCTCGAAATGCTTTTATTTTTAAAACAATCGGGGACAGGGATAAGAAGCATTGAAATTTAATACACTCTGCCCTCACAAAGAATTCGCTAAAGAAAGCGCACCCATAAAAATCTCCTTGTTAGGGGTTTATTGTAATGAAATTCTACCGACTTACCCCTTTTATTTCTTTCTCTTTTCTTTTGTTTTTCTTTTTGTTTCTTTGTTGTTTTTTTTTTGTTTTTTATGATTACTTTTTTCAATTTCGTTATATGCGAAGCATACATAAGTAAGTGCTTATAAATTATAAAGAACAACGTATAATTAATCTTTATATGATTTATATTATAAATGTTTATTTTACGGTCACAATTTAATACTCTGCAGACTTTGTTTTCAATTGATATATCTTACAATAATATCTGTAATAATATATGAGGTAATATCTGAGCGTAATGAAATTTAATTTCTTTCTATATAAAAGCCTGCCTGCTCTTATATATAAAGTTCTGAAGTGCTGGGTTATTTACTTTGACTGTTCAATTAAAAAACCAAAAGAAAAGAAAATCAAAAGGAATGGGAAATCACCTTGTTTGCAATATTTCTTGTCTTTTTTTAATGCTCCCAAAAAATCTTGTATTTACTCCTGTTTTCAAACTTGTCGATTATTATTATAATATTCGAATAATTTTGGGCTATAATATAATTTTTTCTCAACTACCCAAGATTGTGAATACAAAAATAAAATACTTCAATACCACATATAACACTTCTTCGATCCTAATATTCTACGATTCTAAAGCGCAGAATATTGCTTAATTTTTGTTTAAATATTTTTATATAAAATTATATTTTAATATAATTTTTAACTTTTAAGCATTACAACCGGCTACAATTGATATATATATATATATATATATATATATATATATATATATATATATATATATATATATATATATATATATATATATATATCGTTCACTTGGAAGTAGAGTAATACGAACATTTTTATTTTTGCTTCTTTTCTTTTTTTATCAGTAACGTATCTTTCTTTGAGAATGTCAGATTTTTGGTTTTAATATTTACCGTAATATAAAATAACTAGTATACCCGAGCGAGAACTCTCGCATTAGATATCTTCTAATCCCTAATTCCAAGTATAAGCGATATTAGGGAAACATATTTATTCGTGTAATCAATAGAATATTACCAAGATAGTTTATTTAACACACACATTTGGTGAAGCTACATCGTTTGTAATATCACTAGGTTGAAGTAATACTTCATACTTAATAAGTAATTAGCTTACCCCACTGGAATATATCCCTTCAGTTTAATAGTTAAGCATTAAGACTCAGCTATAACATTTTCTATGAGTAGTATTCATACATAGCAGTGCCCTTTAGGGTTGGACATGGGAAACACTATATAATTTCCCACTCATTAAAAGTTTTTGCAAGCAGACTCAAATTGATATAAAGTTGCCATGACAACGGCATATATGCAAGATGGCATGAGGCCGCTGCGGACCTATATCGTGCGTTATCTCGAAAACGGTAGGTTTTTAAGCTTTAAAACGCTGGACCAATACGCTCCACAGGAGCGTATATAGTCTTGATGCCCGCGTCCAAAACTTTGAAACCTCCCAGTTTTTTCATCACTTTTATTTAAGCCCTAGTAAGAATTTAAGAAACAAAATTGGTATTCGTCACATCTCTATGAAATTCCCTTCCTTTTGATATCTCCCCCGTCAAAATCCTTCGCTCCTGAGAGTCGGAAAAAGGATCTATACTACCCTAATAATATATAGTAGTGATTATTAGTTTAGCTTTTATAAGTTTAGTCAAACATAATGGCTTCCTTCAAACTGTGTAACTTTATAAAGACTGTCTTAATAAAGATATTAATAAATTATAAATAATAAATTAGGTGGCCAAAAGTATTGATATTTTGCTTCTGTAATAATTGAATCGAATATTTAATAACATCATTATTTATGTTTAAAATATTTGTTTGTATTTTAACACAAATGTTAAAATACAAAAAATGTTATGTTTTGTTTTTTTACTTCAATTTCAAAAATATGTCTTCATTGTATATGAACTCTAAAGAAGCTTGTACTATTTTTTATGAATTGATTCATGATAATATGATCAAAATATCTGATATGATCACCCCATGACTTGTTTGTACACCTATTAAGCTATAAATCGGTGGCTCTAAAAGTGATCCTGAATTAAGTTACTAGTTTCCGAAGATAGCAGTATCTCAAAAACTACACGCGACTATTGACACACAGACAGACATAAGCTCTTGTTTCTGGAGGTCTCATTCGGTTATTATTGGTCGTTTTCTTGAAGTTGGTAATAAGTTTGCAAGAGATTTCTTAATATTCCTTGACAGCATTAGAACTATCTATGTCACTAGATAAAGCATTGGAAATCGATGGTTTTGACATTTTAAGCGGACGAATCGCTTAACTTATATCTTATTCTCCTGCTGCAAACTTGTTCTGCTCACAAATGGGGAGGAAAAAAAAGTATTTTACACTCAATTTTAACACTTAAAACGATTTATTATATTATTTATATTAATATTTAAATCTTATATACCAAATTTGAGAAGTTTTACATTATATTTTAATATGATTTTTGGTGAAAATCAATAATGACCATCATGTAAAGTACCACTTCCCAAAAGGGAGGTTCACCACTAGATTTTACAATAATCCTATATAAAAATTTTAACTCCACGGCTAACCGTTTTTGAGTTATATGAACGAACGTATGTACAGACGTCACGATGAAACTAATCAAAATGGATTTAGGGATGGTGAAATAGGATATTTTAATCGAACTTACGGATCCACTTAAAATGTTGAAACCGTCGATTTCCAATACTTTATCTAGTGACATAGACAGTTCTAGTGATTGCAGCAAAACGAAAGGAATGGAACGCACTTGTAGATGCCCTAGGCTCCACTAGGAGTCAATGGAGATAATAATAAAATGATAATAGACAGTTTTAATGTTGTCAAGGAACACGAAAAAATCTCTTTGGAAACTGTTACCAAATGAAAGAAAACGACATATAACAATGGAAAACCACCCCAGAAACAAGAGCTTGTGTGTGTGTGTTTGTGTGTGTTTGAGCGTGCGTTTGTGTGAGTGTATGTGGCAATAGATGGACATTGCTATCTTCGGAAACTAGTAATCAAATTCAAGGTCTCTTTTTGAGGCACCGATTTATAGTTTAATAGACCTGCAAGGAAGTCATGAGGTGTCCACATCAAATATTTTTATTACAATATAGCCTCTAGAATTGGTTATTTAAGAATTAATTTCTTAAATATCTTACGCTTTTATTGATATAGTATAATAAAGATATATGGAATAGAATGAAGATGTGAAGAAAGAAATGTGATGAGGTGATATTACAGTTGGCGTCGCAATGGTTTATAGAACAGAGTGGACAAGCAAGTTCTTGTCTTCAGTTGTCAAGATAAAGTCCCAGCTGATGTGGTCTGCTGCGTAGGTAGTTTAGCTATTGAAGGAGAAAACATTTTCCAAGTTTTTGTGACCGAGATTAAATCAAGAAAACTGCTTCGGGGTTCCTTGGGAATAAACTTATTTCTACCAGGCTTATTTAAGATAAAGACGTGGAATTGAAAAATAATTTTATTTAATTGTTTATTGTATTCTTTTATATTGACACTTCAACTGCCTTATTGTATTTGGTAAAGTTTTAAACATGGTGATTGTCCTAAAAGTCAATAATGCTGTTCGACCAAAAAAAATAAAAAATTATAATAAGTAATTTTTAAAGTAAATACGAAGCCGAAGAGGGTTACTGGTGCGGTCAGGAAAGACATGCACTGCAAGATATTATACTGCTTTAATGTGCGACGAAATTTCGGCCTAAGTTGTAGGCCTTCACCAGGGCTAACCAAAAAAGAAACGATCATAATTGAAGAGACAAGCATAAATATACTAGGATTAGATAGGAAAAGATGAAAGAATAAAATTATATATGAAAATATGAAATAGTAGGTGGTATGAAAATAAATGAAAAATATCTAGACAGAGAAATATGAAAAAAAAAAATCAAATAACCACCTCTACATTTTTATTTTTACATTTGTATGTATTATATTGTATTTTTTGACAATTAATTTTTCATCTTTGATTTTGCATATTTCATGTGCACACAGTTTTTATATTACAAATCATATTTTGATATTTTCAGTGTAATCCTACTATTTTTAGTTTTGTCTCGTCTATTTACGATTTTATCTTGATTACTTAGCCCTAATAAAGGCCTACAACTTTGGCTGAAACATCGGCATATCGTAAACCAATATAATAACTTAATGTTTGTTCCTTTCGCGATAGCACTCCCAAACCATTTTCTTAATTATTACGTCTACGCCAACAATATCTCCATCATAAAAAAATTAACATTCTAAAAATACTTCGTTTCGTAGATGTTTCACATTTTTTCCCCTACTTTTTATTGTGTTATCATATGTAAGGGCGCTATTATTAAAAAAAAAAAAAATTTATTATTAATTAGTATGATTTAATTTAAGAGTTTGGTAATTAAGAACTAAGATGCTTATATATATATATATATATATATATATATATATATATATATATATATATATATATATTACATAAAACATATTACACTAACTAAATTCAATAATTAAAAATTTTAAAAATAAAATAAAATCTTGTTTGGCCCCTGTCACAGAAGAATGAAATGATCACGTTTGTCGATGGCATATCTTGGGGAAGGACTGTACACAGCTGCTCACTGATTCAGGTATCTTAGGTCACGGAAGGAGATCTCTCATCCATCACCTTTTTAGTCGTCTCCTCGTATTGATGGGCTTGTCAACTGTAGCAATTTCTTTTTTTGTCGTTATGATTTGTCGATTATGATTTGATCGATGATTTGTCGATATGTGTTTGTCGATTGTTTGTTAGGGAGAGGCTGTATGTATAGTTATGTTACTTACCTAATAAGCATGTTTTGCCCTTAGAATATTAGTCCCAATGTTGTATTATTCGGTTCTTGAAATTGAGTCTTTTTTTGCTGTTTAGGTATTTGCGTTTAGCGTCTTTCCAAAGTTTTAATTTTGGAAAGAAAAACAAATTGAAGTCGTTTCATTTTTTTTTTTTAGACTTTTTGGTTTTATGCGTCGCAGCCGAATCATCATTTTGTCCAAGCCCGACATAATGTACATTGTCCTTCTGAAGAACTTGGTTGTTGCTGGTATAATGCAGTAGAAAGGATTCCAATCATGGGGTGAATATAATATTTCATGGTTTTAATCGCATTTCATAAGTACGTTATGAATAATATAAAACAAAAAAAAAACAGTCATTAATGGTAAGGACCTCAACTACAATGGTAAAGGTATGGATTTTTCCGCTGTCGTCTCAAGATCACTAAAGACCGCACATTATTATAACTGAGTTTTATTGTTATTACAATATCCACTAGATGCCTTTCATATTGTATAATTGATATTTTTTTCCTCATCCAAACGTCCATCATAGCTATCGATCCGTAATGAGCCAAGTGTTTTCGATTCCCCCATTGCTTATCTCGTCCAGAGCTGGACGAACATTTGAACATTGGAAACAACATTTCTGTTTGAGCGAGTTCCATCGGTAAACTCAGCTGATTGCTTCCGATATTACTAATCCTTGTTACAGTCCGCCTATGCCTATCGTCGGGAACAACTTTCGCCCTAACTACTCGTCAATAGGAGATTATTGTTATTATGGGAAGCCCTTCCTCACCACGACCCATGCGAATTTTTCGTGAGATGTCAACAGGAGATGATCCTTTTATAAATTATGAAAGCATAAGAAAATATTGAAAACCGCCAATTCACTCCGGACGCTTGAGTATTCAATAAATTTTCATAAGCTACCTAACTGACTCATTTCAATATCTATAACGATTTTTTTTTCTCGAAAAGTTCAGTTTTGGGCATGGCTCCAAGCAGCCGAATAGTGCAAAAAGTCGAATTAGTACCAAGCGAAAACTTTTTGGTGAGCATCGTAGTATCTAAACCTACAAAAATACTACAAATTAAACAAGTACCCTAGTAATTATCTTTTCATATTCAATAATCATCACCAGAGTTTTTCTCCATAAAATTCGTCCCAAAAACGGTGTAACTTAACAGAGCTTCAATTTTCATCATGAAAACAAAAAAATAGCCTAGTGTTATATATTTAATAATTTTTTTTTTAACTTTAATTTTATATCTGCACCAGTGTTTCCACCATAGTTTTCTTAATTTCCCTTCTGTTAGGTCAGATTTTCATTTTCCCTCCAGAGCCTAAATATCTCTTAATTTTATCCTTATACCCAAATATAAACAATCATAGGTTCTTGATATTTCTTAGACATCTCCAGGCTTCCTTCGATTTCTGTCTTTGCAATGACCTATCAATGTATTGGCAATGTTTGTCCCAAAAATCTTTTATACTTGTCTGCTTTAGCCTTCCTACAATCCTGTTCACCTCTTTCTACTGCACCAAAATGTTTGCATTTTGTTTACTGAGCCACTTTTGGTGCAATGTTTTATTCTATTTCACTATCACTGCTATTTAATTGTATAATCATAGTTAATCTATATTATATTACATAAATTGTATCTATTCTTGTATTCAATTTAATGTTTTACCGTCTTTTGAACATACCATTAAATAAAAAGAACTATAATAAAGAAATTGAAATAATATATTCCACAGCAAAAAATAACGGGTACAACAAAACCACTATCAAACTTATTATAAAAAAACAAATACAAAAAAAAGACAATTAACGATATCTATTCAACAACCCCCGAAGATAGGCCCATCCCGAAACATTACGTTTTGATTCCATATTACGGCCCTATATCCACCAAAGTCGGAAATTAATTGAAAAAAATAGGATTAAACCCTGCATTTAAAATAGAAAAAATTCTATCCTCATATTTCTCTTCTCCTAAAGACAAAATAGACTCTTTCCAAAAAAGTGGAGTATACGAACTAAATTTTAATGATTGTGCAGCCAAATACACGGGAAAAACTGGAAGATTGCTAAATCAGAGATTAAATGAACAGATAATTCCAGCTTTGCAATTCATTTAAATGAAAATATTCATAAATTCATCAAAGACTCAGGAGGTTAATTAATACATCACGTTGAAAACAGCCTCAAATTAAATATATATGGAGCACTTGAAATAATAAAATCCTTCAATCTAATTCAGATTTTTGCTTAAATGACCAAATAAATATCTCCAATAATCCAATCTTAAATTTATTCCCATCTATAACAGAAAAAACAATTACTCACCGGCATTACTGGAAAAACCCTGACCCCTAAACCGTTTACCTAAAAACTTGCTACCTACCTTTCGTTCATTGTTAATTCAACCAGTACAAACTTTTCTGTTTGATATAATCCATTTAAACCTTGGTGAGTACCAACATGTATTTGATTTCTTGTCTTAATTAAATTCATAATTCATAAATGTTTTATAATACTGATTTATATTAATCTAATTTGATAAAAATCAGTAATACCAAACTAGATTCTGAATTGCTTATTTTTGAATTTTTTGTGTGTTTTTAGAACTGAGGATGAATGTATAGTATAACCTTCGAAACTAGTTTTCAACAAAACAAATTTATAGAAGTGGCAAATAATTTATCAATCCCCAATTAGATTGATCCTTCTATACCATCATGCGGATGTCAAATGACTCTTATTTTATACGCTAACTAGTTAAGACAGCCACCAATTTGTTTGTATAATTATATTACAATTCGAATACGCCTGTAAGGTAACGAAATGGCTGGATTCAAATAAATTAGAGGGAGAAAAATCAGTGCAGCTTTTAGATGGCCTCTTTAAAGAAATGGCTGAAAGTTATAATTTATGAGAAAAAATAAAAATCGTGTGATAAATAATAAGGTTAATGTTTTTTCAGGCAAACCGCAGCTTCAGCAAATCAGAGCTGACAAGAGAACAATTTTTATAGTAGTAAAGAAATGTAAATTAAAACGTTACAAACCATAGGTATGAATAAAAGACAATGGAGTGCTATTTGTAAATAATGCAATGATAAAAATCTGGTGCACGTATCACTAAGCATTCACTTACCATCCTATCAAAATTAGATATCTATTTTTAATAATAATTTCTAGGAATTAACATAAACACTACTTGTAATATTTTCAGCAGAATCCATTTCATTTTAACTTTTCTCGCAAAAGTACAATAAAATATTTTTTTAAACAATTAGTATTACAATTCTGTGAACTATATACTTTTGGTTTGTTAAGCTTAAAATAAACTTTAAATGTTTTCATTTGATTTCTACTGAAATTCCATTTAGTTTCCGTGGATTTATTTTCCATTTATTAATATAAAAGTAGAATTTTTCAACTACATCAAAGTTTTTTACGTGACTACATTACCTTAGACGACTTTATAGATTAGATATTGTTTTTTCTAAAAGCTTCAGCTTTCCAACGGTATATTATACATCTATTTCCGGATATTATATATATATATATATATATATATATATATATATATATATATATATATATATATACGGTATATTATACAGATATTTCCGGAAATTTGTTTTAAACCTGGGAAAATATTTTTCTCTTTTTCTCCTTTAGTTAATCATCAAATTCTTTCATACTTTATATTTATCCATTATTACTAACAATAAGTGATGGTTAATTATTCCAAATAAACCAAATTTATGGTACTTTAGAGGAAGACATTTTGAAAATTCGGCATTTAAGCCCTGTCAGACTATTTAAATGAGGATTAGACCTGGGTGATATTAAAGACCATTTAATTGTTCATTGATATAACGAGTTTAATTAAAATCATAAGAGCCTTTTTCGAGAAAATTGTAAAAATGTGTAAAATCCATGATATAAAGTGGCAGTTCCGGTTGATTGATTTTAGCTGTAATATTCCAGACGTATACATATCTTAAATATGTAATTTCAGTTTCATAAAACTTTTTGTTTTTGAGCTAAGCAGTTCTCATACACTATTGTAGTGCAATACGCTGTATCTTTCCTAGCACTGGTCCGATTTAGATAATTCTTTTTGAATTTTTTAGAGCATTTAATTATCTTCTATATAATTATACATATAATTTATCATAAAATCCATACTTTCTGAGTTATCCCCCAATAAAATTTTCATTTCATCATAACTTTTTCTCCTGCATTTTCTCGGTGGTATACTACATAAATGAAAAGTTACTGGGCTTGGAGGAGAAAACTTTGGGCAAGTTTCATCAAAATCTTTTGAGCCGTTTTCGAGAAAATTTTAAAAAAGTTTAAAATGGATTCTATAAAGTGGCACTTCTGGTGAGTTGAATTCAGCGAAAAAGTTGCGGTATCTTTCCAGATATCTATCTATCTTAAATACGTAATTTATGTTTCATACTACTTTTCGTTTTTGAGCAAGGGTGTTCACATAGACACAGAGATACAAACACACACACACAAACCATTTTTTGTGACTTGGTTATTTGGCCTCAGAGGAACTGTACAATATTCAATTCCTAATCCTTCCTGGCTCGGTAATTGTTCAGGAACTTCTTTTTCCGATTTGGTCGGAGTGATGAATGGACCGAGGACAGCTATGAATCGAATAAAAAAGATGGAACGGTACAGGCGGTGACTATGGGCTGCTGAGGTATTATATTTACCGAGCAGTAGATAGCGGGACAGTGTCATGCTCTACCGCTCATTGTAGGCTAGGTATGGCTCCATTGGGTTTCTCCAGCTCCAGTCGTCTGGAGTAATATGTCATCTGTGGGTACAGAATCAAACCCCTTTCGCAAATGACTATTTAAAAAACTATAAGGGAGAAAAAAAAGAAAGATTTTTAGGTTGAGGAACTTGAGAGATCAGCAAAAAGATAAGTAGTTATAAGATACAAAATAATACTAACCAGCACAGCAGTCAGTCTGGCTATTTCTGTCTTTTGACTTATTGATATTTAATTATATCATTACTTACTCCTTGATAAAGGTGGATTAGTGGTCTATGAAATTCCCAACTGTAGCCCATATACAGCTTATCACCTTGGAAAACTGTATTAGGTTATTATTGAATATTTTTTTTAATATATTAATATTATTGAAATATTTCAAATATTATTATTAATATTAAGCCTTTATTCTCAAGGAATTAATAACTAACCGGTGAACGTTTCTCCAATTCAAACATTATCAGGCGTACAAACCATCTAACTAAATATAAACATTAAGAAATAATTTAAAAATTATTTTTATTTTAGAAATTATTATATTTATTTAAAATTTTTTAGTGTTTGCAGTCCATGGAGTTTTTATAATTACCGGGTTATCTCTGATTTGAGGGACTATGAACTTTGATAATTTTTCTCCCTTTTTTAAATTTTACTTTAATTTATATTTAATGATTTTCTTAAAATAATCAAACGTTACATAAACATATATCTACGGTGAAGATGAAAGACATAACACAGTTCACACATCGCATAGCGTATTGCTATTGTAATTGTATTGCGAAACTGGAGACGGAGCGACCACTAACGAAGAAATTACTTCACTAACAGAAACGTCAGTTACAATTATATTCCGGTTCGTATGAAGTTACGGGCTAAGGTAATAATTTGCTACATCAGCCTGTCATGTTCAAAGTACCTTTAGGAGGTCACGGTTAATTGAATTGCATTAATTATTCATTAATAACAAATGTTCATTTATGCATGCTATATTTAAATTAAAAAAACGCTGGAAATTATTACACAATGGTTTATTATTTCCAAATAGTAATATTTCAAAAATATCTGGTCTGTCCACTCACAGGACTTTCCTTATTGTTTTGGTTTGCAGTTTAGATAATTAGATTATCTTTTAAATGGGCATTTGTAGTGTTTAAGGAAAGGAGCAGGTGCAGAATACTTTATAAAATATATCTACCAAGTTCAGCAAAGATATAAAGCAGTAGGTACCTATGGAGCAGAATTTTGAAGCTTGTCCCAAGATAATCGCCGTGAGAGTGCCGAACTGGGAGTGTTAAGAAGAAACTGTGTCTATGCAAATACGCTGAGATGGTTAGGACATGTAATAAGAGGGTGAAAATATTAGAGGTGCACTTCAGGGGGAAAAGAAAAATGAAAGACCAAGAAGCTGAAGGAAGTTCAGAAATAATCCAAGGAAGGATAAAGTAGAGAGATGCGAGCAAGTCAGAAGCCCATTCTGGATCGTTCTGCGGTGACGTGTGACTTTGTTTCCGAATCTTAAGAAAATCGATCCAGTGGTCTGAGAGAAAAGCCGCGGACGCTGGATTTTTTTTTTCTTTTTTTTTTTTTTTAATTTGATATTTGGATCCTGCATATCTTGGAACATAAAAACTCAAAGTTTAAGGGGGGTTAAAATTTGTTTTTATTGTTCCATTACGTAGATATGAATTTTTCAAAAATATTTAACTTTCCGTCGGTTTATTGTGCATCTATATCAGGTACTACCCTTATAACCTAGGAAAATATTTTTCCTTTTTTCTCCTTTAGTTAATTATCAAATTTTAAGATACTTTAGTCCCCTGTCAGACTATTCCAATGATGATAAGACTTGGCTGATATTAAAGACCATTTAATTTTACATTGATATATCGAGTTTTATCAAAATTGTTAGTTATTTTCGAGAAAATGGTAAGGCGTTGAATTACTTATAGTGCTTATTTTTGGCCGATTGTTTTATTTTATTTTATTTTATGTTTTTTGTGGTGCTTTTTTAAATATTTTGTATTCAAATTTATTTATAGTGCGCTGCGAATTGTGACGTCATCAGCTCACACTCAAAATTAGTCAACTTTTACTGTACAACTTACTGTACTATCGCTGACGGCACATTTTCTCTGTTAACTAATATCAATTCTTGCTTTCTAGTATTTATTGAAGTGTGGCTATGATCCTTTTAAAAGGACACCAAAACCTTCTGAAATTTTTTCTGTCCTCACACCCCAAATGGTGGAACATTTGTCTTCTTTGCTTCATTTTCTAGAGAAGTCTTTACAATTTAATAAACAGGTCTATTTAAATTTCTATTATGATTTTCAAATTTATTATATATCCTCTATAGTTAGCCTTTCGGGAAAACTATTTCTTTCATTCTAATACATAGAGAGGTACAACAATTGTTAATTTTTAGAACGAAAGTTCTGAAGATGGAGATAATTTCCCAGAAACCCCAAATATGAAAATGTCTAGTAAAATTGATAATGATATTGGAAGTTTAAATTGCCCTTTTTTTATTATATAGGTACACATATCTTGTTCTTTCCGTATTTATTTCGAGACCAAATTATTTACCGGCTATTATCAAGATTATTGTATTTTATATAATAATTTCTGTATATTTAACTAATACACATACCCAAACACTGGTATTTCACCATCCAGATTAAAACTTTTTCGGTAAGCTTTACCTTTCTAATGAAGTATTTTTGTGCTTAATTAGATAAAACTAGTGGAAGAGAATAGCCCTATGTTAAATCTTAACGGACCTCAAACTTCTCAGCATTCGATTAAATGCCTTAGACATTAGGCACACAAAACAAAAATATTAAATTTTTTTGTTATATATTAAGAGATAATTTGTGTAGAGATAACTCAGTTTGAGCCAGAGAGATGCTGTGTCATGCTGGCATTTTCCCTCTTGGTTGCCTGAACGTAAATATTATTTCTAACCTCGCATGTTACAAATGTCCCCGTCGGTTTTCCAACTCTGATTTGAATTTACATCAGCAAAGTTCTGGAATAGGATATTCCTGAACATTGGCACAATAATTCTTGTATTAAATAATATATTTCCAGTTTTAAAAAATAAAGATCACTAGGTACAGGAATGATTGATCGCAAGACTATTTTACTATAATATCGTCGTGTCACTTCTTCAGTTAATCTTACACCAGTGCAGTTCACGTAATATCTGTTGACATTGACTTAAATTATTTAGTTGGATCATCTTTCTTCGAGAATGATATTTTAGAATTTTATATATTTTTTAAAAACAATTATAAGGTTCTTCTCTTAACGTTAGCGGAGGTTTCTGTGGTCTCCGAATTCCAATTCGATGTCACATTTCTAGTTAAAAATCCTATCAAGTTGGATATTCAAAACATCAAAAACTAAAAAAAAAAATGTCACGCCCTTGGTATTTTATTCAGCTTCTAACAAGGTTTTATAAATTTCAAATTAAAAAAAATGAGTTAAGAATCAGTTAATTATACTAAATAGAGTGCATATTATTATTATTTGACTTTATTTCTTTAGGAGCTGACGACAAAAAAATGAAAATGGGTTGATAATTATTAGATAAATAAATAAAAAACTATTGTAATAAAGGCTCAAAGACTTCGATAATTCGATTTTTTTTTCTTTTATTATTAAAAGAAAATTAGTCACGTGGTGACTTAGGTGATACAAAAGTTCAAAGAATTCTTTTATAACCTTAAATTACTCCCTTTTACATGAAGAACCATTGAATGTATTCAGTTAATACTTAAAGCAGGGCTCTGTACATGAGTTAATTTTGTAGCTAATTTAATTAGCTATAACATTTACTATTGAGGCATTTTTCATGAAAGGCTTTCTTTTGGAGGAAAATGAAAAATGGAAAATGGTGAAAAATCTTATTAATTGGATTTTTTTTTTTGTGATTAGCGCCTTACCGAAACGTCGGATCGATGTTTTTGTCGATATAACATCGCTTCAGAATTTGATTGTCTATAAGAATCCGTCATAAAATATAACCAATTCCATTAAATTGAAACCGAAATTTCAGAGCTATGTGCGCTGGAGAGGTATTAGAGAAAATTAGGGTGTTGAATATTAGCTCAAAGGAAACTTCATGCGACACAGTTGTGCCTCACAAAACTTCACCTCTGGATTTCAAAAATTGCTAATTTTAAGGAGAGTATTAATCGTGTCTTGAACTAGGTAGACTCCTTATAGACTAGATGGGACTTTAAAACCACATTTTAATAAAAATCTCGACTTCACTACCAAAAAAAAAAAAATGGACACCACATGACTTCCTTGTACGCCTATTAAACTATAAGTCGTTGTCTCAAAAAGTGATCCTGAATCATTATTTGGTTACTAGATTCAAGAGATGTCAATCTCAAAAACGACACTCGGCGTCGCGTCTTTTGACGGTGACGGTACCCTTAGTCGTTATTATGGATGTGTTAAGATTCAGAATTTTATTTTCGAGAAACTTTTATTTGAGAATTTTATTTATACAGTTGATGGAGAACCATTTAAAAAATTTGATGTAGCCAGCACATGACCTTCCGCCAATTCAATATTAAAAAGCAGTTTGTATTTAAAGTAAAGTACCACTACCGGTTACTTAGCATTATTCCTAATGGTATAAAAGTCTCTAATACTAAATTTGAAAAGAATTCAATTAAATTTAGGCAAACATCTTTTTTCTCCAAATGTTATTTGGAGCTAAAACGATTATTCGTATTAGAAGTATTTATTTCTAAAATTTAAAAAAATAAAATATAAAGAAACTTTAAATATCTTCCGGTAAAGAACCATTTCTGATTGGCCAATTTTAACCAGAATCTACTATGTTATGTGTATTGACTTCAAAATCTTATATACTAAATTTGAGAATTTTTACATTTAATATAATTTTTTATGAATGTCTAGTCTATTTATTAAAGTCGACCTTCAAGTAAAGTAACCACTTCCGGTTTGGGAAAAAAAATAAGTTATTGTTTACTTCTATCTACTACGATTTATAGTTTAATAAGCGTATAAGGAAGTCATGTGGTGTCCACATCAGATTTTTTTTTCGTATATCTTAGCCAACCTGTCCCTTTAAAATATATTATAGGAATGGTACAGTGGCCCGAATTTCTACCGTAAATATTTAATGAGAATCACGATTATTATTTACATAGATTGAAGGAAAAATTAAATTTTGATTCTTGAAGATTGCTAATGAGCTTAATGTAGGAATTTTTCAAATGCAGTAGTTCGATTGGAAAAGGAGGAGGTCGGAAGGGCTGAATTTTCACTAAGAATTTTGTTTGTTTTTTGTTCTCTCCTCCCCCCTCTCCCGTTTCCTTAAATGGGTAGTTAATTTTAAAATATTATTTATGTTTGCCAATGTTGTTAACATAGTTTATAATGCATCGACACAAGTAATATCCACTAACACTTCGATCCTACCAGACTATATAGACTCTTTACCTTTTTTTTTTTTTTTTAGTGTTCTTTTATAGAAGCATTTTATTTTGTTTACAGTTTTAAAAAAAATTTCTTTTTCCATTGTTTTCACTGTTGGCAAATTTTTATATTGTTCAAATTATATTAAACCGTATATATTTAATAGTTCATAGAAATTAGTATACTAATTGGTAAACACCTCCAATTGGAAAAATTGGGAAGACGAAAATTATTGATTTTTTAAAATAACTTTTTCCGGCTTAAGGAGGCAAAAACATATGTATTTTAATTTCTATTACCATGTTTACTTTACCTCAAGTTTTTGATTATAAGAAATAGTTACTTTGAAAATCACAACAGCATTAATTAAAAAAAAAAAGGTTACGGTAATTTTTTCGCTTGAATTATTAAAGTTTTTGTTTAATACATAAGTTATATTGCTAAGGGTGATTGCATGTTTCTAAATCTGATATTCATCAATTTAAACTTTGGTGAAATTGTTTAAAGAATCATTTCAGACTTCGGGACATGCTGTGTCTACATGAATGGATTAGCAAAGAATCAAAACCACTCTTAAATCGCTTTTAGAAATATAATATTTTTTATTAAATATAATATAAAAATATTTTATAAAATAATAATAATGTAAATTCGATTATCACTTTTAATTTTATGGTTTAAATTAACATTCTCCCCACTTTCAAGCGATATATCTGTAGCGCAGTAAGTAATGAAATGGATGTTACATCGGTATTTCTGTTTGCTCTTATAAAGTTCTGAAGGCTGGTTTATTCACTTTGACTGTCCAATTAAAAAAAAATAAAATAAAAAAAAAATACGGAGCGGAAATCAAAGGGAATGGTGAATCAGCTTGTTTGCAATATTTCATTTTTTTTTTTCAAACCCCTCAGAAAGAAAAAAATTAAGTATTTACTCTTTTTTTCAACTTTGCCACTTCTTTCTATAATATCCGTATACTTTTTTGCCATAATATAATTCCTTCTCAATTGCTTCAAGAAATAAGTTACGAACCTAAAAAGTAAAATATTAAAACCGGTTGTAATGAATTAAGATGCTATTTATGATATAAGTATTGAGACCAAAAAACATTTTAAATAAGTTATTATTGGAGGATACCAAACAATTTCTTTCGCTGATTCAGGCATTCGGAAAACTATAAACCACAAAATGATATTAATGCAGACTAAATTCCTAGATATAGCAGACCTCACGTCGACAGTTAAACAATACATTGATAAAATAATAGACTAATAGACTGACTCCAATAGTAATTCTTTTTTTATTTTTTTCAAATTTAAATATTTTTTATTTAAGTATTTATTTTTTAGTTAAATAATGAATAAAATAACATTAATCAGTTTATTTTTAAATAAATGATTATTAAATTGATCATATTTTAAAAGATAAAATAATTTGTTAATTATTCATTATTTGAATAAATTTTACCCAACTGTGACTTAACCAACCTTCTATATACCGCTAAAGTTTTATCGAATACGGTTCATTAATTAGAAATAAGGATAATAGGTATATATAATATGATAGCTGTATTTAAATTTACTAAAATATGAATGAATTCGGATTAAAAATTAAATTTTGTCGTTATCGTTCTCGATTTGGAAGGATTCTAATTTCTACCTAATTATCCCTCTCACTATTTCTAACTAATTCATTCATTGAAAAATAAACCGATTAACAGTATTTTACTAAAAAATAAATTATCCAATAAAAAATATTTATTGAATAAAAATCAATTCATTCAATAATTTATTTTGTTTAATTTTTACTTTGTGGTCATTAAATTATGCCATGTTTAAATATTGAAAAATCCATCATTTACTCTATACCACCACGCCACTAGATGACTCACATTTTGAAATTAGGCATATTGATTCAGAAGAAATAAAAATAAACAATTGATTGCCTATTCATTATTTTGTAGACAAAAATAACGAATAATGAATAAATCAAACAATTAATGAGTAACTTGCTTATTGGAAAAATCATTTATGTCTAAAAAATTATCGAATGATTTATAAAAATGTATTCAATAATGCCCAACACTGAGTTCAGTTATGACCCAAGTTCAAGTCCTGACACGGAAAGTTTTCTCTAAGCAGAAAAATACTACTATTTTCAGGGGCCCCACATTTTGTCAGGGTTGGGCCCTTGATTTGCCAGATGCACCCTTGGCACTTCCAGTCCTTAAATAAGAATGTGATATAGGTCAAGTGATAAACCAGGCAGTCGGATCGCATTGATGACCCCACAGTCTTCTAAGAACACATCAAAGTCCTACCCCTTGGCCATTCATAGGCTTCAGTAGAAACGAACCATTTCTTTATTAACACAAGGAATAAGAATTACTTTATCAACATTCATTCCTTTTTTTTTTTCATTCTTCGTTTATTCTATATTTTTTAGGCATTTGTGAAAGTGTTGTTGAGCTAAAGAGAGAGATCTGGAAAGAAGTTGGTCATTAAGAAGGAAATTAGGAGAGAGCCGGAAAGAACTACCAAGCAATTTAGTCCCGGCTTATTCTTCTTCGACCAATTTCAAAAAATATTTTTCATCTGTCTCTTTTTTTTTGTGCTTGTTTTTTCATAACTGTTTTTTAGTTTTCCCACATTCTCTGACATACACGCGCCAATGATCCATAAATATAATAATATATTTAATAATGGAAAAATATATGGGATATTTAGTGAAACCTGTCCATACGGACAAATTTTTAAGTGTCCCGACCTGGAAATATAGAACTGTAGACCTATTTGCAAAGGACACCTCTCCAACAGACGCGGACAGATAAATTTACCAGGAAATAAATTTACATCTCTGAACGGACACTTGCAAAATGTTGAAAACTAAGAACACGTCATTGGCTCAATGAAACTTTCCTATGCGACCAAAAATCAGTTATGTGATTTTGATTTTATTAGAAACAATATTTTATCTCCGATCTGCTTGTGAATAGCACTCATGTGCTAAAAAATGGTAACATGATGTAAATTGATCAAAAAGAATCCTCCTGTTGTTAGTGTTTATCACAACAGTTACCGCCAAAATCACCCATGAGACTCACAGCCTTTACATAAGAAGTTTCACGGCGGTATTAACGATATATAATGGTTTTATGTTTTTATATAAATACGCAGTACATTTAAATAGGTACATATCTTGAAATTATTTTAATTAATGAAACGGTTGTCGTCTTCCAATCAATCAATCAATCTGCGCTACAACTCGATGTCGAGTCTTGGCCTCCTGCACCAGCTTCGAACAATTATTCCGATCCTTTGCTGCTGCCATCCAGCTACTCACTCCCAACATGGACCTAGGATCTCCAGCCACTCCATCGAAGACGAGGTATTCCGCTTCGCCTTGTTCTATGTATTACCTCCGTCATTATTTTCTTTGGTAGATCATTCTCAGCCATCCGATCAACGGTCCCGGCCCATCTCAATCTACTGAGCCACATAGACTGCACCACGTCTGGTTGTTTAAATAAATCTTTGAGCCCTGATTTATTCGACGTCTCCATAACCTGGTCAACCTTCACAGCTCCAAAGATTTTCCGCAGAATCTTTCTCTCAAAGACCGCCAAATTCTGCTTACCAGTTTTGGAGATAGTCCACGTTTCTGAGCCATAAAGGAGAATTGGCCGGATAATTGTTTTGTATAAGAGAACTTTTGTGTCCTTAGTCAATGCACGGCTCCTAAAATATGGACTGATGTCATAATAACAACGGTTGGCGTATAGCACTCTTTGTTTGATTTCATCTACAGCATTGTCTTGGGTTATGAGGGACCTGAGATAGACAAACTCGGAGATTTTTTCCAAAGCATATTCTCCGATAGTGATTGTGTCGTCTTCCACACAATAAAAAAAATGAAAGGCTTGAAAATGAAATAGCAGAGAAAATATGAAGAAAGCTATAATGCGATGATATTAATGCACAGAGCGATGATGAATAATTCAAATAATAAGTTAGTAACTTGCTTATTGGAAAAATCATTTATGACTGAAAAATTATTCAATAAATTATTCGAATCAAAATTTATGATATTTTTTAATAAAAATATATGATATATTCCAATTTAATCCACAAACCGATGTTTTGTCATGAAAAGGAAATTGTGAATTCAAATGAAAAGAAACAAACAGAAATTAATCTTATTATTTTTTTAAAATTCATTTTATTCCGCTTCTTTCAAATCTGCTTCATTCCAATCTACTTCATTCCAATCTACTTCATTCCATTCCACTTAATTTCCTTCCGCTTCATTTCAATCCACTTAATTCTATTCCAGTTATTTTTGGTTCATTCTGCTACATTCTAATCACCTTCATTCCATTCCACTTCATTATATTCCACTTCACTCCATTTCAGTTCATTGCTCTGTTTATGCGTCACGTTAATCATCATATTACACTAATTGTTTCATGGAATCTGATGAAATAGATAGTGGACCAACTAGGGCCAACTCGAACGTGCCGTTTTCGAATTATAGGTGTTGCAAGTAAAATACGTTCGCGAATGCGTAAGCGAAAGTAGTGGATGGAATTTGATAAAATTGATAAATTGAACACTAGTCCTCAACTTTTTTTACAACTTTGGTTCAAATCGGATATATCGTTTTCGAAATATAGGTATGCCAAGAAATATACGTTTGCGCATGCGCCTGTATATCGAATTTGACAAAATTGATATGGGTCCATCAAAATCAGATTAATAGTAGTTATGCCCGTCACATGGATTTGTCTACATACAGAAACGAAAATGAATTTGTTCCTGGATGTCTAAATTTGGAAATTTTCGCACAAATTGTGTTCCCTCCCTGCATGAATACAAAGCTTTCCTTACTTCGGAAGCAAAATAGGCTGTATATATGAAAAAAAACAGTAAACAACAGTTAAGGAAATTAAACATTTATTTAATCGTATACGTATACTTTAAGAATCTAAGGTTTGTATGAAATGATAAGGATCCAAGATCCGCAGTTGCTCAACCTGACTGGTCACGGTCAATCAAGGTCAGTTATTTATTAACATATTTGTTATATTAAAAATGCTAACCGGATATGATCAATCGTCAGTAATTATATATAATTATTTATGTGAATTTTTTTCTTTGTTATTGTTCTACCAATGAAAAAAAAAGAAATAAAGAATGCAATAAATTATGAATATCACGAATTCCACAATAAGCCACGTTTATTATTTATTTTCTATTATACTGGTTTGTAGCGATATTCATTGTACGTTCTTGATTTCGAAAAATATATTAAATACTAGTTTGACTCTTTTATTTATGCAATTTATAGTACTGTTTACACTGGTTTATTCTGAATTCTCCGAGATTAGTATAGCTTTCTAGATTTCCATTCGACTCATATTTCTTTCGATAAAAATAATTTGCTTAATACATTATCTTCGAAAAACTAATGGCGTTGTTCTTTATAGTCTTGTAAATTCTTTCTTTCAACATTAGGTGATAGTAAACGTGAACTGAATAATTTCGCAAGAAAGAAATCGCATGCACTTTCTGCTTATGTTTTTGTTTCTTTTTGATTTGATTTATCACTGGCATATTAGAATTAGATTAATTAAACTTCGGAGTATAGTGCTGGAGAGGGTGGCAATAATCAGAGGGAGGAAATGACGGAAGATGACAGAGAAGAGCTGTGGGAAAAAGGAAAGTAGGAAGACCTCGGACAAGATGGGTAGACCAGGTTGGAAGGGATGCGGTGCGGCTGGGGGCGTCAAGCCGGTGGACGATGGCCAGGGACAGAGACCGGTGGGGACAGTTTCTTCTGGAGGCCAAGGCCCGGACTGGGCTGTAGAGCCGAAGATGAATGAATTAAACTTCTCAACATGTTTCTTAAGTTATCTTTGTCCCCCAAAAAACAATGTAAATCCTGCCTGAGGCATCCTTCCATCCTCAGCTATTATAAAAAGACTTTTTCTATATAAATTCACAATTTGTAAATATGTGATTTTATAGAAAATTTATTATTAAATTTATTTATTATTTATTTTATTTACTCTAATGCTCTGAAGACCTTTACAATAATAATGAATATAAATACTATTATTTTTCAAACTGGGGTCTACATTGACCAGAAAAAAGGAAATTCAAGAGAAAATAAATGTGAATAATGCTTATTATTTCGCAGTTGCAGAAATTTCTTCTTTCCAAAAACTTAAAAGTTAGAATTTACAAAACTTTTATCCTTCCTGCAATTTAAAACTTTATCATTCCTACTGTTTTTTATGAGTGCTAAAGAAGGGAAGAAAAAGGCCTTAAGGTTTTTCTACACTTACATGAAAATTTGTGGTCTAAAATATTCGGCACGAAGAAAAATGAGGCAACTGGATAGTAGAATGCACAAAGCAGAATTGCATGTGGTGCGCATGCGCGCGCCAACGGTTATGGGCTTGTAAAGTTTGGGGCTTGACAATGAATAATTTCCTAAAAGGTTAAATAGTCTAACGTCCAATGGGCATACCGTGACGTTGGTGGGAGTATAGTGTTAAGGCTGACTCTTTACATTTAGATTTTGACTGATTTCCATGAAAGGATCTACGCAGGGAATGTTGGTTGTATTGGCATTTATAAATTATTGGTGCACTTCCACTTTTATAAAATTCCAGAAATGTAAATTGCATTTTAGATAAGTTTCATATAATTAATTGTTAAAATAATATTATTAGTAATGCGTGATGTATTATAAGGGATATTGTAGTCTAATGATAGTTATAGGACCCCGAAACGCCAAAATATGTATCGCATGTGATTGCATTTTATAAATCATTTTATGGAAGTTGAAGTTCGCCAATATTTTATGAAATAATTCCTGTAGACTGTCCAAAAAATACAATAACAAGTTATTATTATTATTCAATTATCTCCTAGATCAATATCTTCGAAATCACTGACTATATCTTCTAGATTTACTAGCAATGGTGGATATAAATATTAAGATAATAAATATCGACTGTTTTTATCTTCTTTTGAGCAATTCCTGTAACATCAACCTAAAGCGGTGGCTGTATCGGATCTTCGGATTCCAAAGAGGTCGAACTCATCCTCTGATGAAGGTTCAAGGAGCTGTAGAACACGGCGTACCGCATCCTCTCCACAGTTATCTGTTCCATTGATCAAGTGCCTTTTTCCACCCCCGCTCTTAGAAAGCGGACTTGATCTACGGTGCTTTCTCAGTTAACCTTACCATCCTCTGGCGTGGGTCGTAACCATATCCCACCTTGCGGCAATTTCTATTTCCACAGTTGAGAACTAACTAAACCGCTCGCTTGTTAGACTTGTTGATGAAGTAATTTAGGAAGATGAGAGTGATGGAGGGAGTTCATCAAGTGAAGATGGCTATTTGGGACGTCGCAGGGCTGGTGAAAGTCAAGGCCCTAATAACTGTCAACTTAGTATTTCTAATTAAACATACCCGAGTGCAAAAAAGCTCCATAAAGGTTTTATAGTGTTTTCTCTAAAATACTTCCATGACTCCTCAATTTTAATATGTTAATTCAATTCCAACCGGTCTTCCCTTTCTTTTTAATTTGTATTTATTCTTATGATATTCTTTTCGGTTCTAACAATACAAATCTATTGATAGCACAGGTCGACATGATTTTTGTAACATTGATGAGGATTGGTGTATATGAAATGTAGTCCTAAATCCGAAAATAATAAGCTAATTACTGTAACACGTACAGTTTTTTTTGTTGCAGAGAATGGGTGCTAGGGAAAAAAAATTGGAAAAGACATATTTTTACGATCCAATATTTATTTATTACCAACAGGTAAAACGTATTAAATCTATGAATAGATATTACTGAGGATTATGTGAATAATAAATATATTTCATAAGATGTCATGCAGCGATAGCTTTCACATTTTCTTTTTTTTTTTTTGTACAATATATTTTTAAGACTTCTAGTACTAGTAATGGCCAGAATGTTGACTGAGAGTCGTCAGTATTTGGTGCTTACGTCATTAATAATCGATCACTAAAAATCCATTTAGAAAAAAAAAATCTATATATCGTGAGTTGGAATCGATAGAGTTGGTATTTACGTTCCATAATAAATAGAAACCTTCGAATTTTTGAAGCTTTTCCAAAAATGACGTCGATGTGTAGGAAGTTTTTGTTCGGTATTATGAGAAAAAACGACCATCTAAATACGCCTTGAAATGAACCAACCAATGTACTGCTCAGATAAATATTAAATTGGTGTATAGCCTGGCGTTGGTGAAGTACATAGGATGGTAAAATATCAAAGTCCACATCACAGTTTTTACGCTCGACTTTATTCTGACGCCTGGTTTGATATTCTTCTGCTCCGTCGCTTTTACGCCCTTCTCCTCCCCCTCCCCTTCTGCTCCCCACGAATTTCGATGAACCGGTTCTCTCTGTCGCTGCCTCTTATGTTTTTTCAAAGCAGTTTTTCAGACTAATAAAATTATTGAGCTGAGAAAAAAGTGGGTTGTGTGGGTGTGGATTACCCGTCAGATTCGTTCCCTAAATGTTTCATTATTTTCTGCCAAGTTTGTGTTTTTTTTTTTGTTTTTTTTTATCATCAATATTCATTCGAGAAATGCAAACAGATCTGAACTTATTCTAACCTTCGTGTAGCGGACAGTCTATCTAAAGGTAACAAATAAATCTAGTACGTCAAATATTGATGTTGACAATCCAAACTCATTTCAAGCAATCGAGATTCCAAAGATAGCCTTCTTGGGAAAATCTTTTGTTTTAAATACTCTGTAATAATTGGGTTTATTAAAACAATATATTTTTTTTTTACTCACATACGAAACTCTAGTGGAAACCTTTTTAAATTTGGAATAATTGACTAAATCATCTTATTTTGATAATTCAAGATAACCATCACCAGGAGAGTTTCCCAAGGAGAAATACATAATCCTTTTTTGTTTTTGTTATTTATTACATATTTTAAAATCTAGAATAAAACGAGGTACGTTGTATTTAGTCCGATGTAATAGGTAAAGTGAATAAAACTGAGAACGTACTCATTCATCAAAAAACCCGAGTAGTTGCTCTGGTTCGATGTGAATAAATAAAAGTTACACAATGAAATTCTTAAATACTCTATTTTTATTTATTTAAAACCGATTCTCGTTCAAAACTACTATTCTTTTAATTATTCTTTTACAATTCTTTTAATTATTATTTTACTAAATGTATGGAGCACGTGCTAATATAATAATTAAAAGAATTGTAAATTAATAATAAAGAAATTTATTTTTAATCGAAAATCGGTTTTAATAATAATTAAAATAGAGTATTTAAGTATTGCATTGTGTAACTTCTATTTATTAACATCGAGCCAGAGAACCTGCTCAGTTTTTTGAGGAATGAGCAAGTGCTCAGTTTTATTCACTTCACCTAATATCAAGTTAAAACTTTTTGGAGAGCACCATAATAATACTGTTTTATATTTGTAAAACTAATAAAAATAATTATACGATTACAAAACTGCCTGACACAAATACAAATCTTACATTATGAACAACAGGTTTTTTTTTGTCGTTATTTATTTTTATTTTGTGTATATATATTTATTTATTATTCTACTTATTTGTATTATTATTATTTTTATTTAGTCTATATACATGGTTTGAACGGATACCTATAGCACTGATATCCGTTATCGTTGAGTTTGGATTATTAGTCAATTATTTGTCAATAAAAAAAAAAAAATTACGTTATCAATTGAAGTTGAAGCCCTTTTATTACGATTGTTTGGTGTTGGGGATCATGATATGCCATGGAAGTAAAAAAAAATGAATAAGTTTTTGTTGTATTAATTCCCGTGAGCTGACAATTTTATGCCACTGTACTAAAACCAAGATGGCAAGAAGAAACCAGAAACTAACCCCAAAATATATTTGAAGTGTAAATCCATATTAAAATATTGTTAAGATAAAATTAATTTATATTTAATTTTTATAATGTTAAAAAGTGTAAATAGGAGGTCAGAGCTGTTAATTGATCTAGTTTGTTTTGTAATTGGGAATGTGATTGAAACACTCATTATAATTTAAATTAGAACCTATTCATATTTTGTTTGTGAGTGAATATATTAATTTCATGTATAAAAAATAAAAATGAATGTATTTGAATTTGCTTTGAAGAAACTTTCTTCATATTCTGTTTAAGAACAATTAACAGAGTCGAAGAATCAGGGAACCAATGCCTGTGCATAGTGTAGGAAGTGATACCAAAAGTGGACTACATTTTGTGTATACTGATTTCAAATGCATTAATATATGCAAAATCAAACATAAATTAAAATTTGTCGTAGTTTACTTGTGTAAATAAATTTTTAAAATAAATTAGCAAAACTCAGGGAGTGAAAAAATGATACAATATATATATATATATATATATATATATATATATATATATATATATATATATATATGTATATATACTAGGTTAATCATGTTGATAGAGTGTTGGAATTATTATAGCTTCATCATTATAGATTTGACATTTGCTGACCCATTTCCCAGGCAGATTATAACTAGCATTAAGTTCTAGGTTACGATCTATGTTGCGTCATACTAATAATGATGATGTTAAATTATCAGCAGCTTTATTTCCTGGATTATTTCTGTAACAAAGCCGTGGTTTCGGAGATTAACAATTGATTGAATCAACGCAGGGTTATTAGTATAAATATATAGACCGTATAAATAGCCGGTATAACATCTTACAGACCGTGTGATGGAGCATTTTTGATAGTAACTGTACTCCTATATATCCGTAATGCTCTATTTACTATAATAATGACGTAAGCATGGCTGCTCTGATTTTCTGTCATCGAAATGCTATGACCTCTTCTGAGATGTTGTTAATAAAAGATTATATAACACAATTACTAGTTGATAAATAGCTATTAAAAATTTTATTAAAAAATACTATTATTCCCCCAATGTTTTTTGTTTTGTTTTTAATTTATTCAATACTTTTGGATGGAATTTAATTTCGCATAGCCAATTTTGAACAATCGGCTTTATAGACCAACGTCTGGAGAAGAGATAATTATTGGTTGCTCATTGGTCTGTTATGTATTAAAGAAATTCTATTTTTAAGCCTTAGATGTTTTAATCATCCACTGCTTATAATTCAAAAGTAAAGTCCTGCTATAATTGCTTATTTCTATATTATTCATAATAATATTTATTTTAAAATGTTATCACAAAATTTTTCAATTTTTTTTACCCCTCCCCCCCCAAAAAAAAAATTAACTAATACGTATTTCTTGATTCCATAGATGCAAGTCAAGAAGTTACAAGAAGGATTTACCTCAGACTAGCGTCATCATAACCTTCCACAACGAGGCCAGATCCACACTTCTCAGGACCGTTGTAAGGTAATTATTTATTATTATAATAAATTCAACAATTTATATTTTTACATAAAATTGTTTTTACTTATTTTCTACACAAACCTACCAGCCGTTAGCTGCTATTAATATTTTTTTTTTAAATAGCAGGTGCCTTATTTAATTGCATACGGTTAAGTTTAATGGCATTCTCTTATTCTTCAACAGCCACTTTTTTCAAATTGCTGTACCCTTGGTCTTTTAGCAGCCAAATATGCTTAAATTTCTAATGACGTATCCAAGTTCTAAATTAAATAAATTTATGGAAAAGGAATCGTTCCGTTTTAAACCTGAACTTATATCCAACGTCTTGGAATATCATTTATCGATTCAGACTCTTAAATAAATTATTCCCAAATCTTGGCTTTCCTACCGTTAGGTAGGGAAAGTATTCGGCTATGCAAAAAACGGAATAATTGTTCATCTATAGAATTGTAGCGTCAAAACGGCTGTAACGATTTTGATAAAACTTGTCTGAAGTCTTCTCCTCAATATTCGTAGATCCCCGAGAAAAAGCAGAAAAAAAATTAATTAAAAACAGAAAATTTTATTTGAGCATAACTAGAATTGTATAATATTATATGAAATGTTCTATGTAATCACTTGAAAGGTAATTAAATTATTTACAAAAATCAAAATAAATTGTCTAAATCGGACCGGTATTTACAAAGATACAATGTATTGGACGTTGATGCTCCCATGGAAACAAGTTCACTTTGTTTTAATTTATCGAATGTTTCGAAAACTTTACATCTCCTGGAACATTCCAGGTGCTCATTTGGAAGGTAATTAAATTGTATACAAAGAAAAAAATAAAATTGTTGAATCTTCTTCTTGAATTTTCTACCTTGTTCTCTTCAGTTATCAAAAACTTACAGAAGTTTTATCTGAAGCTCTCGAGACTGGTATTGTAGCCAAGAGAAGCTTTATCTTTATTAACAAACTTTGAGTGAATCTTAAGTTTAATTGCTACTTTTAACACTTTTTCCATTTTAATATATACTGATAAGATGGGGTTTTTCATTGGAGCACTGGAGATGTTTCAAAAATCATGGACTTTTCTGTTCTTTTCTGCCTGTCTGTGGTGAAGATTGAATCTTTTTAACAAAATTTTAAGATTAATTGTTGCATTTCCCTATAAACATTTAACTGTATCCTTTGAATTATTAACGAGGCTATATTAATTAATTGTATCAGTTAAAAAATTACTCAGTGTTAGAATGAAATTAATAAAATAATTAATTATAGTAAATTTAATGACTATCAATGTGAGAATAAATATAAAATGGCTATAAAACAGTATTCGATATGAATATGTTGTATTATTGTAGGAATGGCCACCACCTTTTATATAGACATAGTCTCTGATCCTTTGGGTTGTGCATATAAAGGCCGCCTTGACACATGAGCACATGAAGACCGCATTGCCAGCACCTGACGCCGCGATTTAATTACACAACACAAAGTTGCTTTTATCCCTACTCTCCTCTTCGATATTAATTTTAATGTTTTTTCCGCTATAAATGTGGTCTGTGGTTTGCTTGTATGGTAATATAAAGCTTGTATAATAGTTTTTCGGAGAAACGTTTAATTGCCCTTTGGACAGATATTTAAAATTTCCAATTTCAATATTTCCTTTTATATGATGCCCTGGAAAATTGTTATAATTATAGTATTTCCAAAACATGCACCACACCCTGGAAATCAAATATTTATTAACTTGTTTAGTTCTCTTGGTAAATTTTTGAAAACGTATTAGCTTATAGAATATTTAGATATACCTAAATATTAAATGTTTACGATTTCTAAATAAAATCCTTCATATATAGAAATATATATATATATATATATATATATATATATATATATATATACACATATATATACAAGAGATTGATTTTTTTCAAAATGCATAGTAAAATTTGTTTCTAAAGAACATAATATTCACTCAGGTATACAGCATGGAACGTTGTTAGGGTTTATTTTATTCGTATTATTTCTAAATAACATTCCAATTGTCCAAAAGTAAATCCCCTGTAAATAATTACGTGGTAATAGTATTTTTTTATCGTTGATATTGCAATGCATATCTGTTATAGAGTACGTGCCTCATTTATTACTTTTGAACTATAATGAGCATGATTTTTTAAAAATTTCTATTTTTTTAAACATTAAATTAATAATGACAGGAAAGTTTTCAATACCTAGATGATTTATTTGGTAAATGGTAGGTAAGATGGGCTTATCTTAGGATTTAAAAAAAAAAATCAATATTTTAAATTTTAAATAAAACATAAAATAATCATTAAAGTTATTCGTAAACTTTATTCAACTTCTGGAAAAACAAATCAATAATTTTGTATATAAATATAACTTTATTTCTATCTACCTACTATATTAATCATTTACAAAAACAAAACAAGCACCTAAACCATTTTATAACTAAAACAACATATTCGAAATTGTGAACTTCAACTCCTCTGTCAGATGGTAGCAAAAGAATCTTCAAAAATAGTCAGTACCAGCCAATTCAAAAATACATATTAAATTAGTATAAGTTCAAGCTTATTTTATAGAAAGAGAGTTCTTATAAGTTCTTTCTATTATTTGATTTTGTAAATTAAATATTTGTAATAAAAAAAGATTGTTTTGTTTTTAAAGAATTTTCAATAAAAGTTATGATATATATTATATGAAAATTTGTTGGATTTTTTTTTTAATGGGACTTGGTTTTATTTGTTAAAAATCAGTTTTAAAAATTTAATGTTTTCTTATTTTATTTTCGATGGTTGTATCTATAAATTGTATTGGATATCTGATTTCTGGAATAGACATAGAGATTGTAATAAGATTAAGTAAGACAAGGGGCAGTAGATGGCTGGCTGGGATAATGGATATACGTTTGAATTGGATTATGACCCTATAAATAATTTTATAAATTAAAAATAAGGACAAATAAAACTATTTGGATTTTATGGAATGAAATAAAGTGGGTAACAAAAAAATAATTTAAGTTGTAGATTGAATAATAAAAATGTCTGGATATGGACAAAATTGAGTCCGAAGCATTGTAGAAAGAGGATAAAATAAAGCATGAAGAAGTTGGGTGGTTGTTTAGATAATTTCCAGAAATCAGATATCCAAAAAAGTGTCTAAATTAATTTTATAGGAAGTAAATAAAAAACCGATATTTTTTAAATATTTTTTTTTTTATTCTCTATCTCCAAATTATTTTAGCTTAAGACTAATGAATTGAATTATTTCAAATCCGGAATATAACTAACCATTAAAATTATTTTAGCTTAAGACTAATGAATTGAATTATTTCAAATCCGGAATATAACTAACCATTAAAATTATTTATTAAAACTTCAATTTTTTTAAAGTTTATTCTACTGTTTTTTTTCTATTGAATATATTTTTTTTTTAATAATGACGTTATAAGGTCATTGTAGCTACACAATGTTGTAGGTCCCGTTGGCGAATCTACCCGCGCAATCCTGTTCTACGATTGTTAAGGCCGACTCGTTCAATTAAGAAATGAAAGAAACTCTACGTGCCTGCCGGGCACTCTCCAGGAGTTGAAGTTGGAGTTTAGAAGAGTCCGTTAGCTCTCGGCTAATAAATCCTTTTCCTGGACAATTTACTTTGATACAGCAGCCATTACTTTATTGCTTCTCACGCCAAGCTATAATTAGATTTATTACATGTAACGGTTTCTTTGTAATTGTTTTTATTATAAAATATCTCTTTACTATGTTAGAAATCCGTTCCGGAACTTGAGATTCATTTTATTTTGTAAGCTTTAACATAAGTTCATATCAAATTTCAATTATTGATTGATAGTAACGGTGAATTTTTCGTAATTTTCGATGAAATAAATTAAATTCTTACCACAGCACAATTGTCTCTGGTCTGAATCATTTGCGGATTCTGGAAGGAGGGACTTTCGGACTGAAGTCCCCCCAAAATAAAAATAAAATATATATTTTTTTTTTATTTTGGTCCATTTTCTATTCTATCTGGTTGGTCTGGACCAAATAATTTAACAATTACCATGTTCCATAACGCATAACAAAAATACGCTATATTAATGTAGGCCTACAATTATATTTTATTTCTCCTGTTGTAACATTCAAGTTAACTATTTGCGATAATTTTGCATCACACTGTTCAACTTTTTCTTCAAAGTACCTTGCTTAAAATTATATCAATTTTTAATTGTGCAAAGAATAAAGAAACACAATTGAGGTAGTAGTGTCTGTCGGAATGATGGGTTAATGAACAATTTAGCTACTAAATGTAAGTATGTGTCAGGAAAAAATGTAAAAGTTTTCTCCCTAAAAACATTACCGTTCCTGTAATTACAGTTAAAAAAAAAAAAATCAAAAATGAATTTATAATGATTCAAGTTTGCCTCAAATGGTGTAAAATACGCAGTTTTTATCAGTGACCTTAAAATATTTTCCCGGGAAGGGTCTTCTGTTGCTATGAAGTATCTTTTCTCCAAACCTCCGGTGTTAGCACCCATCCTCCCCCCCTCCCCAAACAAAAAAATTGAATCCGCTACTGGTCGGGCTACTGAAACTAATTTCATTTTATCACGATTACTTTGTTGGTTATTCTATAGCCCAAAGGGTGGCGTGATTAAAATTTTTTTTTTTTTTTTTGTATAATATTTTATCTTGAAGATTAATGAGTAAGGTAGCAGTCGAATAAAGGGTAAAGTAAAGATATAGTGATTAATATATGCCAAAGTTTTGCCTTTCTTTGCAAGCCTTATGTCGTTGACAATGAATACGAGTTGAATCTATAATGAAAAAAAAAATTGAAAAACAAATATTACAAGATTTTAAAATGACTAATAAGGCCGAAGCTTCATCTTACAATTAGTAAATAATTGAAAAAAATATTCTTTTGGATGAAAAAGGTTCTTTACGCTTTTAAAATCAAATACATTAAAATAAATTTATTAGAAAAGTCCCAGAAATAAAGAAGGAAGGAAAAGGAGATATATACTATAATTTTATCTTAATTTTAAAATATTTTCGCAAATTAGCAGCCAAGAGTTAGGTTTCCATTTTATGGAACTAATAAATTTAAATTTACTTGCTCACTACCAAAGGTTAATAAAGTATGTTAACAGAGAAAATTAAAACAAAGGATTTTTCTAGACTTAAAAACCTAACTAAGAATACAGAATAAATATATATATATATATATATATATATATATATATATATATATATATATATATATATATATAATATATATATATATATATGTATATTTCTTTGAGGTTCCTAGTTTTACAATTTATTTTGTATTATTTTTTCAATAAAAACATTTATAAGTTTTATATCTAAAACATAATATGGAATTATGTTTAATTATATATCATTATTTACGTCACGTATTTTCTTGTTATCATTATGAGAAAAGTAAATAGCCACGAATTTAATACATTAGTTAAATTTATCTAAACAGTGAACAAATAGTTGGAAAAAACTGCATTTATTGTAATTATAA
The DNA here is from genome assembly GCA_948150685.1 of Rhaphigaster nebulosa. Taxonomy (NCBI): domain Eukaryota; kingdom Metazoa; phylum Arthropoda; class Insecta; order Hemiptera; family Pentatomidae; genus Rhaphigaster; species Rhaphigaster nebulosa. The sequence goes on along the minus strand of OX411312.1, from coordinate 31,796,263 downwards.
ATAAAGAATCCAACGTGAATTCACAGTTTGTAATATTTAATATTGAATGATATTTTTTTATTCCTTTTATTCTAATTAGTTTTATCAAAAGGGCCATCTTGTTCCTTAAAGGAAAAATCCGAGCCCTTCCTAAAGGGCTTTGCTCATCTAATTAACCTCGATATAATTGAAACAAGGAATTACAAACCGGATGGCGGAAGGCATTGAATATTCAATTTAATTCAACAAAATTGTATTAGGATTTTAATTAATTTTATTTTACTTAATCCTCGATATTAAAAGTTCACCGAACATTTAAATGTTATTGTTGATTTTGAACAAGAAGGAGGCGATTTTGAGGGGGATGGTATATATTAAAAAAAACTTGATATTTCCTAGACACTACTTATTTTAAGCAAATAGTTTATGTTATTTATGAATTTATATCTGTTGTTGATTATTTCCTCCCCTTTTTTTTTATCTTCTACATTAACATGTTTTAAGATTCTCTGAGTCTAAAATAATAAATAATTTATAAGCAAAATTGTCATTTTATGGATTGAATAGTTAAATATGTTAATAATCAAGTAAATTATAGTTGGGGATGGGCGGTCAAGATGATCCCAAGACGTATTAAAAAAAAAATATTTATTCAATGTCGACGATCCGTTCCAGATTACAGGCCTTCTACAGAACTATAAAAAATATTATGTAATACTGTTAAAAATCATAGAAGTAAACATAGCGAAAGTACATAAATGGTTGAGAAAAGAAGTAATAACATTGATATAAAAGCTCTTCATTTCTTATATCAATGTTATTTACATATTAATTATTTTTCGAACGTTTTATGCTTTTATTTTGCATACTTTTTTTCTGTATTCGGTTTTTTTCTGTATTGTATCTTGTTCGTTGTAGCCCTGAAGAAGGTTATCCTTGTGGATCGGAACGTTTGCATTTAACGAATAGTTGTTTCTTTTTTTTTTTTTAAATTTTCTTTGTTTAAAAAAAGACAATTATTATTTGATTATCATTAGTAAATTCCAAACATAGCCTTTGATCTCTCAAGTAACAGTTAATCATTTAAGAGCGTTATTGTTGGTGACTGTAAGTTGAATTCTCGCCGAGATATATAAAAAAAATAATAATAAAATAAAAGAAAGATTATAACTGATTTGTGGATTGTTTTTTTCAACTTCTTTCTTGGAGGGCTATCAACTCAAATAATGTATTTTATTTTGTCATTTAGTATTTCTTCACGTACGAAATGTTCCTCGGCCGAATTCCTCCTTAAGCCTCTTTCTCCGTTTCTCTCTGACAATCGTCTTCTCTTCCGTCAATCCATTTCCGGCCATGCTTTCCTCTACTTTATTTTTCCATTGTATTCGAGGTCTCTCTATTTTTCTTCTGCCTACAGCCTCCCATTCAATTATCAATTTAGGTCTTCGACTTAAATCCATACAACCTTAATTTTCTTTCTTCAATCACTTCTAAGATTGATTTTTTTTTACTTCCATTCTTTGTCTAATTTCTGAAATAATTTATTATGGTCATAAAGAGAAAACATTCCATATAGTTATTTTATAAAAATACTTATTTAACAGTATTTAAATTACTGAAATCATATTTTTATGTACGATTTTTAAGGTAATATCTAATGGTATGAAAACTTTTGAACTGCCAGGCTGATTTGCAAAACATGGCCAATTTAGTTTAATTTTAGAAAAATAATATAATTATAGATTCCTACTCAGTCAGCAAAGAGCCCACCTTCAGTATAAATGGATATCAAATCAATATCGTTAATAAAAAAAATCGTTAATTAATTATTGCTTACTTTTTGTTGACCCCAGTTATTTATATTATATTATTTATAAGTCTTTGCAATTAGCTGTAACTTAATTAACTATATTGGATTTCATCATTTTAATTTAACTAATTAAGAAGAAAACTTTTCAATTTTTATTTGAATATGATCATAATTAAAGTGAATATTCTCTCTGTCCCAACATAATTTCATAAAGATAAACAAAATTATTTATATACGTTTATATATATATATATATATATATATATATATATATATATATATATGGTATGGTGTGGTTCCCTACGTATGAACACCACATCGCGCGGCCAAGGATCTCAACGGTCTACAGTGCCAACAGAAGAAAATATATATATATATATATATATATATATATATATATATATATATATATATATATATATATATATATATGTGTGTGTTTTTATTTATTTATTTATTTATCCATCCATTATTAAAATATTTCCAAGTGAAATGTAACCTTTTCCTGGTGGAATCTTTTTTAATTATAATTATAGATAAGCGAATGGCTAAATTAAATATTAAGTTATTTAATTAATTATATCTAATTAAAAATTGTCACTGATTTAATCTCCTTTCCATTTGATTCCTTATTATTTTTTGGTTACTTTACATTTTATTTTAATTTTTCATCTCATATATGTGCCGTTATTAGTTTGTATTGCCAGCATTCGACAGTTTTCTAAATTTCCATTCATAAAAGACTACAAAACAAATAAAAAAATCCAATGTACAATGAAAACTTTCCAATTTCCCATACTGTTTCATGGGCAATATCTCTGGACCATTTTCGCCAACAAAGCAAATACAGTCGACAATTTTCCATTCTCCAATCACCAAATTTTTTTTTTTAAGCGATATGAACTCGTTTTGTATCGGCAGTTTTCTGATAGGTTTGCTGTGGAAAGAGGAAATAACATTACTAAAACTCACACCGCAAGAGGGAAGAATTTTATCATATAAATAAAAATGGTATGTCCTTTGTGTAGAAATAGGTTTTAAATATATCAATTGAAGTGCTAAGTGGAAAAAAAGAAAAGAAAAAAGAAATCTTTTAAAAATAATAGCACTTAGCAAACTTTAACGAAACGTTTAATGTTATGTCACTTGCGTAATTTCCCTACAATGTAATTCAACAATCCTGAAACTTAAATTACTAAACCTAAAAAAAGCAGAATCGATTATTACTTAGTTTTTTATCACAGTTTAATGAATTTTCTCATTTACTATTTAATAAAAGTATAAATTAAATATAAGTAACCAATAGTTATTCGTTTAATTAATTTTCTCAGCCAAGGGAAATGGGTTCTGTAGTTAATTTTTAATATTTGTTAATGAAGGATGATTCTTTAAACTTTTTATTAATAATTCATTTTTATTATTATTTATATATAGAGTATATTGCAGTATTTTATTTTATTTTGTATTATCTTAAATTTACGTGATTTTATTTACCTGTGCTAAACGCTTTGTAAAACGAATTAATTATATTATAAATTTAATTTTGTTTTTCATAGCGCCGTATTACGTCATTGTCTTTTACGTCGTCAGATTTGTATTTCAAGGTCTATGTTACATCTTAATCATTCTTTCTGCTAATTTTTCATAATTTCTAATTAATAATTAGGTGGTGGGGCTCACCTTTTATTTTGTGTCGAACTTACAAACTAAAACAAAAACTAAATTTTTTTTTTTTTTTTTAACTTTATTTTTAAATTCACACCTGTCTAGTAGACAACCAGTGAATGTGCTGGCTATGTACATGTCAACGTGGCATTAAAGGCATGAGAAAGAGTAGTACCCAGCGGCACCTCTTCCTGTCGTGATAATCGTATATAGTTAGTCTAGGAGATCCCTCATCCAGCTCCTCTTCAGCCTTCTGCGTGTGTTGTCAGGCATGTTGGTTGTCGCCATATCTTGTATGAGTGTGTTAGGATGTCCGTGTAAGTTATCGTGAAATCGTTTGTAGTGGGTCCGTATGTGTTCGTTAACTGTAGGCATATTGAGGTCTGTATGTAACGTAAAGTTGCTGATGTACCAAGGGGCTTTGGTGATAGTCCTAAAAGTTTTTGACTGAAAAATTTGGAGTTTTTGTACGTGTGTTTTTTTGGCTGTCCCGTATATCTGTGAAGCGTAGGTCCAGATGGGCTTGAGTAAGTAAGTGTAAGTGTTCAATTTATGTCTAAGTTTCAATTTTGAACGTTTTGAAAGAAGTGAATATAACAGTTTAAGTCTTTGGTTTAGCGTTTTTTGTTTATTCTTGATGTGTGGGCCCCATGTCATTCTTCTGTCAAATGTCAGGCCAAGGTATCGAATTTTGTCTGTCTGCGGAATTGCTACATTGTCCAGGTATATTGGAGGACAGGTTTCTTGTCGGAGAGTAAAAGTGATATGTTGAGATTTGTCTTGATTAAGTCTAATTTTCCAAAGTTTGCACCAATCCTGAAGTTTTGTTAGGTGATGTTGTAAAGTCTGTGAGGCGTGTGCTGGATTTTGATGTTTTGTTAGAATCGTTGTATCGTCTGCATACGTCGCTATCAGAGTTTCGGTGCTGTTTGGAGTATCATGTGTATATATGATGTAGAGCAGCGGAGCTAGTACTGATCCCTGAGGTACTCCTGCTAAGGCCGGTCGAATGGCAGACAGTTCTGAGCCTTGGCAGACAGAGAAAAATCTTTCAGAAAGAAAGGATTGAAGAATAAGATAATAGGTAGGAGGAAGTATCGTCTTAAGTTTGAAGAGAAGCCCCTGATGCCAGACTCTATCGAACGCCTGAGCGACGTCCAGAAATACTCCTGTTGCATATAATTTTTGCTCTAGTGCCGTCGATATGTAGTCCGTCACCCTGTGTAATTGTTGAATGGTTGAATGTTGGGATCGGAATCCAAATTGATGGTCAGGTATTATGTTATTGTTCGTCAGTATGTCAAGAAGTCTTTTGTAGAGTAATTTCTCAAAAATTTTTGAACAAATCGGGAGCAGACTGATAGGTCTGTATGATGATGGAGTAGCTGTGTCTTTGTTTGGTTTATGAATCATGGTAATGTGTGAATATTTCCATTGTAGAGGGAATTTAGTCGTTCTGAGTATTGCATTGTAAATAGAGGTTAGATACACTAGAGCCTTCCTGGGCATTTTCTGGAGCACTTGAGCATTTATCAGGTCATGACCAGGGGCTTTCTTCTTAGGTAACTGTCTAATTTGCTCGGCAACTTGTGTCGGTGTAAAGCAAGGAGGAGGTGATGCTAGTTGTAGTGGAATGTCTAAAGTTTTTTGTACAAGTCTTTCGTGTTCAGAATTCGTGAAGTCAGTATGTGGTGTAAAGACAGAAGAAAGATGATTCGCAAATAACTCAGATTTTTCAATGTCTGACACGGCCCAGGAACCATTCTCATTACGGAGAGGTGCCGACACCACACGATGTTTAACAATTTTCTTGATGTGCCTCCATAAGCTCCCATCGTCAGTCGCAAGATTTCTGACGTAATTGTCGTAAATTGTGCTTTTGAAACTTTGGATCTGTCGTTTGAGTTCATTGTTAAGTCTATTAAAAGTCCGTTTGTCAGATGGAAGTCGGTCAGTCTGCCATACTTTGCGAGCTCTTCTCTTAGCTCTGATCAAGTCTCTGATGTACTGGGGATAGTTTGGAAGTTGCCCAATTCTTCTGAATCTGGGCACAGAAGAAGACTATACAGCCTGCTGTATACAGCTGGTAAACTTTTCAACGGCTTCCTCGAGCTCGTCCTCAGTTTTTAGAGACATTGGGATAGAGAGCGTTGAGTTTAAACAGTTGCTGTAAGCGTCCCAATCAATAATCCCTTCTACAAGAGATGGTTTTTTTATGGCAGTACAAGGCTTATCCAATAGTACTAAATTGAGAAGAGAATGATCAGAGCAAAGATCGGAACTCGTATTTACAGTATAGGGTACGGTCCTAAGTCCTTTAGTAATGAAAAAAATCAAGTAAATCTGGTCTTTTCAGTCTTGAGGTTGGCCAATAAGTAGGTGTTCCAGGTGAGATAGTGTCTAATGAGAGCTCATGGATAGCAGACCTCAGGTTTCTTCCTCTTGGAGTACACAGTCGTGATCCCCAGAACTGATTTTTGGCGTTGTAATCACCTCCTGCAACAAAACATCTTCCAAGGCGTCGGAAGAAATTGCAAAACATAGCGGATGTCAGAACGTACCTCGGAGGGCAGTAGACAGCAGCGAAGGTAATGTTGTGATGTTGGGTGTACATTGTGATGGCTGTGGATTGTATATCTGGTGTTATGGGTAAAGGTAAAGGGTTGTGCTGTAATGATGTTTTAATTAATATTACGGTACCGCCGTGTGAAGTATTATCTGGGTGATCAGTTCTGTATATTGTGTAGCCGGGGATGTAAAATTTGGAATGTGGAGTCAGGTGTGTTTCAGTTATTAGAGCAATATCAGTCCGTTTGTCGTGTAAGTAAATGTCGAGTTCAGTCCTATGTTGGTTGATCCCATTTGCGTTCCAAAGAAGAACGGACAGGGAGCCCACAGTCAACTGATTATTGGCCATATCCAGAGTATAAGGCTTGAGTAACCTCTGAAAGTTGTTGAAGGAGACTGAAAAGGGGCTGGATGAGGTTATTCAAGCCACTAACTAGGTTGAACAGCTGAGACGGTGGTGGATGACTGACAGCTGAAGGTACCGGCTGGGTAATGCCCTTTCGCATGCCCGAAAACTCCGGTTGCTGATGAAATACTGGTGCTCCAGTGGTAGCTGTTCGTTGAGGCTGCTTCGGATACTGTGATTTCAGTCTCGATGGGCTTGTGGGAGGTTGCTGAGGTTGAGGAAGAGCTGGGAACTCGTCCATAGCCGGAGGAGAGGTTATTGTGTTGATTGGAACTTTTGGAATGTGCTGATATCCTCTGGGATTTCTGGCTCCCCTTAGTTCTTTTAGGGTTAGGCAACCTCTGTAGTTGGCAGGATGGGATCCACCACAGTTGGCACAGGTTGCTGCGGAGTCTCGTGGCTTTGTGCATACAGTGCTATCATGGCCGAGACCACATCTTACGCATTTCGGAGCGTGATTGCAATACGTTTTAGTGTGGCCGTACTGTTGACATCGTATGCATTGAGGTATTAGTTTCTTTTTCCTCGGTTCTTCTATTTTTATTTTCGTATAATATAAATATTGTACATCAAAAATTGTTTCATTAAACGTTGCTTTTGATAGAATCACTAAATGTGGGGCTCGTTATTTGTTTTACAGATTCCAAAAATTGATTTTTCCTCTCAGTCATGATTTTTTTTGCAACTCTTGGTATTTTTAATATTCCATAGAGCTTTGATGTTTTAACTCTTTGCAATGAAATTCCTTATACTATTCTTCGCAATACTCCATTTTGAAATTATTGTAAACTCTGTTGAATTTTTAACGAGTGAAAACAATGGTGCGGCATACAATAGGGTTTTTTTTTTTTTTTTTTTTTTGTGGCTTAAGACTTCCATTGAAGTCCTATACAGCCCATCCAATAGGATTGGCCGTACAATAATTTTATAGATTAAAGCTTCTAAGCGGAAAGATAGGCTTAAGATAGATAATTAATATCATATAAATCTTAGATGCCTGTCAAACATAATTCCGAGATAAACGATATTTTTAGATAGCTTGTTTTCGTGATTATTTATTTTATACTTTAACGGAAGTTTTTCCTTGCCTCATTTTTATTTTTTTTAATTTTTTTATTTTTTTTAGTTTTACGAAAACCCTATGTCCTTCGTTTTATTTGGATCTACATCGATATTTAAAATGGTTGCAACTATACCGCATTTTTTGTCGATTGTTTTACAGCCTTGCTGGTATTTAAGGTATTACTTCTAATATTGTGAGAAAAAGTTGTTACCGATATAATAATAAAAAAATAATACTAATTTATTAGTCTAAAAGTTTTGATAATTAGTAGGTACATACTTGGCGTTTGTTACGGCGTCAGTCCACCAGGCCCTCACGACGTGGCTGCTAGAAGGAGAATAAGGCTAGCCTAGCAGTTTGATTTTAAGGCGCTTTTTTATTTACATATCATCTACACAAAACTTAATTACCTAAGTCATTGATGCTTCGTCAATTACGTAGGGTTGGAGGAAGTATTCTAATCGGTTGAAGAAAAAAAAAAAGTACCCAGGTGAAAGAATATTCGTTTATTGTATTCTTGTGTATTATTTTATTTGCTTTATTTTCTATAATTAGTCCTGTCATATTTTCCATTGGTTTTCTTTATTTTGCTCTTATTTTAACTTGTATTCACATTAAATTTTTTTTTCCCGAATATTTATTATTTTTTTTCCGATACATCCAAATGAGCTGAATTCGGTATGATGGGTTTTCTTCCAGCCAGAAAAATATCATAAAAGTATGGATAAATTTCAGTTAAAATTTCGGTATTTTTTTTACCTGAAATTTCGGTGTTCTGAGAGAATTGTGCACCTTTACAGCGCCACCAAATTAAGCCATATGGTTGGAAAATTTGTAAATAAATTGAGTTGGTGTTAGGGAAATACCTTTATGGAGTCTGAAATTATTCTCCCCTTCCCCCGTTATTTTAATATTTTGTATTTTAGTGAAAATACGACTTAAGTGACAGATCTCTGCTGCTCACGGGTTTTGTAATTTTTAATTCTTCTTTTTAATATCTTTATATCAGATTTTCATAATTCTTATCTTATGTCTATTCGTACCTTCTTTCGTATAATCCTAAAGAAGACCTAAAAATCGTGTCGAAACATTTTGTATTACTTTTTTTTTTATTTTGACCGTCTCTTTATCATAATTTTCTTAATTTAAAATAAACATCTAACCCACTGGGAATTAGAAATATTTAATTAACTTTTTAACGTAGAATTACGTTCCTCCATCCAGGTTATATCCAGATTGATATTAGGACAGAAAACGTTTAAGACGTCATTTTTGAACGCTCGTTGCTCCGCTTCTATAAATGTTAGAAAGCAAGAATTGGTATCATTCAACACAGTAAATGTGCTTAAGGCGAAAGTACAGTAAGCGAGTAAATTTGACCAATGTTGAGTTGATGACGTCACCGCTCACCACTATATAATTTGTAACATATGACCTGGATCTTCATTCACGAGATTGCTACTTTATAATTTAATATTCTTCATTAAAATTCTCATTAAATGAGCTCGTAATTCTACGTCTTTAAAACCCCGCGAATATGTGATAGACTTTCCGATTTTATTTTTTTTAAACTTCTTTTATAGAACAAAATTATAAAAATGCTCAAATTTCGTTTACTATTTCTTATAGGCACATTGATGGGTTCTAGCATTTTGTCGACTTGTTTCTGTGTTAAAACACCCCTCCAATCCGTAATAAATGTGCACATTATTGATAGTAAATCTTTTTGTAAAAGTCAAGCCAAATAAAAAGACCAAATAAAACGAATCTGGTGTTCATTTGTAAGTTCAAGGAGTAACCCCTGTCGGAACCTGTTTCAAATAAATTTCCACTTGGAGGGTAAAAATTTATCTGTTGGTTCCTGTGGAAGTAGATTAGCCCTATAAATGGAAGCGATCTGTCTTTTGGCTTTCTGCTTTCTCTAAAGGAGTTCGATCCTCAAGTATTTCTGATGAACCTAAACAATTTTTATTATTAACATGTTAGATAATAGTTATAAATGAAATAAATTATGGTAAGTAAACTATAAATAAATTATTGTAACGTTTCTACTTTTTATCCCGTTTCAAAATGTATTGAAATATCTTAATATACTCAGTGGGATCAAAAATAACATAATATAATATATTTTTTCTGGTAATCGACTGCATTGTTTATAATTCGTCTCATTTCATTTAGTCGTTTTGTTAGAACAGAATCAAAATGGTAATAAATTTATCAAAACGGCAATAAAGCTTTACGTTTTTACACTTCCATTAATCTCCGATTTTATTAACAAATGACGCTTTCACTTAATAATTTTATTTTTGTGAAAATTTTTTGTAGTGAACTCGCTTCCACATATATGAAGTTGTCATGACAATGATTACATAATTACCTATTTTCTTAATAGTTTTTCGCCATTTCTCTCCTCAAGGGAAGCATTTCGAAAAATTTAATGTAAATAAACATTGTGGAAGTAATTCTCTAAATGATAATGAAAACCGTATCAAAATCGACCGACTACTATTGGAGTTTTGCGAATACAAACATGCGCAGGCTGATTTTTTATATGTATAGATTGGCGCAGCTGCCATGATAGTTAATGCACTGTTTGACGAATTTGCTCTGAAATTCTTTAATTTAAATGTCAAAGTTTATTAATAATATAATAATATTACTATTAAGTCAAAGTTTTGGACATCCGGACTATCATATATTGGATGTTACTTAAAGAAAATAATAATTTAAATTTCAAATTTGTACTATAATGTGACGTTTTATTTTTTACAAATATAAATATAATATAGAAATTTATAAATAATATATATAAATTAGCTAATAATATATAATAAACAATAAATAATTGTACACAAAGCACAAAGACTGTACTTACAACCACGAAATTATAGAAAACACCAATCATAGTCCCATTGTACGTTTTCTATTTCTTTCATAAGTCTCAGAACTGTTTTATTATCACCACAAATACTGGACTGCTGTGAAATCAACTAACTCAGATTCAGGCTCTATTGAGGCTGAACTATCTGTTTTTTTCTGTTTATATAAGCTTATGGTAACTTCTTGTATCGTAGGAGATAGATAGTTCTCGAATAATCGATCACGGCCAACTATATCGTCATCACAGTAATGTTCTCGAATGATTAAATAACCACGTCACATTATAGTCCAAATCTGAAATTTGTAATTTAAATTATTATTTTCTTTAAGTAGCATCCAATATATGATAGTCCGGGTGTCAAAAACACTGACATAATAGCGTCACGCTTAAATTTAAATTTAATATTCGCAAAACTCGAAAAGTAGTCGGTCGATTTTGATGCGTTTTCACTATCATTTAGAGAATTTCTTAGAGCGTTAAATTTTTCGAAATGCTTCCCTTAAGGAGAGAAATGGCGAAAAACTATTAAGGAAATAGGTGATTTTGTAATAGTTGTCATGATTGTGATTGTTTTTTTCTTCCTTTCCTTTCATTTCATATAGCCACGGCTAAGTAAGTCAGGTTATTGAAAATAAAATTAAAATCAAAGTTAAACATAAATATTTTCTTTTTTTTTTTTAATAGTTTTTCGTAAAAGTTTTTTACAAACTTTACAGTATGGTGATGAATGATGATTAGGAAATTAATAAGAACAATAGTCCAGTCTTCTGTTACTCACAATATCTTTTAAAAGTGAAGGATAAAAATACTTGAAATTTGGGAGGGTATTTAACTTGTAATTCTTTTTACGGGCAACGCCATGCGGGTACAGCTAGTATATAATAAAAATGTATACCATTTGTCGTCGTCAATGATATAGGATTTTTTTAATTTATTCTAATTATTCTTGTTTTGCTGTTTCAGTGTTCTGAATAGAAGTCCTGAACATCTCATCAAAGAAATTATTCTTGTCGATGATTTCAGTGATAATCGTAAGTAACGAAACTCGATTTATTTATTATTTTTTATCAAAATATATTTTATGCTGGTTAGATGCAAGTATTTACAATAGTTTAAAATATTATCATTGTCAAATAAATTTCCATTTAAAAATATTAAGGTAAGTAGGGATAAAGTGGATACATGGGGATTGATTTCACATTAAGAATGTGAATGTAGAATGTAGAATGTTACTATTTACTTCAAATTCTCATAGAAGACAGCTCTCCCAACAAAATAGATTCTGTGGCTGAAAACTTCATTTGATGAGTTAACTTCATTTGAAAAGTTCATTTGATGAGTTAAACCAGGGAGGTCATAATACTCAAAGTTATCACTTTTATCACCTCCCTGAGTTAAGCAATATTCGAAGCCCTTTTATTAATAAATATATATACTATAAATACATAGTTTAACACCGAAGTAATAAAAATGGACTTAAAACATTTAATCAATGCAAATCCATTTACAATTTCCTTTTATTATGCAATAATCAAAACAAAATACATTATATTTATCTTTGAGCAAAATTTGAAATATCGCATTTATAAAGTAAATATCTATGGTTGGGCTTGTTCTCCACAACAGTTTAGAAAAACAAATTGTGGTAAATGTAAAATAAATTTACATTTAAAACAATAATAATATGCTGTACAGGAATTTTATTTCTTTAACATTTAGGCTTCTACAAATTCGGGAGGTTTTTGGTGTAACTTCTAGTAATGGACAACTATACTGGCAGTTTTTAATATTAATTGTTGAAAAATAGATAATGTATTTAACATTAAATTGCTTAATTTATGAACTTGAAACTTTTCATTTCATTATTTTTTCAATGAAGATTTTATTTTTGAGTGAATGAATTTTATTTTATTTACAACTTACTTGGCATTTTTTTTATTTCAGCTTTGGATGGGGAAGAACTTTCAAAGATACAAAAAGTTAGGGTAATACGAAATGATAAAAGAGAAGGTATATTTTTTATTTTTATATTATTTATTTATTTGTATGTACTATGCCATATTGATTCATCTTATAGAAATTTTAATCTCATTGAAAATTGTACAAATGTTTACTTATACAATATTTTTTTTCAAAAATAATTTTCTTTATTTGTAATATTAGTAATGAATCAGCCCATGAAAAAACCTTTCAAGGATCAAAAGAGGAGATAGTGGTAGGGCTCCAGTATTCTTTGGAAGGGTGGTCCAAAACATGCTACAACTGCCTAATTTTCTTTTAATCATATGAAAAACCAAATATTTATACATTATTTAGTATTTTAAGATATGATATTCTGTTACTAGAAGAACGTTTTGACATATACTTTTTGTATTCATTTTTAGGACTTATGCGATCTAGAGTGAAAGGAGCTGAAGCTGCTATAGCTCCAGTCCTTACATTCTTGGATAGCCACGTTGAGTGTAACAAAGATTGGCTTGAACCATTACTAGAAAGAATAGATGAGGTATGATACTTAAACCAAAATTTTCCTTTTTTCTAATAGAAATTATTTTTTATTTTGTAAAATTAACATTTTATTTGGCTAATAATTTATCATTTTGTTTCCCAATTAAACCTATATTTGTCAAATGGTAAGGTTTTCTGAAAAAAAAATATATATCTAGAAAATAAATGCAAGAACAATCAATATAATTTTTTTATTAAAACGAAACTGCTTGTAAACAAGATTTAAAAAAATTTAATATCAATCAATAGACCTTCTTGAAACTAATATAGTTTTAGTGATTATTATTGATTTTTAAATCATTAGGCAGCTACCGGAAGTGAGAAACTTTTAAATTGATTGTTCTTGCATTTAACCACAGAAATCTATATCATTATATAATTATGTATTAAATTAATGCATTAAAAACCATGCCTATTTTCTATTCCTTGATGTTGATTGATAAAAAAACAAAAATGTATAAAATCAAAATTTTTCTTTATATATAAATAATATTAGGTTATTAGTGTTATTAGGTTATTTTTAGAAGACTTCAATTAAAAGTCTTTGTATCCTCAAGTTAAAAGTTTATTAAAAACTAGTCAACTTTTCTCCATCTTCAGAACCAATATCAATTTATACTCTTAGATAAAAGCAATAAGCAATTAATTTGTCAGTTGCTGCTCTCCATCTTATTAGTAATATAAATTTCCAATTCAGACTAAGAAGCCATATGAAAAAGTTAGCTAATCTCATGTCAAAAAACGTTCTGAAGAATAAAATTTGAATTGAAAAACAACCTTTTAAATTTTTTTTGTTGGAATTGTATTTACAATCAATCGACATTAAAAAATAGATATACACTTACTGTTACTCCATTAATCTGATATTATTTAGTGCTGTAAATTTATGAAAACAAAAATTGTTTATTATACTTTTATTTTAGGACAAAACACGTGTGGTTTGTCCTATTATTGATGTCATATCAATGGATACATTTCATTACATTGGTGCATCATCAGATCTTCGTGGTGGATTCGATTGGAACCTCGTTTTCAAATGGGAATATTTAAGCCCAGATGAAAGAGCGAAAAGAGCAAAGGATCCTACCCAACCAATCAGGTGAAGGGACTCATAATTGTGAAACTTTAAAATTTTAGTAATTATTCTCTATTTTATCAATGAAGCTTTACTTACTTCATTGATGAAAATACTGAATAAATAGCAAGTTAAGATATAAAATTCTCTTTAGTTCTAGGATTCCATGATTACTCGCCTCTAAATACCCATCAGCTATGCCTTATTTTCTCCTTGTTTTCCTCTGATTGGTAATGGTTTCCTAGGTTATGGGGCAGTGATTACCTGATGTAAAATCGACTTGGCTAAACAAAACAACCTAAAACTACTACATTTATTCAGCTTACGATTACTGTTTACTGTAAGGAAATTAACCTTTAATAGGTCGAATTCATATCCAAATCAATAATTTTTTTTTTTACATTTTTGGCTTTCTAATTTTTCATGGAAAGCATAATGATTGCCAGTTTTAGTAAAAAAATGAATAGGATTTTCTGTATGTTCCTAATTGAGAAAAATGGCCGCTACCGATTAAGGGTTTTATTTTTATATATATTTTTTTAATTTATGAAATAGAGGAGGAATTACAGGGAAAAATAGAAAATAAAAGGGTTAAAAAAAATTTGCTACACTAATCGAATTGAAATGTTTCTTATAAAAATAAATTAAAAGAAAATATATAAACAGACATATTTCATATAATTCAAAAAAATCGTAGGCAACTTGAATTTGAAAAATTAGTTTTTACATCCAAAAAGAAGTTTTATATAAGAAAATAACATTTTTTTAAATTTTCCAAATATTTATTCCCATCTGGGAACATTGGCTGCTAAAAGGTTAATAACAGACCTTTACACTCTCTCTACAACTGCTTCATTTAGCAAATACTCATTTGTTACCTCTTGTTTAGTTTTTTTTTTTTTAATTTTATTAAAAACATTTCATTTTGTTTAGATATATTAATAATATATTTTTGTATTTATTAAAGGGCAAAATATGACTTCCATTTGTAATTTACTTCTTTATTCCTTTAACATTTCGGGGAAATATTTCCTCATCATCAGAACTTTCTCCACTAAAATTAACAATTATTACATCTATCAATATTTCATAATTTACATATTTTCCATAATAAATAAATAAATGGAGAAATTTTAATTATGGACAATGGGAAAGGAATAAATAGTAGAGGTATTGTTAAATTATAGATAACATTAAACAATTAATATGGCTTATATTTATGTTAAATTGGAAAATATGTAAATTATGAAATGTTGATAGATGTAATAATTGTTAATTTTAGTGGAGAAAGTTCTGATGATGAGGAAATATTTTCCCGAAACGTTACAGGCATAGAGGAGTAAATAACAACTGGAAGTTATATTTTGCCCTTAAATAAAATAATTACAGGAACTTCCTAAGAAATTATAAGAAAGAAGACAAAGATATATTAATAATTTATTATGGATATTAGTTTTTTTTAAATATATACAATATGATGATAAAATAATTTGATTATATTTTTATAATTTATGTATTATGTATTCTAGAACACCAATGATTGCTGGTGGGCTGTTTTCTATTGATAAAGAATATTTTTATCATCTTGGAAAATATGATATGGCAATGGATGTTTGGGGTGGAGAAAATCTTGGTAAGATTTTATACACTAAATTTTATAATTTATGAATATTTTTAATTTTTATTTAATATTGTGCTCCACATTTTATTTTTACTGTGTACTTGTTCTCCAAGACATCCAAACACACTCTTATATGTGATCTTGTATTTTCTGTCTTGATTATGCTTGAATTGGCAAAATGTTGACCGGTTAGTTGTTTACCGGTGTTTAGCTGTTCTTGTGATCTTCAAATTATATCTTAAAATTTAATTCCAATTACATCTTTTTTTGATTTTTTTGTTCTTTTATATTAATATTAATTTAATATATTTTTTTTTATATATCATTTTTTTTAATTTAAAAATGAATTTAATACTTGTATACTGTCCAGGCAACAAAAGAAAAAAATCTTACTAATCGGGCTTTTGGAGTACAATTTTTCTCGATTTTCCTTATATATCTCAAAAAGCCATGGGTCCAAAAAAAAAAGAACACAGTTTAAAAAATTAAACTATTTGTAACATTTTTTGATTTGATTAATTTTTTAGGAAATAGCAGGAAATAAAAAATGATATAGATCTGAAAATTCTTGTTACATTGGTTCTATTTAAAATGAAAAAGAGAGAAAATGATATTAAAGTAGTATAATACCAAGCAAATAATTTCTTAAAATCTTAGTAAACCTTGCACACTAAAAATATTATAGGTAAACATTATACTTAAAAATCATTATTATTAAAGAAACTTGAATTATTAGCTATTATATTCTTCATAAAAGTAGCATTTTCTTTTTTCTTTTTTTTTTTTTGAATTTATTTAATGTCCCTTAAAATGTTGGAGTCATCAGCAATGGCTGCCCTTCTTAAATTGCTCCAATTAACTTTGTAGTTTTTAGGTACAGTAGTTAATTTATGGATTCCACCATTTTCTTTATATGGAAGAGAACTTTCAATTTTCATGGTTAGACTTTCTTTCCGATATTTTTTATATTAGAATAAATGTTGTACTGTTAGCGGTGTATTGCCACAAATTTGGAATGTTGGTCGATGTAGTCTTGGCAACTTGGAGTGTCCCATTCTTAGCCTGCTTGCAACATTCTTGTAACATTATGCCATTTGGAGGCAGCCAGCCATAATTTTTATCCTTTATTTGACAAAGATGGTTTAATGGAAATTTTTCTCACTCTTCGTCCCAAGTTTTCTTGACCTCACATGCAATCACTTTTATCTATTCAGGCAAAAATTTGGATTTTAAAAAGAGAATGTCACAGCTTTTTGCTGCTGCTTTTGCTCCTTTGTCTTTGTTTCTTACAATATGGAGTTAGTAGTAAAAAAGAACAAATTTTTGTTTGCGATTAAGTTATATATGTTTGTTTAGAAATAGTAAGGTTTTAGTGCTTATTGCTTTAAAAAGAAATCTCTAACACGATCATTTTTATTTCAACAATTTTTTTAATGGCTTTCTTGTACTGGTTAGAAATATTTTTCTAATATTTTTTCTAATTTTTATCAGAATCTACAGTGTTTTGAAATTTGTTGTTTATCTTATCTCCAGGTTCATTTGTAATACATTCTTTAGAGTATTTCCCTAGTTCTTCTTGAACAAGTTTATTTATAATCTATGAGATTTCCTCAATCTATGATATCCATGATTTTTATTATTTGTTTGCTATTTCATAAGTGGAAAAAAAATGGTAAAAATTTATAAGTATTGAACATTAAATATTAAGTATTAAACCTCACCTATCAAATTAAAAAAAAAAAAATTTAATTTGTACTTTTTATTTCATTTACTTCAGGAATAGTCTGATGCTTCTTTTGTTATATGTTAATATCTCTGATTATTGTTTGATCATTATTTTCAGAATTTATAATAATTTTGTTTTTGATTACATAATAATAATTTCACTTTTAGAAATATCATTTCGAGTATGGCAATGTGGAGGCAGCTTAGAAATAATTCCCTGCTCAAGAGTTGGACATGTCTTCCGAAAAAGGCATCCTTATACGTTTCCAGGAGGAAGCGGAAATGTATTCGCTCGAAACACTCGGCGCGCCGCTGAAGTTTGGATGGATGAATTCAAATCTTATTATTATTCAGCAGTGCCTTTAGCAAAAGCTGTACCATTTGGAAAGTAAGTTTCTTACGTTCATTTCAACCTAATAATTTTCATTTCTTGTTACTTCCCATTGAGTATAAATATTTTTCCATAGCTTGTTTATTTTTTTTTTTTAATGAGATTTTCGATCAGTAGAAATCTTTTGATGAAATAAAAATGTTTTAGTGGTACTAAAATTTCCAATATGGCTAAACCAAATAAAATGTCAGTTTTTGAGAGTTATATCAATAAAACAAGTATGAACAGAACAATATTTTCTTAATTAACTGAATTAAACTCCATCGGCATCTGTTTATGGTCAAATCCCACTCCCAACATTAAAGGTCGTATCCAATAAAATGTGAATATGCAATACATTTTGCTAAAATAAATTCTTAAATAAATTGTAAATCTGAAAAATAAATGTCATTAACTTAAAATTTTTTCATATATTCAGCAATTTTTAAATACTATTGCACATTATGTCGACAGATGTTGAAATTAAAGCATCATAAATTCAACTGAAGTAATTTTTGGTGTGTCATGATTCTCAAAAAAAAAAGATCAATTATTGTGCAACTTGATGTGTCCTATCTATGATTTTTTTTTTTATTATTACGTTCTTCTCACCCCTGTTTACAATATCCATTAAAAAACTACTATTTTCTTTGATAAGCTTTTTTTTGTATTCTTAAAACCCTCTAATTATTTTAAATACAACTTGCATTATAAACAGCTTATTCAAAAATTTGTTACTCTAAAAGTTTTCATTACTGCGCATCTATTGATATTTTCTATTTATAAATCTCCTAGAGGAAATTGCATGCAGCTTGAGTGATAACTTTGTTAGAGCATCTCTACCTAAGTGGAGAAAACCTTTTTCGGCCACCTACTAACAATCAATGTTCAGCTTTCAAGGTGGAAGAGTACCTGCCAGAGTATGCTTATGACTCTCATTACCGCACTATAACCGTTCTTTTAAAATATTAATTTTATTTTGCTGTAATTTCACTGTTTTGCCACCTATTGGAATTTGGGTTCAAAAAAAGTGATTTGAGCTCTATTTTGTGTTGCATACTGTTCTTTATGATCCCAGGAAACCACATGAAAAATTAGGAAATTTTCGAAGATTTCCTTGCTCAAAATTCTGGTCCAGAAAATTAAGCTTTTTTTGAAAATCACCTGTATAGATTACCCATGATCTTGAAAAGAGGAGAGCCGCTCTCTCCCGGACTTAAATCAGAATGAATCGCTGCAATGGACTATCTGCCATTTCTATTCTGCAGATTCATTAATATTACATTATATATATTTTTATAAAATTTCACAAAAGTTAAGAAAAACAGTAATTGTATGTCTGAAGATGTCATGTGCTAATATGTAGTCTTTATAATTTTATATCATTTTTTTTCAATTTCTGAATTACTACTGCAATGATAGTACATCATTTCTTACTAAATATGTTTACAATAATATTGATATTCGTATTCAAGAATTAGCTATTAAAAAAAAAATAATAAAAAACTACTCAGTAGAAAGTAATTCTATAAATTTTCAGTTTAAGTTTTTATTGATTATTGAATTAATTAAATTATTTGTTTACTAGCTAATAAATTTTTAGTCATTTTTTTAAAAAAGAATTTATTTGTTTTGTTAATGTTTAATTGATTTGATTTCAGTATTGATGAGAGACTTGCTCTGAGAGAAAAATTGCATTGCAAACCTTTTTCATGGTACTTATCACATGTCTATCCAGAACTAAAGATCCCTTCGATCAGCAGTGCCAGCCCAGCCGGCAATATTAGGCAAGGCCCTCTTTGCCTGGATACAATGGGTCGAGGTGCCGGCGCCTTGCCAGGATTGTACCCGTGCCACGATACTGGCGGCAACCAAGACTGGTCACTTACGTCCAGTGCTATAAAGCACCATGAGTTTTGTCTTACTCTTTCTTCAGACGTCCCTGGCCAGCCATTACTAATGACGGTGTGTGAGAGCTCCCCCCATCAGGTAACATTTCTTTATTGTTTTATCTTAGAATTAAGACATGAGGTGACTATCAGTGCTAACAACTAACAATACATCAATAGCATTCTTGACTATTTCACTTATCCACACCTTGGGATATGTTATTTAGAATATTTGCCAATTACATAAATATTGCCTGAATTGGTCTAAAAATATTTAAAGAAAAGTTGTATCAGTGTTTACAAATTTGTTTTACTATGATCCAAAAAATATATATATGTATAATAATAGTATAAATACATAGGTTTTCTCAATATTATAGTAAAACAAGTTTATAGGTTATGATTTACTTTTTTAGATTTGTCTATGATACCTCGAGGTGCTCTCGTGTGTCCCACCATTGTGACAAGTTAAAGTGGCTCTACCACTCCACCGGAAGACATAGTTCCTCTAATCTTATCTATACCAAATCATCAACTCCCACTCCCACCACCCTTTCTATATGTACAATCTCATTCAATTAGACCCTCAGTCCATTCAGAGGAAACAAGATTCTGTCTTTCTTACCTCTATCACCCTGATTTTGGAAATTTATATCGCCTTATTGAATTAATTTTGAAATTCCAAAATGTGGGTTCCAAAGTCTTAGGGATCTCTGACCGACTGATTAACTATTATTCTTTTATAAAATATTTTCCAATGACGTTTCACTCCATATTAGAGCTACCATATTGGATTTTTGTGAAGGACAGATTGTTTGAAAACTTGACATATAAGGCTTTTATTTCAAACCTGAAGCATACTGGCTTGTTGTCACTACATTCCTGATTGTTTTTCTGTTGAAATATTTAAATAATATTATGTTTTTGATAGGAATGGAGGCGTATCGATGACGATTCAGATAATGGAAGCATGCTGAAACATGCTCGATTGTCGTTATGTGTCGACAGTAGACATTCTGCTATGGGATTGACGGCAGAGAAGTGCGACTCATCTCTACAGACCCAGCGATGGACCCTCGGCACCATTTAAAGCGTCTAATTTAGATATACATATTACCTTTTCCTAGTCCCTTCAATGTTTTTCTGTGTGATCTGTGACAGATTGTTAAGAGTGAAAAGTGATAAAAGAATCGTATGATTCATTCTCTTCTTGTAAAACTCGGGAAGGAATGAAATGATTTTGACTGAAATTATAAATTTGTAGCTAAAAATAAAATTTTGATTGTCGTTCTGACTCAAATGAAAACAAGAAATTGATTCCCTTGTTTAATTACTTTTCATTTCTGGGCAATTTTTTTAGTCTTTCTACACTTAAGTTTAAACTATTAGAGTTATTTTTATATTTTTGTAATTTCTTCAACACAAGAATATTTTGCTGTCTTGCAAATTTTTGGTCAGTATTTGTGTGCATTTAAATCTACTGGAATTTGTTAACTGTAAGTTGTATTAGTTTTTCTTTATGTGAAATTACTGAGATGTTAAATTATCTGATAATTCCTAAGCTCTTAGGCAAAGTCTATATCAAGTCAAAGCGATAATTTGATGAACTGTGGCTGTGATTCAGGTAATTCCTCGGACACAGTAGGTGAGGTTTCTTGTATTCTGGGTCTCTTGTTCTGCTGAATGCATTAAATCAATTAGAATATGATTAGTAAGAGTGAATGTGATGCCTTAGCTTTTATCAATTGGAATTTGAACTGTTAATCTTCATGTTCTGTCCCGATAGGCTCTCAGATTTTTCCATTTTACTTTCTGTTCCATGACAATGTTGATATCAACGTTCTGGCACAAGTTAGTTTTAATTAAACTAAAATGATTAGACATGTTAATTAATATACTGTTGATTCTGCCCAGTTTGTACAACTTGAGCAAAAATATTTTGCATTCTATCCCAATAAAGTTGAGTTTTTAAAAAGGTATAAAAAACACACTTGCCCATGCTTATTTCATGCTGAATGCTCTTCCTTGTCATGAGCAAAAAACCTAAAAAAAATAAATCCTCTTAATTTTTATCTTTTGGAAAGTATATACACACTGTTGAAATAAGCATGCGTGGAAAGTTATTCGAAAGAGAAATGAATTTTGCTGATCAAATTTACAAAAATAACGTGATGGTGTGCCTATACGATTCTGTTGATTTTGTTTTGTTTTTCATTGGTAAATAGGCAATGTTTTTTAAAATGAAACTTTGATTTATTGATAGTTGTGTGATTGATCAAAATCAATATAATTTTCTACTTCAAATGACCTCTCCAACAAGTTCTCAAAATTTTTTATATTCATTTTAGGAAACCCTGATTTTATTTAGTATTCAGAAAATCCTATTCATTTCCTGCAAAAAAACAATTGTAGTCTGAGGGAATAAATTTAATAATATATATTAAATTTCGCTGTTTAATCATAAAAAGTTTTCTATAAAAAAAAAAAATTAGTAATCACAGGTGAGAACTGAAGAGTAGGATTGATTAGATAAAGTTTCATATCCAATTTTTTATAATTTTTTTATAACTACCAGTACTTTATAGCATTTATTTTTTTAGTGGTTGTTCAATTTGTGTGGAATCTGTTCTTCTATTTATTGTTTCAACTTCCTGATCGCTGTGAGTTTTGGTAAAAATTTGTCTTTTGGGCCTTTGCAAAAATTTACTTGACTTGAATGCCATCGAGAAATTATGCACAAAACTCATGCATGTTTTATTTTGCCGGGTGTCGATACAGACCCCCTAATATAGTATATATATATAATATAGACCCCATAACCCTAGCGACACACGTTTCTTAATATTTATCAGCTTCATGTTCGTATATACTGTTCCTTAACATGATAATAATTAGTAATTGGTGAAATTAATTTAAAATGGTCAGCGGATTTCCTTGGGGCATTGTTGGCAAGATATAGGAAGAATATAGGATCTATACAACATAATTTAACTTTCAAGGATATGAAGTAAAAATTTCAGATCCATTCGCGTCGCCATCCTTGGAAATCAATAAAGAATTTTTTTTTAGAAATTTTGAATCCCCGGAAAATTCCATTTTTTAAATTTAGATATCATAATCTTCTTCCTTACTGACAATATAATTAGGTACTTAAATACTGTCTACATACATAAACTTAATATCTGTGAAATTGTGCTCTGATGACAAATTATAGTGTCATGATTAGGTCAAAAGCCTAATACATTTGAAGTATAATAAGGTTTTACCTCAATCAAGTCTGGTTAAGAAGGGGCTAGGCAAGGATAATTGGAAACATGGTTTGCATGGTATATGCCAAATAATTGAGGTTTTACAGTATTAAATATATTAATTATGTATTTGATATATAATTTTAGACCACCATTGCTCATGTTCCTTGATTCTGTAGAGGTATTATTTATTTATGTTTAAATCTGAGGGATTTGGGACATCATTTTTATTTTAAGTGTGTGTTTGTGGTTAAATTCTTGTAATTATTTTCTGGGCTGTTGTTAGGCCTCATATTTTAACCATTGATATGTATCTATTTTTGTGATATTTTTTTAAATAACTTAATGCTGTTGGGCATTATTTAAAAAAAAAAAAAAAAGTAATTTATTTGTATATTTTCAGCATACGAAGTATATAAATGTAACTGTAGTTGCCAGGAAAAGTTCCTTAACACCACAATTATGATCATTTTTGTACTAAGCACAACCTTTTAAATTATTGATATTCTTGCTTTTCGGTATATTTGTAAATACATATGTTACATCTGTAGGTATTTAGATACCTATAAATAAACATATTTATGTGGAAGCAAATTATCACTTATTAAGGCATATATATTTATTATTACTATAAATATGAATCACCTATCAAAGTTATTACCATGGTGATCTATGATTGTGAACATTGATAATTTTACTTGAGTCTATGTTATAAACGAAACACTATTTAATATAATTTTATTTGAATAATTGCACGTATCGCATATTCAGAACGAATGGGGCAACACAACTCGAAAAATGTGTTTTTGTTAGAACAAACTTCAGGCACAGGTTAAGTTCGACATAGAAAACCCAAAAGTGTTTCCTTTAACACATAGTGCTGGTAGAGCACCTATTATGTCTATTGGTTTGGCCTGATATTTAAAGGAAGTCTGCTGTTGGGATTACAGGGGTCCAACTATTAGAATTTTTGAGTTGTGCCTCTTTCATTCTGGATGTGGGATATATTTGTAATAACATTATAATTATACATTTAACTAGGACAGAGGTGAAACATGACTTATAATCTGTAAAAGGAAAAGATTAAATGGAAGAAAGTTATAGCATCGAGTTATGTTATTGCATGTATTTAGACTGGATTTTTATTTAATAGCATATTTAGTATGACTGTTTTTTTTTTGTTTTTTTAAATTAGTGGATTTAGACACAATTAAACTCATTTACATTTTGCATATTTGGTGTGAAGGCCTGTTTGTGAATATTTTCAGTAAACAATTTTTTTTTAATTGATGGAATGATTTTTATTTTAATTAAATTAATTTTTAATCTAAGAGGAAATTGGAGGGAAAAACAACTACTGAACCGGTGCCAGTTCTGGCTCGAGTGTGGCGAAATACTAAACAGCTAGTAAACAGAAAACAGATATTAATAATTATTGTAATTTTTTATATGGGGAAAAAATAATGAGCCTGTATAAGATATTTAGTTGAATTTGTGACTTTGGTTAAGTAAAAAAAGCTATTATTTTAAAAATTTTGTGGGCCAAAAGAAAAATTAAAAAGATTCACTTTTATTATATAATTAATGATTATTGTTTCATGAAAAATTTTGTTTTACGGTTTTGTTTTTTCTTCCTAACCTTAACAGCTCATTTCATGATATTATAATTTTCAAAAATAATTATTTTCATTTAAATTATTTTTCTGTTCATGTTTTTTAAAAAATAATTTAACATCACAAAAAAGAAATTGCATATTTAGGCTATTTATTAAATTTTTTAATTTTTTTTTACATTGCATTTAAGAGTTTTTATTGCAGAAAACCCGTTCTGTGTATTATATGTATACATATATTGTTATTTTTATATTTAATATAATGAACTTTTTAAGAGAGAATTTTCAAGGATTTCTTGTTCTGGAGGGGAGAGGAGGAAGAAATTTGATATATTTTGGTCAAAGGGGAAGTATTTAAAAGTTTTTGTTTTAATATATCATTAAAGTTTTTGAGACTAAGGAAAAAAAATAAGGATTCTAAATACTTTCCATTATATCGCCAGAATTTTCTTCCTCAGGACTATTGTTTGTATATGGAATTATTATTTGTTGTCAATACCTTCTGGTCAAATCTTTTATTTTAGGCTTTGACATTTGTCGCATCAAATTTATTATATTTTGTTTTAAGTCTTCATGCTAAAGACTCCTTTTTTGTCAGTTGCCTATGTGGCTTTTGTTACTCTCTTCATCGAGTTTAAAAACCAGAACACGGCATGAAAATTTTAGAGAGCCTATACACATCTTCCTTACAATGCTTCCATGTTTGTTTAAAAATAATAGTAATTAATTATGGAGATTACAATGTTACTGAGCATTTGATTTTGGTAATTTAATATGGGTGAATTTTAGGGTATAGCTAGATTGTATTATTTGTTTACTCCAGGGCCATACTTTACAACTGATATTAATAAAATTGATTATTTGAGTTGAGGAATAGAATTCATACTATCGTTTTAATTAAGATAATTTTGTTAAAAATGGTATGGACCTTTCATCACAATTACCTTTTTTGTTCTTTATTAAGATGACTTTTCGACCTTATATAGGTCATTCAAATCTAAATGTTTTTCTTATATAATATAGGATATACTCGAACAGATAATCCAGCTCATTTTGATTTTCCTGCAGAATAATATTAGCAATACTGCATTGCACTATTTACAATGAACTTATAGTAAGTTATTTACAGTGGAGAAATTTATATATTTGATATTACTGCCTATTGAAGTTGGAACCTCTGGTTACATAACATTAATAAGAAACAAAACATTTTTAATAAGAACCCATTTTCATTGTTAATTTTGTTTATCACTTCCACATAGTGAGTGATTATTTCTTTCTTCAGTATCTGGTTTGTTGTTAATTACTGTGCTTAAATCATTTGCTATTGTTAGAATCCCTTATGTTTTTCTGTTGAAATAATCATTTTCTCATTGTAAACTCTTAAAATCTTCAAAATTATCATTAATGTGGTAACCAAAGATTTTTTTTTCATAAAAATAACAAAGGTCCATAACTGTTGTGATCCAATTAGATTAATTAAAACAATTTATAAAGAATAATCCTTAAAAATGAATAAACTAAGAATATATATATATATATATATATATATATATATATATATATATATATATATATATATATATATATATATATATATATATATATGAATAATCGAAGTTAAAAACAATGATACTAAAATAAATTTAGTTGAAGTTTTTATTGTACTTAACTAGTTTGTAATTGAATTTTATAATACCATTGTAGCAAACAAGGAATATTAACGATAATATTAATATTACTTATTAATATTAACGTTAATTGTTTTGTATTATTTATTGGTATATAGTGCATGTAAATATTCCTTGAGGTAATTATTGTATAAATATATAAATATTATATGGATATATAAAAAAATATGTAAATCTATTATAAAATGTTGTTATTGTATTATAATTTTTATGTTATTTGTTTTACCTGAGTTCTTTTATATTTTTGTTAGTTTTATTTTTCAGATTGGTTAATATAACCATAATTTTAAATCTATTTAAGTAAACTGCTTGTTACCTTCTTTTACCTTTCCCTTTCCATGAGTTTGATCAAACACTAAGGTTTTCACTATTTTAATTTTTTTAATGCATCAAATATTTTTATTTTTTAAATTTGTTTACTGATAAATATTATAAACTTTCATTTAGGGCAATAAGTAATAATGTTAAGTAAACGACATTATTATAATATAGCTAATATGATTTTATTATATACCTAAATACAAGATAATAAATAAAAATAGAACAATAAAAAAAGTATAACTTAACAAAAGCTACCGTTGGCTGTGTCACTGGTATTGGAGTCAATGGAGGATGAAAAATGAAGAATTTATTTTAAAAATATAACATTCCTGCAGTATTGAACCTTTGGTTTTGCTATGCCTTTATGGTTATTTCATTAGACCAACTAGTCTGAGTTAATTAAGTTGAAAAAAATATTTCGTATACTGAAAAATGATTGACCCTGCCTGGAATAGGAAAAATATTTTATACCACTTAATAAATAATTGAGAATGTCAGAAATGTGTAATAAAATGTTGTTTTTTATTTATAACAATTGAGAGTCACATTTTTTTCTGAAATAGTGTTATACACATCAATATGCCCATCATATTCTTCAGTAGAATAAGGTGGTAAAAAGAAACAGCTGGAAATGTGGATGGTCGGTTTGTTAGAGGTGCTTGAAGAATACCCATAGATTGAAGAAAGTAGAACATCAAAAACTCTATAAACTTGATTTTCTCAAAATATATTAGGTTGACATTCCTCCTTTCTTCCACAGGTTCTTCAATTGTAATGGATGTCAAAAGACCACAGAACTTTTATAGCCCACAAATTATTAATGAAATAATCTAATATCTAAAATGAAATTTTCCTCTCAATAACTGAAAGAAATGTTTATATTTGAGGTAGTACATACTGGCTAACTTCTGAGGTAGTACATATTGGCTAACTTCTGAACTAAAATAATTTCTAATATTGGATCAAATGTTATTTGAAAAATTCTTAAAATGAACCATATTTTGATTAACTATTTTCAATAATGAACTTTTGTAACAACTAAGAAAAAGAATGGTTAACCCACTTCAAAATTATGTTTCAAGATACATAGAATCCAAAAGTCTAATTTTAAAAAAAATTCGTCCATCCGTTGTCCGCAGTTTTTCCCTGAGACTACTGGACCAATTTTTATATGTTCTGTCCATATAATTCTAAATCAACAGTAATGAGTAAGATTTCAAAAGGGCATGGCACAAATTATTTGAAAGGTATGTGATGATTAATAAAAGTAAATTGACTAAATGATAGGTATTCCACTAACTCATTCTGTATTGGCTTTGTCTCAGTGAGGGGCCATTTGCTAAGGAATTCTAAGGAACATTTTTTTGCTATGGATAAACATTACAGTAAAATGTCCTACCTGATGGATATACTCGTACAGATAATCCAGCTCATTTTGATTTTCCTGCAGAATAATATTAGCAATACTGCATTGCACTTCCACGTCTGATACATTAGAGTGAATTTCCTACCAATATCACATATTAATAATTAATTTATACATCAGAGTTGGTCAGACAAACAAGTTCTTTATAAAAGTGTTTATAGTTATTCTTATTCATTTTTTGTACATACAGAAATTTAAAAATACCAAATATTTGAAGTGAAAGTTCCTGAGGTTTTAAGACTTCGAGTCTGAAATGACTTAATCTCCTTTTTGTAGAGCTACTAATTTGGAATCCTTCGGATCACCGATTGTTGAAACATTTATTTAATATCTCAAATCAGAAACGTGTTATCATTTCAATATCTCTTAAACAATGGTAATATTTTTCTATTGTATATTTTGTTAATCAATAGGGAAAATGCCATAGTTATACTTTATAGAAGTAATGTAATGGGTTTCCATTAAAATGAAGAAATCTAATATGTAGGACAACATATAATTAATGAAGTGAAATCATAAAATCTGTCATGAAACTGTGATGAATACTAACAACACCAACAGAACTTATTATATATGTTTCACTAATCAACATCAAAGTAATAATGTCCATTCTTAATTTTTTTTACTATGAAAGGTGTAATTTGACTTGAATTAAAAGTTACAAAACAAAAACATTAATTTTATTAGATATAAAGGAACCAAGAAAATATTTTTCAGTTTTATATGCAGGATAGTCAATATAAAATAGTTAATCTTTAGATTTATTGAGTTTAAAAATGAAAAAGATTGATAATGAAAAATTCAAACAAGATAATTGTGAAAATTCCGCAGTATCTGACTTACAAATTGGTACATAATAGATAGAATACGTAGTGAATTAAAATAATTAATTAGTTTAGTTTCTAAAACTGTAGGTAGATCGCAGCACAAATCAAGTAAGCTACAAAACAACAGTTCTAGTAAGCTCCACAAGAGGCCAGCACTATCCAAACTGGCATTTCCGAAGTCCAAGAAAATTTTTATTTTGTAATAGGAGAGTAGGAGTGCGCAGGAGCTCAACTGTTAGGGCGGACCCCTTATGTCGATGTGCTGCTATCTTGTGGCACAACCCTAAACTTTGGTAGTTTTAGTGATTGCCACAAGATGCCAGCACTAACGGGCCTAGAGTCCGGCCTTACAGTTAAGCTCCTTCGCCCTCCTACTCTCCTATTACAAAATAAAATTTTCGAGCTGGAATTTTATTACTACGGAAATGGCTGCCTGGATGGTGCTGACCTCTTGTGGTGCTAACTAGAACTATTATTTTCCAAGCTTTCTTGATTTGTGCTGCTATCTGTGGACAATTACTTAAACTGTTATTTTAACTCCCTAAATTCTGGATTGTCAATTTAAAGTTACTCTTTTTTGTTTTATTGATCGGAGATAAAATTATGTTTAATTTTCAATCCTATTTATTTAAGTATGTTCTTTATTATGTATCAATTGGTATGCTTGATTAATTGCACATATCTTTATACTCTTATTAGCTTAATAAATTGTGGAAATAAAATGCATAATAGTGAAATGTAAAACAATAAAATATTGCCATTTAAAATATATTATTATACTTTAGTCTTATAATTTCCAATTCCTATGAGAGAATGTTATTTTGTCCTTAAGGATTTATTATACATTTCAAATAATATAAGAATTTGGTTCTAATTTAACTACATACTATGTTGTAAATTTTTTTCTCTTTATTGGTTAATTCACAACTGTTAGTGATTACTGACAACCAGCGAATGTGCTACATAAACAAATATTTACAATAAAAGGGCATGATGGGCATGAGGAAGAGACCTACCCAGTGGCAATTCTTCAGTCTTGTTTCATTTTACTGAAGGAGATCTCTCATCCAGCTCCTTTTCAGCCTTCTAAGGGTGCTGCTGAGCATGTTTTTTGTGTCCATGTCTTGAATAAGTCTATTAGGATGATCTTGAAGCTTTATGTGAAACCTTTATAGTTTTTAGAGGAAATACGCGAGCGCATACAAAGTAATCTTTGCTGTCGTAAATAAGATTTAAGATGAAAAAGTGAAGACATTTACTTAGATTAAGAGAGTTAGGTTTTTAACATGTATTATAAGGATGTTAGCACCATAAGAGCGAGGAAGATGATGGAATAAATAAAGAAAAGCATTTACTTTTTAGAAAGCAATTATTTGCTTTGGGCTTAACAATTTTATTCTTTTTTTTTAATTGAGGCGTTTACATGGAAAATTAAGTAACAAATATCAAATTTTACAGGGAATATAATTAATTAGCTGATCTAGCCATTCAATATTAGAACATGAAGATCTATTTTACTAGTAAAAATATTTTTTAATGTTTAGATGTGAATAAGAGCTAAAAAATAAATTTGATACAAGTTAACAAAATCTGAAACAAATTAATAATGAATTAATCAATAGGATTAACAGATAACTCCTGCAAATGCAAAAACATTAATACCGTTGTTATTAATAATAAAATTTTTTTTAAACTTTTTAGAAACTGGAAGTGTTTTTGATTCACTTTAAAACTGTTATATCATCAAACTGAAGATTTAGGACCAGCCAAACAGAACTTAATAATTAAAATTAGCAGTCATTCTCAGATTAGTTAAGAAATCACCACTTTCGTTAGCAAACATCCTGTGACAGTTTTTCTATTTATAAGGTTATTCACAAAATACGCTTTGAGGTAAACACTGAAAGAAAAACAAAATTCAATCTCCCTAAAGACTAAGTTGTTATGCAAATCGCTGTTAGTGAAAAATTTAATATTACACACAAAGAAACCGAATGTGCTATGAAAATTAAAGGATTAAAAAAAAGTATTTATGTTTTTCAGGGTAATTGACTTTAGCAAAAAAATTACATCCAAATAGCTCCTTCATATTTTGAACAAATATATAAACAAACGGCCCTAATGGCAGAACCCTCAAAGAGATACAATTCATAAAATATGTTAATTAAGGAAGAATTTGGTCGGGAGATGCGGTCAAATACTAATACACTAATAAGTATTACTTATTTATTTTGTACCAACGTTTCGGCCGAAGTTTTAGGCCATCATCAGGGCAGAAAGGCCTGCAGTCATCAATCTTATTAGGTTAACCATGGAGAAGGTGATTTGTGTCGTGGAAATTCAGGACAGCACCTCGGAAGAATTCTTAAGGAATGACAGTGAGGAAACAGGGTGATGCTTTAGCATGCCTTCTAGCTATGGAGAGAGTGGTCCGAGATACCCAAATTTCAAATTCTAGGACAATATTTAATAGGATAGTGCAGCTGTTCGCTTTTGCAGATGACATCGATATAATTGGATGTTCCCAGAGGGTGCTAGTCCAATCTTTTCTGGAACTAGAGGCTGCAGCGAAGAAGCAGGGTTTGGTTATCAGTGAGGAAAAAACAAAATATATGGGAACCCAGGAGATTCCAAAACAAGATGGTGTCAAGGTAGATTTCGGACCCTACAAGTTTGAACAGATCTCGGAATTTCCATATCTGGGTTCACAGATAATCTCATGGATGTAGAAATAAGCAAAAGGATTTTGGCTACCAACCATTGCTACTATGGATTAAGACAGCACTTGAGAAGCAACTTAGTGACCCAATGCAGTAAAATCATTCTCTACAAAATGCTTATACGACCGGTTTTGACCTATGGATCCGAGACCTAAATACAACAACCAAAGTGGCAGAGCAGAATCTCTTGATACCAGAATGCAAGATTCTAAGAATTTATGGCCCAGTGCTTGTTAATGGAGAATGGGGGCACAGAAAAAATCAAGAGTCTACAATAGGTTTAACGAGCCCAATCTTCTCAAGTTCATAAAAGCGGAATCACTCAGATGGGCTGGCCATGTAACCAGGATGACAGATTATGTAGTCCCAAAAAGGCTCCTGATTGAGATCCTGCATGGAGGGCAACCTGTCGGAAGACCTAAGCTGCGATGGAAAGACTGTGTTCACAACGATGCCAAAAGGCTTGGAGTGATAAATTGGATTGTGGTAGCACAAGACAGGGACGCCTGATGTTGCTTGGTAGCTGTTGGAGTAGGCCATGACTCACTAGCTGGTTGCAGCGCCAGGATAGATAGATAGAATTGTATCAAACAAATTACTTCAAATCTTTATAAATCTTACTAAACTAAAATTAAATATTATTACTTAATATTACTAAAATTAAATATTAGTTTAACAATTATTAACATTAACTTTTAATACTATATTTTTTTAAATACAATACTAATTTATAAATTTACAAGCATATTACATTTAATGTCTGTTTGGTATAACTTTGCAATTTGTTATGTAGCATGGTTTTCCTTATGCAACTATTGAAATCATGGTTGTTTTTGAGACCATTTCATCCCAACAAAGTAATGACATTTTTATATTTCATAATAAATCATTATCATATAATGTAATTTTCCAAATTATGGTGTAATATTTCTCTTCATTCCAGTTGGAATGTCAAGTTACATCTGTCTTTTTAGTTTTACAAAATTAAAGCTTTTGTAAAAGGAACAATTAAAAGGTTGCAAACTGTTTAATATGAGATCCGCTAATTGAGTCAAAAGTATCATTAGAAAGCTTTGGTGGGTTATAGGTCTATTGCTCCATAACAAAGAAGAAAATAAATTAATTTAAAAAAAGTATTAAATTGGGCTTCTATAAACTTTAAAATTACAATTTTATTTAAATAAAAACAAAACAACAAATTAATAAACAGTCATGTTACAGCAAATGAATGGACTAGGAAACAGTTGTGGTAGAAATGGCTTATTACATCACTCTAACATGGATGATCCCTGATTCTTTAGATTACAAAATTCTTGGGAGTGTCGTCAACAATGTGCAACTACTACCTGATATATCTCCTCACTAAAATCAGGTTCTTATTTTTGGAATGAGTACAGTGAAGGTCAAGCTATACAATTCTCACTCTAGACAAAGTCTGTATAGAAATTCAGTTCTTTACTTTCTAGTATATCTCTCTACAATAAACTTTCCCGTGGCTATGTGGAAGTAAGGAAAGGAAGAAAAAAGATGTTTTTTTTTGTTTTACAAAAAAATCATTTTTTTATTGTAAAGCTAGTACTATTATAAATGTGATTTAATTACTTATACAATCAGAGGTTATCATAACACATTTACAGTTACCATTCTTAATCAACCCCTATCTGCTTCCTTACCCCGTCCTCAGGAGTAGCCCAGGGCTCAAGTATTTCCCCACTCCTTTTCAATTCCTATATCAATGATCTTCCTAATTCAATCCACCACTGCTCCCACCACCTATATGCCGACGGCCTTCAAATCTATTTTTATTTTCTTCCTGAGCTATTAGAAGCGTTTACCCAATATTCAGGAAGACCTAGTAGAATGAGAGCCTGGGCAAACCTGAATATATTAAGATTAAACGCTATGAAAACTTAGCTACTGTCATAGGTTCCAATTCCCTCCTTAGATCCAATGCCATCTTCCCTACTTTCATCCTTTCAGCTCCTCAATTAAAAACTTGGGTATTATTATCGACCAAACCCTTACCTGGAAACTCCATATCGCCCAAATTTCCCAACG
This sequence comes from Rhaphigaster nebulosa, assembly GCA_948150685.1. Classification (NCBI taxonomy): domain Eukaryota; kingdom Metazoa; phylum Arthropoda; class Insecta; order Hemiptera; family Pentatomidae; genus Rhaphigaster; species Rhaphigaster nebulosa. Next base: position 31,762,799 of record OX411312.1, on the reverse strand, counting down.
GTCGATAAGTACCCTTAAGTTATTCCTTAGTTCACTTCATCTTTTTCCACAATCTACCTGTAAATTCCTCGTATCCTCCCTTATCTTCCCCCACTTTGACTATGGCTGTGTGGTATACATGGCCTCTCGAGGACAGATTGAAGCGGATCATGAACTGCTATTTAAGATTTGTCTTCAGTATCGCGAGACGGGCTCATGTGCCCCACCTTTATGGCGAGTTAAAGTGGCTCTTCCCCTAAAAGTGCTAGTGGGGTAATATTGTGCACGATATTAAAAAGTGCTATTGGGATAATATTGTGCACGATATTACCCCAGAGTCGTGCGACATTACACCAATTAATTTTCTACATATATTTTAATTGTTCTAGATGAATGCAACTACAAGCGGAAGAAAGATAGCGCTAAATGGTTTCAGGAAAATTTCAGAGCTGCTCTTCTTCTTAGAGATGGGAGGAAAATCAGAAAAGTGGCTAAAATGTTATAAACTGTTTTATAAAGTTAAAAATAAAATAAAAAATATTTGAATCATTTATATCCGTTAAGGAAATGCATGTGCCACATTGCTCCTTCTCCTGGGGCACTATCGCGCGATTATTTTTTTAGGATATTGAATATTTAAAATATTTTTGAACCTAAAAAAATATATATACATATGTTTCAGAAACTACAGTAATTTTAACAAAAATATAAAAACTGAAGACTTAGAAAAAAACTGAAGACTTAGAAGCTAACTGGAAAACAGTAAATTTCATTATCCCTTATGTGCCTGATACTACTCCACCTTCTCCTGCTTAATCAAGCATTCTGTGGCCGAAAAACGTATTTTTTTTCCAGTGTCATTCTGAAATGATGGATGGCAATGTCGAGTTCCGAAGACGATCCTGAGGTGGCCTGTAACATTGGTGCCAAATTAAAAACAAAAAAAAAATCGGCCCAGTAGTCACGGTCACGGAGAAAGGCCGCGGACGGACAAATTTTTTTTTCTTCGATTTTTGGATTCTACATATCTTAAAACGTAAACCTGAAATTTTGAGGGTGTTAAAAAAATTGTTTATTAGTCGATTACAAAGGTTCGTTATTAAAAATAATAAACCGAAATACTATAAAACAACCCACGGTGTAATCAACTAGTCAATAGCCCACCATGGGAGGAGAGGAAACAAACTAGGTCAAGGGGTGGTTTAGGGTTAAATACCGTCCGCTGTTTTGCCTCTCACGAAGTGAGCCCACCTTATTATTTATTCACCCTGAATTAAATTAGGTCCACGGGATAACATCTACTGCAACAAACAATGACAAAACAACTACAAACATGAAATGAGCTGTGGCTCATTTATATAACTAATAAAACTCATTATTAATAACGTTCTGGCTTAATAACGAGTCTCTTTTTTAAAATAATAGAAATGTGTGGTTAACTGTTTAGGTATTTAAAATGATTAAATAATCTCTGCTTTAGTTAAAGATCAACTTATAACATGTGTTTTGCCTAGTATTAATTTTTTGAAAATGTTCGTCTTATCGGAAAGTAGTGATTATGATCGCATCTTTTGGAAACTACTGACCTACTTCAAATGTTCGATATGTCGCCTGGAATCGATACGTTTGGGGCAAGTTTGCCTAAATGCCCATTTTTGCTGTGAAGATTGTTTGGCGTGCGTCATTCTTCCCAACAACAGAAGCTGCTGGATATGCAAAGGGATGTTTCCAATAAACAGACTCACGGTTTTCAATTCAATCCGTGACGTGCTGACGGAGCCACCCGACCGGACGGGAAAGTTCATTGACGAGTTGGTGCAGATTTTAGAATGCCCAATTTGCTATGAAGAGGTAAATTTTATTATAAAGCTTTTTAAGATGGCAATAATTAGTAAACAGCTAAGGCTTTCCGTGGCAGGAACAGAACAGTGGTGTTCAAATGGAGCTGTTCCAACCCCTAACCCAAAAAGCCTGGCAACACAAATCATCACATCTAAGTACGTTTCGGTCTACCCCTGAACTTTTATCCTTCTCACAGTGGACCGAAAGCATAATTTTGCGGACAAAATTCCGTAAATGACAAATGATATGAGGTAAGTAACAATTGGTTATTGATCATTATATCTTTGTTCACGATGAATCGAATGCAAGGTGAGTCATGTTCCTGTGATTTTCCTTAACTTGAAAATTTAAGGGCGCGAGTAAATAAATAATGACTCACAATGGCACTAATTTTCATTTGAAACTTAAGAAGCCGATAATCTGATACTTTTTGCATGTTTTGATTAAAGTTCTGAATGTGGTTTACAGAACTATTTCTGAGGTACAACTTTACAAGAGGGCGCGTTATCACTTGTTCCTCCGATCTTCGATCTTCCCCGAAGGTCGCCGGACTAGCTTACTAGAGGCATTTGTGCAACTAACTGTTTTGCATTCAATTGTAACATTCTTATTCATTAAAATTATTACTGCCTTATTTACATATTATTTAAAACAGTTACTGCTGTCGACTTCTTGTGATATGAGGAAGTTGTAGTAATAATTTAAAGGAGTGATAATTTAAATTACGGTAAGGACCCAACCTCAACTGAAAAGGAACTTTTGGGGTTTGTTTATCTCTTGAGGGAGCGGAAGTCATCAGATGTGATCTATTTAAAGTAGTAATAATTGAAATTATGGTAAGACCCCGACCTCAACTGAAAAGGATCCGTTGCTGTTTTGTTTATTTCTTGGGCGAACGTAATGAGTAGAAGTCGACAGCACTAATAATTTTAAATAATATATAATTAAAGTAATAATAGTTTTAATAATTCCAATGAACACGAATGTTACAATTGAATGCAAAGCAGTTAGTTAGCACAAATGGCGCTAAAGCATGCTAGTCCGGCGACCTTCAGGTAAGATTGGGAGGAATAAGTGATAACGCGCCCCTCTTGTAAAGTTGTACCCCTATTTCTGCCCATCGGATTCCAGCACGTTCTGCATCAGCCTTTATGGACCTCTTCCAAGTTATTCTGGGTCGGCCAACTCTACGGCATCCCTAAGGGTTCCAGTAGAGGGCTTCTCTTGCAATGCTGTCCTTTGGATGGCGTAAGGTGTGCCCTATCCATTTCGACTTCTTTTTGCGGATTTCAGCAACAACCTCCCTCTGTCCTGTTCTTCGCCAAACCTCCTCATTGCTAATCAATCTAGGCCGCCACACTCTTAAAATGTTCCTCAAACACTTGTTAAGTATTGACACTACTGATCCATACAGAAGGATAGCCTTAACATTTGTATTAAAAATGCAGATTTTTGTCTCAAGGCAGATTTCACTTGATTGCCAGATCCTCTTCAGTTGCGCAAAGGACCCTCTGGCTTTACGGATTCGACTTTCAACATCCTGTTCTGTTTTACAGTGGTCAAATATTATTGTCTATGCAACAAAACGTACACAAAATATACCCTGCACTGTTATTTCTTTGGGATTGTTCTGCTCACAGCTATTATTTAATATAAATGATGGTCTCATTTCATCCAATTTTACTCTCCCAATAAGACCAACTTTTGAGTTCAATTTCATCATGACAAAGCTTTTTAAAATAATCATTTTGTTATCGACATACATTCCAAGTTATCGACTGTCCATCTTCAAAACGACATATATAAAGATTTTGAAAAAATAAGATACTCGAAAATTAGAAATTTGTTCTGATTTCAGCATTTCGGTCCACTGTAACGACAGTTCAGCAATGGATGGGTATACCTCCATTCCCCTATCATAATAATTTGAAAGTCTAAAAAAGTTGTGAAATTTGAGAACCTAATTTAAATTGCTAAAATATTTTATTCATAGATCATAGAGTTACAACAATTTAAAACCAATACCAATACATTTTAATTTAATAAATTGAGATTTTATCGATACAATATTGTTTGAATAGGAAAAATAATTATAGTTGTCAAATGTCATCATTTACAAGAGTCAAGTGAAAAGTTCAAATTCAAAAGAATTGGGAAAATTAAAATATTAGGTTTATTTGGGAAATTCAGTCAAAATTGGAGGAAAACTTTAGATTTTGACCCTCACCCCAATAAGTTGTTCTGGCAAAGTCCCTGCCAAGAAATAAAAAGTATTTTCCACCTTTATTTTCTCTTGAAATTAGTTTGTTTAAGTATTGAATAGAACCCAAGATAATTTCTCTATTCGAATAAATGCATGCTTTGTTATAGCTTATAGCCACCGTTTCAGCAATTAACTATATACTTTATTTTGTTAATAACATAAATAATTATATTAATTTATAGTAATAAGATTTATTTTAGATAAAGCTGTTTCATATTTAGAGGCATTTCACTTTTTTTTTTGCCTGTCTCCTATCAACTTCATAGCTCTCAAAATATCTCTTATTTAATTTCAACAACTACTGAAATAAATTTTAGATATCAACTGTGTTGCACAATAAGGGCCACTCTGCATTTTACACGTGTTTCTGGCTTAGTTTTCCATGCAATTTGATGTTTGTGTATGTTGTATCATTTTAACAGTTTCGTTTGAAGGTTGGCCTTTTAGCTTCTTCTAGAATGCAAACAATAACAGATTGGCTCCTTAACAAAAAAGATTGGTCCTTCTTGCACAGCACAATTGATATATTTATAGAGCAGTTTTTAATAAAATGAGAGTATAAAATCATAAAAAGCTTATAGAAAAAAAAAATTGTTAATTTGGATGGGTACAGATCTTTAAGAACTTTTTGAACAGAAGCCATTGGTATTTTTGAAAATTTAAATGCAGTTGTTAAATAAAAAAGAAAGATAGATTTTGAAAATAGTTAACTTAAAATAAAAGATCATTGTAGTTAAGTAAGGAAATGGTTGAGGAAGTACCTAACTATAACAGAATGTTTTATTTCTTAAAGATTAACCAATTTATATTTAATTTACAAGGCATTTAGGTTTTTAATAAATTTATTTATCACCAAACAACTAGCTATTGATCAATTCTTATAATAATAATAATAATAATAATAATAATATAAATCAATTCTTATAATTCCTCATGTTCAATTTTTTTAGACGGTTACCAGCCTAACAATTTGCTCAAGCGGGCATTGTGTCTGCGAAAGATGTTCACAGTTCACGAGTGAATGCCCTTTATGCCGAGATCATTTTGTTATAGACGGCTTTGTAAATAGAATAAAACAAAAATTGGAAGATGTTCTGTTGCGTATTCCCTGCTGTAATCGAGCTTATGGTTGCGAAGTTTTTAATGATTATAATAATGTAAAGAGCCATACAGAAAAATGCAGGTATTATATAACAATTTGAAAAGTAAGATATATATAACATTTTAGTTCTATCTGTATGTAAACACTGAAATCATTTAATAAATGATGGACAGCATTGACCGATTTTTGCCCTTAACCCTTTTTCAGCTACCCACTAATCCCTGAATAAATACTTAGATATAGTAAAGATGCTTTTATCTCTATGTAATTTATGTGTATATATATATATATATATATATATATATATATATATATATATATATATATATATATATATATACAAAATCATTATGGGTATACGATTATATCACATTAAATCAATTTTTCATGAAAACATTAATTATTACCTTGAATTATTAATGGCAGATAATAAACTGTGGTGTATATCATAGAAATAAATACTCAACATGATTTATTATTTCAAAAGCCAATGTTTTGATCCAAACATGTGGGCCATCAATCAGGGCTGAAATTAAATCAGAGATACAAGAGATATATGTGTACAGTAAACAGACAGAAGTAAATAACAAAAAGATAAAAGAAAATACTAAAGCCATTAGTAAACATATAATGAAAAACAAATACGAGCTCATCTGTGAATTTAATTTAAAGTAGTTTAAACACATATATTTTTACTTTTTAAATATATATATTTATTAGGGATTGATAAATTATTTGCCACGTCTATAAATTTTTTTTATTGAAAACTAGTTTCGAATGTTATACATTCATCCTCAGTTCTAAAAACACACAAAAAATTCAAAAATAAGCAATTTAAAATATATTCTAAACTATATTTTATAATATAAATTATATTTTGAATTGCTTATTTTTGAATTTTTTGTGTGTTTTTAGAACTGAGGATGAATATATAACATTCGAAACTAATTTTCAATAAAACAAATTTATAGAAGTGGCAAATAATTTATCAATCTCTAATTAGATTGATCCTTCTATACCATCATGCGGATGTCAACTGATATTTATTTATACTAATTTTATGAATATTATTGTTTAAGATAACAGAATCTTTTGTTTAATTCCTTATTACTTTTTCTTACCTATATATGAAATATATAGTAAGGAGAAGTATTTCGATCATGAAACATTATGAATTCAAGCTTTCAATGGAAATTCATGTTTTAAAGCCCCAAGACTGTAACATAGTCGCAAAATAGTCTGTGTGTGTTTGTGAACAGCCTAGTTCAAAAATGAAAAGTTTTAAAAAACTTTTGCATTTAAGGTAGGGATATAACTGAGATGTCATAACAACTTTTTCATCAAAATAGACTAACCACAAGTGCGGCTTTATACCATTGATTTTACACTCTTTTACAATTTTTTTGACTACGGCTAAAGAGTTTGATGAAACTTGCTGAATGTCTTCTCCTTAAAAATCTAAATTATGTTTACAATCATATGAAAGGTAATAAAATTGTCTAAAAAAAAAATTATATAAATCGGATCAGCTTTTGCAAAGATACAGTCATATCTTATAAAGACTACAAGACTGGACCCTAGATGGAAAGTCGAGTTACCACCAAGCCCTCATTCTGTTCACTACACTAAGGTCTATAATGATGTAATTTAAAATTAGAAATTATGTCATTTAGGAATTATTTTCCCCATCTGTTCTGAATAATTAGTTCCCAACCAGACTTAGTAAATCTGCAGCAAGAATTAATATCTAGGCAAATGGACAAATAGTAAATGTATCTTTAGGTTATTTTTAAATTTTATCATTTATTCAATCAAAATTATAATCTATGTTTTTAGTTTCATACCATGGGAATGCGAAGATAAGTATTGCTCTTGGACAGGAATAAGTGAAACAACTGCAGAGCATGCAATAGAAGCTCATCAAAGCTCCATCCTTAAAGGAAAAAAAGTTATGATGACATTAAATCTGAACGAAAGTGTTCACTTACAACTATGGAATAGGAAAAAAAACATCTATTACAAAGTTATCTATAAAATGACAAGGCAAGGACTCAAATTTGTCATTTTTTGTCAAAAAGCAACCTCAGAAAAGGTTCTTTTTTATTTAAAAAACGAAAAAAAAGCACTGTGTTTAATTACACTGTGCATAGAACCAAATAAGAATCCTTTGTATTTCCTCTCGCCCGAATGTCCAGCAGTCATCATTCCATATGATTTAGTATTGACTAATCGGTCTTCTCTAGAGTGTCTTCTTCAAACAGAAGAAGGCAGATGGCGGACTGTAGTAATACTTTTTATTAAAGTTGCTTTGGTGATAATTAAATTACTAACATTCTAGTATGAAGTAGTTATATTTAATTAAATATAAGCAACACTTAGCAACATAATATAAGAAAATAATAGTAGTCTAGCGAAGAATTACAGAATCAGTACAAACTGAGGCTGCTGGAAAAGGGCAAAGCTCGGTGACAGGCTGCAGTGCCTACTATCTATGATGATGATTAAGAAGAAATGGTGCGTTATTTAAGTCATATACCTGCATATGATCAGTATATATTAATTACAATACAATAATTTAAATTCTAACTTTATACATCCTATTAATCAAGATTTTTGTAATGAAAAAATAACTCTATTATAAGGAGTTGGTTGGAGCGAGGAGGAGAGGGTGCGGTCAATAAAGAACACACTAAAAAGTGGAACTTACTTTTTTATTAATTTTGGCACACAATCAATAAATAACATAAATAAACAACAAATAATATAAAATAAGATCCACTTATTAGCGTGTTCTTCATTGGCCACATCGTTCTGACCAATTTCTTCTTAAAATTGCATATACGGTCGACTATAACCAGACCAAAAAAGTAACTCTAAATTATTAACAACTTTTTATTTTTGTTGCAAATAATATCAGCTAAACAGCTCTTATTTAAAATAATTCTACTCCATTTTGTTTCATATACAAGTTTTGAAACCGATCAGCAAATATTGGAGCTTAAAATAAAATGAGGAAAGAATAGATCCCTGGGTTTTTTTCTTAATATTTGATATTTTTCATTTAGTTGGACCCTAAATAGCACAAATATTAAAAAAAAAAAAATTTGGTCTGGAGGAAGACTTTACATCTAACCTTGTTTGTAACAGGTACCACCGTCAAACAATAATACCTATTCACTTTTCAGATAAATTATCTAGATACTGAAAAAGAAATGAAACAAAACAATCATCCTAGCGGGAGGGGGGAGGGAGGAGGAGAGGAAATTCATAGTCATGGTGTCAAATTCGTTGCCGTGACTAGCTTAATATATTACAGGTTAATAAAACCTGCCTATTAATTTTTCACAATAGTAAAGGAGAAATTGGTAAAAGTTACTTTTCTCGATTAGTAATTTAAATAATTGTATTAATTAAAATTTTTTATTTAGGTTAAAAGTATTTCAAAAATCAATAAAGTTTTTTCAATAGTAAATACATTTACAAACCATCAATAATAACGAAAATTTTGTTTGGTCTTTTAATAATTTATTTTTAAAAAGTCCCTTAAGTGTTTATTACTTGGACAAAGAGACATACATATGTGCTAATTATCTAAGATAGAGCTGGTAATTAATAAACTTACTAGATTGTAAAAAATTATTATACTGAGGAACATTAAATCAGATAATTTCTAAATAATAAATCAATAAACTGAACAACCTTTAGAATAAATTTGAAGAGGACAATGAATGTTTAAAAAAATGTCAACACCTTTGCTTGGTTCCAACTATAAACAATTTCTGTCATAGAGTCCTCATACGTCATCTGAAGATCTTTCTGAGTCCTGCTCTCTCCCCTGTTTGGAGATCAGACCTGCATGGAGAACATCCCCGATTTCAATGTACTAAAATTGCTGATTTTATATTCTACAAGTTTCTTTTATGAAATAAATATCAAAAAAGAACGTGCAATTTAAAAGTAATTCTGTTTATGTTTCAGAAAAGATTAATAAACCTTAAGTCACAGGTTGGTTTCGTCAATATTGAGACCAAAGACAAATAGTTAAAAAACTAACACTTTTTTTTGTTGTTAAATTGACATTGCAATTCACAATCTAAAAAAAATTCTCTGCGAGTTGAATATTCACTTATATAAAAATAAAAAAAAACACCTAAGGAATTTCTATAAAAAAATATCTTTGATAAAACATTGAAGAATATCTTAAAAAACATAAAAGACCACTGTAATTAGTGTGGGTGTGAGAGATAAAAAATCAAAATTAAAAATTAAAATATATTTACAAATTTACATCCCAGTAATAAAATTATGCATTTTTATTACAGCAGCTTAAAAAAAAAAAAAAAATTTAATTTTATAAAAATTTCATTATCAAAACAAAGTTTTTACAGAAATTAGAGAACTTAACTCAACTTTTGTTTCTTAACTTTTTTCTTAAGTGCCTCAATATCAACATCAGATGAAGCAGAAGGTTTCGAGAGTTTGGTCTCTTCTTTTGGAGGTATGAAAGGTTCTTTCCGTTTTTCTTCCCTTCTAATTTTAGCTTCCTCATCCTTAAAAAAAATGAAATTAAAATAAATATAGACATTCAGTAATGATAAGGAAAGGCACAAGGAAACTAAAAATGGCATACTTTAAATAGGTTAATACAATAATATAAATAAATCAGTCCCATATACATGTTTCTTCACTACACGAATGGCTCAAATTATGAGAAATCATTTTAAATTACTCATAGGACGAGCTACAAATGGTTTTAAGTCATAAAAGCAATATTTTTATTAGAGATACAGGATCTCAAATAAAGATATTACTTCTACTACCCTACTAAATTGATTATTTAATAAATTTGAGAAAAACAGGTAAAATATGATAGTAATCAGTAAGATTACATTTACACCAGGTATACTGTTTTTAAATAAAATTATTTACAAAAGGTTCTTTATTGTAGAATCTAAAAACATAAGATTTATATTAAATAAAGAAAATAGTCATAAGTTTGTCAAAAACGAGGAAGAACAAATCATAAGACTGGTTGTCTGCAGTTTTGACTTAAAAAGGTAAAATGAGAAAATTCGAGTAATTAAAGTAATAAGTTGCTAATACTAGATCCTTTGAATTGTAAAGGTAAAAAAAAAAATTGTGTCATTTAAGAATTTGAGGAAAAAAATAACAATGGTACAGTATATACAAAATAAAACATCTGAGCATTTAGATACGTTAAATAGAAACTGTAGGATTGATTCTAACCAAATTTTTAAACAGATAATATGCCATGAGTTAAAAATTGTATCTATCTTTGAATGAGGTAAATCCTGTTTACATGGGGTGTTTTTTTTATAAGCTATAATTATTTTCTAATGTTTGTACTAATTGTGAAAAAAACAACAACCCAATAGCAATTGTTCCCGAACATTTGCTGTTTTGAAACACTGAGGGAGGCATCTGAAAGATTGGCGCACTTGAATATGATGGAAACTGATACATATGTTTGTTTGAACCATCTCTGTGATGTCAATATGGCATTAAATAATATTCGGGGGTCAAAAATCTTAATATAGAAAAATGGAAGAGCAGAAAATGAAAGAAAGATAATTCAACAAATTATAAAAACAATCCCAATATCAACTAAAATAAAAAAGAACAAACAAGCTAACTCATGCACATAATTAACACAAACTGGAGAGAATCTGCAATTAATAGGAAAATAAAATTTTAAAAACAAACCTTTTTGACTCTTTCTGCTTTGTTCTTTTTTTTCTTTTCTTCCTCAGTCATAAAGTACTCTCCTGAAGCAAGGAGCTTATCAATCTTCCTCTCTTGTTGAGGTGGAGGGAATGGTGTGTAAGGCTTCTTTTCCTTCTTCTTCGGCTTCTTCTTAGCACCAACCGATTTTGCTTCGAATTTCGGTAAAAATCTGGACCAATTTTCATTTTTCAGTTTCGGATCTTTAGCCAATTCACGCTTTATCATTAAAGCTTTGATGTTGTAGATGGGATGTACATTTTTCATTGTATCCTCAACTATTCGTCGAACCTGTAGATAAATTTTATTGATAATTATAATAATTACTAACTTATAACAAATAATATTTATAGTAATATAAACACAATAGTTAAATCTTTTAATTCATAAGGAGGGCATTATATTGGTCAATTAAGGTGAGGATTTTTCACTTTTTATGTGTTAAAACACACTGTTAAGGCTAAGCCACACTATAGGGACTAGAAAGATGAGACTTTTTGCTGAAGGAATTGAAATGACGTTATTTAATAAGTAAACCCCATGCTGAAAGGCAGCCACACTATGAGGAAGATGCAAACAATAGCAGAGGGTGATACTTTTTCCAGTCCATCTAGTGTGGCTTTGCCTTTAATATCATAATTTTGGCTAACCAACGGTATAAAAGGAGTAGTTTCATGACAAACCAATTAGCTTTTCAATTATTTTTAGTGTTAGCGAAAATACTAGGCATCATTCCAATTAATGATATAAATAAAAATAAATTTTCATAGATATACTTAAATCTTGAGTTTTGATATAATAATAATTTTAATTTAGTTAAAAGTTGTTCTATGAAATAATTTCCAAATATTAGGAACGGTCAATATATTATGATTTAATTATTTATGAAAAACAACTTCCTGTGACAATTATCTTTATTATTATAAACATTTTTACAGGACTGTCATTGGCGTTTTGAAGTCCTTCTCCGTCTTCAGGATGCTCATTTTCTGCAGTACAACATAAACAATCACAACCAATAAATATTCATAACATAATTTACGCATTTCGTTATGTATTAAAATTTTATATTCCCTCCCCATGTCCATACAATTTTACTTCGTCCATAATTAATTGTTACATTTTACATTTTTCTGGAGAGTTACTTCACACTTACTATTATTATGTTTGTTTTACAAATTTTTATTATTATTCTTTTTTATGCATTTAAAACAAAGGGACTGTTTGTTAAAATTTAAATTATTTTATATTTAGTTTATTTATTATGTCTGCATAATGGCTTTTTAAATTTACATCTGCCTTAAAATTAACTGCATTATAAATGTTTTTTGTAAGGTATATTGCTTCCATTGTTTTTCTATTGCTTTTATTTTTCTCAGTTTCTAATATTTTGGAATTATCAAAATTAAATTTATGGTTACTAATTATACTGTGATGGGCTAAAGCAGTGATATTTTTATTTTTATAATTACTGATTTGCTACTAAATTCTTGTATGTAATTTTTTAGATGTTTCTCCCATCTACGTCATTTCGCAATTGCAACAATCTATTTTATACACTGCATTCTTTCTGTTTATCATTTTTATTTTATTTTTCATACTGCTTAAATGCTGTTTCCATTGTATTTTCCTAGTTGCAAGTTTGTATGGTCATACTCCACCAATGTCTTTTTTATTTTTTCGGTTAATTCCGGTAAACAATTCATTTTATATAATTTCATTTTGTATCAAAAAACCATTATGCAGACATAATAAACTAAATATAAAATAATTTATAATTTAAATTTTAACAAACGGCACCTTGATTTAAATATATAAAATAGAATAATAACCAAAATTTGTAAAACAAACTTAATTATAGTAAGTGTGAAGAAAATAGATGGGTAGGCATATGACAATAAATGCATGGATTAGCACAAAGTTCATTTCAGAGTTAGTGTGAAAGAGATATGCAAATAATCACTCCCCAGAATATTGTAGAATGTAACAATTAATTATAGATGAAGTAAAATTTTACAGATGTGGGGACATGGGAAGGGCTCTCTGTATTTTTAAAGGTAATATGAAATTTTAATATGCAACGAAATATGGAGTAAATTAATGTTGTAAATATTTATCGGTTGTAATTGTTATATGTTATATTGTAGGAAATGAGCATCCTGAAGACTAAGGACTTCGAAATGTTGATGACAGTACTATAAAAATGTTTTGTTTTTAATAAAAAAGATAATTGTTCACGGAAAGTTGCTTTTCACAAATAATAAAATGAAGTAAATAACATAGTTAAGTATACATGTTTATTGAAACCAAATTTTTAAACTGAAGAAACTGCAATGAAAATGTTTAATTTTATTTATATATTGTTGAAAAATAGTGGGTGTTTACAAGAAATAGTTTAATTTTTAAAATATTTCCAAAATAAATACAAATTTGTTTAATTAATGCAAAGAGAAAAAAGAAAGAAAAAAACAACCTAATTATGAGTGAAACATACATTAAAATGGTACTTCATGCATTATGATAATCATTACACAAAGTAAACTGTAGTCATGCTTAAAACTAAACTCAACATAACTAAATATTAACATTTATGGATACCAAATTGAAGTCTCAAGCAGAATTAAACAGGCTAAGTAATACTAATTCTAGTAATCATAGCTTAATCTAATAATAGTTTATGCTAAGCATAAAATGTGTCTAAAATTTATTCAGATCAATATCAGAAATAACATTTGTTATAACACATGTTTCATCTCAATAAACTGTTTGAACTGCTAAAGTAAATTATATTCAGCTCCATACTTTTAAGTCATTTGGAGATCAAATAAACAGTTATAAATAAACAGCGCAAGGACTAATTAGATCTATTCAAGGGGACAATGATCAGTGGTAGTCATAAGTAATATTAAATATTGTGTCTCTTAAATTCAATGGTCAATTGGCAAATATTGTTTTTTTAATTTAGACAGAACAGGAAAATACAATTGAACATTTAGATTATAGTTACCTGTGCTAAACCTCGATAGGGCCCAACCGCAGCAACTGTCTGCCCTTGAACCTGAACATAACAATTAGTTAGGAGTTCAATAGACTTTAATGTACAGCCTGCAGGTCCTATAAGCCTCTGTCGCCTTTTCAAGAATTTCTCCTTATTTCTGATCATGGTTCCAATTTTTATGATATCAGAACCATTTTCATCTTGTAAAACTTTTTCTGCAAGCTCAATAGGAACACTACGTGATAGTAATTTAATCATATCCCTAGCTTTAACAATTATAAAAGGATCCCAAGTTTTCCTTGTGGTGCGAACTGTCATGCTGCCTTCAACTAAGTCTAACTCCGCTTTGACGAAGTGTGATCCAAGAATCTTCTCTACAAGGGGCCAGCATTTTTTTAAATATACTTCCCTATATGTTGGGAAACGCGTGGAAAAGGAACTCTCTTCCAGAAGACCATGAGGGTTGTCCTCTGGTTTGAATTCGGGTATTTTTAGGGACCAAGCGTCAGAAACGGGCTCTGTTTCACCCATATTTGACCATTTAAGTTTAAATACTATTAGAATAGAATTTCAAATACACTTCAATAAATAAAACACATAACAAAAACGATAACACAATGAAAACAACTATACAGTATAACCTTCTTCATACAACCAATGTTAGTAAGTATCGATCCAAACAAAGAGGCAAAAGTAGGTGTGTAGAGATTATAAGAAGAGTTAAGTTATTTAAATATTTATAATTATTAAGAAGACAATAAAACTCAAAACGTTATTTTGTGGAAGATTCCAAAACAAAAGCCTCACATTTCTTAAGTCATATATCTTTTATCTCAATGATTAGAACGCATTGAGCATTTACCTATTAGCAAATTACATAGAATGAAATGCAACTACTGACAAATTTATGAAATTTTGCATTATGATTTTGAAGACGTAAATTATAAACTTTTTATTTTACCCACCCAATACTATGCTTACCTTTATTTGATCATTACTTATTAGAAAATTGGCAGATATAATTGAGCCACTCGGTTGTAAAACATGGTATCTAGCATTTTTTGTGAATTGAAGTTTTTGACAACACCAAATTCCTTATAACTGATTTCATAGATTATTGAAAAAACCTGTAGGAAATCATTATTTGTTTGTTTTTTCAGAATAATGTTAGTATTACGGCCATTTTCATATAAAATAGTACTTTGACGTCGGGATTCTTTGAGTGGCAATGAAAGAAAAAATGTTTTTGTTTATTGAAATCTATTGTTTGGTTGCATATTGTAGGGTATATCAAACTGAGTTCATATGGGTCATTAATTTTTAATTAAAATTGCTCAATACTATTTTTTTTTTTAATATACATTAAAATAAACTCCATTACGTTACCGTCCTGAAGATAAGTTGTGAATTTCAAACTCATACAGAAATCTTGAAAATGAAAATACTAAAAGGCTGGTTACCAGTTATTTTTTTGTTATTACCTATATTAGTCGCAAATGATGAAAAATATTGTTTAAAATGAATCCAAGAGAATGTGGTGGAGATTTAAGTTGTGTCCGTGAATATATCCATTGCCACTCTTTAGCATCATCAAGTTTTGTGGGGAACTAGAGGAGGATTCGGAGAAGAAAAGGGTAAAAAGCAGTTCTACAGAGACCAGATGTTGTCAGAGAATATCGCAACTCGGTTCTCGACTCAACCGTTGGCTATGAAAATATGGCGAGTATTTTATAATACTTCATTACGCTACCGTTGTTTCCCTCCCCCCCAGTTAATTAAGTGATTCGTTCTGCATATTTTATTGAAGTAATGTCTTCATGAACACAATTTTCTCAAGTTAATTACATTTGATAAATAATTGAAGTAAACAAATTATCAGTCTAAAAGCTACCGAAACTTTCGACCGAAGCTACCGACACGATAACGTAATGGAATTTGATGGTGAAGTATATAAACCAGTATCATATTTGCCTAACTGGCCCACTGGGCCCGGGACCGGGGCCCTGCGATGAATAGGGCCGACCCCTTTTCTCTTGCAAATGGTTTACATTTTTAAATATTTGTTACTTTTCAAATGTAAAAAAAAAAAAACTTAATGACAAACTAGAATGTTATTTATGCCTGTTGATAATCCAAAGTTGCTCATAAAATAAATTCTCTAATATGGAGGGCCACTGAATTGAAAATATTATTTTCATACCCACCAGCATAAGATTTGTATTTTGAGTAATATTTTTGGTAATTTTAACAATAGTTTTTGATCTAGTTTTCATGTTTATCCATTTAGGTGATTATTTGCTTTCTTCTTAATAAATCCTCACTCCTCTTCCCGCCCCTCAAGAAAAAAAAAAATTAATTCCCTACCCGGAAAAAAAATTCTGCATACGCCCTTGAATATTTATAAGGGAATATGAGAAGGATGATATGATATTTGATTGTGTTGTCTTATTTTGTGTCAGGAGAGATTGACAGGATACCTCAGTAATTAATAATCCAATGATAAGTTATAAAGTTTGAACCAATTTAAAACTATTTTAACCTTTATTAGGATTACATTTACTCTTATAAGAGTCCAGTGACTTAATAACTGTGCCATATAAATAAGTTTTGTATTTTCATCAGGTTTAAAAAATAATAAAACGATAGAAGTTTAACTCACTTATTCGGTTAAAATTAATTTAAAAATATCTGATGTGGACAACACATGACTTCCTTGTACGCCTATTAAACTATAAATCGGTGGCTCAAAAAGTGATCCTGAATTTGGTTACTAGTTTCCGAAGATCGCAGTATCTCAAAAACAACACTCGGCGTCGCGACATCCATCTATTGGCACACACACACAAATAGGGAGGAAAACCAGTATTTTACACTAAATTTTAACACTTAAAAGAAGTAATAAAAATGTTTAATTGGATTGGAAACCAAATTGCGTTTGTAACCTTTATTACCGAAACATATGATTTATGTATTTAATTTAAATATAATTTTTGATGTAAGCTTATTATGACCTTCAAGTAAAGTACCCTTTTCGGCTCACCAATTTTAATCAAAATATAGTAAATGCATTCACATCAATATAAAAGTCCTATTTACCAAATTTGAGATGTTTTTCATTATATTTTAATATAATTTTTGATGAAAGTCTAATATGACCTTCAAGTAAGTACCGCTTCCGGTTTTTCAATTTAGACCAAAATTTAGTATGTTATTTAAATCAATATATAATTTATAAATACCAAATTTGAGAAGTTTTGCAAAGTATTTTAATATAATTTTTGATGGAAATCAATTATGACCTTCAAATGGTCAAAATGGATATTTCCGTTGAAATCTGAAAACCGAAAATTTTCGCGATTACAATACTTCACTTCGTACAAGGAAGTAAAAATATTATTACAATCGACAATTATATAATTAATGTGACAATTTCGACGATCGATTTCTCACAAGGTGAGCCAAGATTAATATATCTTCTACCTAATGAATGATAATTTATCGCAGCTACTCACGACTAGTCCCAATACTCGTGAGTAGCTTTGATAAATGTATGTGATTAGTATATTTTAAATTAGCCTATTTTTTTCAATGCTTTTATGGAGGAGAAATTTTCCCTTCCTCTCCTGTGGATCCGCCAATTTTGTTAAGAAAACTCTTTATTTTAATCGATCACAATCGAAGAGTAAATTATGTGAAATCAGTCTACTGTTATATCCACCTTCTTCGGGTCTCAATCTCCTAAAAGTTCCGCACTAATTTGTCTAAAGTTAACTTTCGGGCTTTCAAATTTTCAATACTTGAAAACTCAGATTGTTTAGTCTAGGTGAACCCATAGTACTTCTCAAGTAATTATTAAGTATTTAAAATGATCTTTCATTACCAGCTAATGTAACAAGTAATGTCAAAAACATTAAAAATACACTACACTTATTGGTAACACTACTGGAAATGAATTTATTTCAAACAATACGTAATCAGCTAGCTCTTTTATAATACAAATACTCCTGTTTTTTATTTCTTCTTCAGCAACATTTCTCAAGCATAATGCATCAGTAACTATAGCAAAAGAAATGTTACAAAAATAATTAAAACTTTATTTATTTTTTTTTCAATTCAGGCATTGAAAGCGTCCGACGCCAAGGCATAGTTTTGGCCTTATTTACGACTATGTTGATATGGTTTCATTAAAGAATTTAAAGCAAAGTTTTAGTTGTGAAGATACCTAAATTGAAGTCAACAATGATAGGCTAATGACTGAATTAATTAATTATAAAAAAACTTTAATATGAATCGTAAAAAACTCAATAGCATCCGTAAGTACCTTACAACAACCTAAATCCACTGCCTATTTCGAACGATAAATACCACACGATCTAATATTACAGGCCAAACAGTCCAATCAGAACGTATCAAAAAAATTACTTAACCATTGGATAATGAAATGAGGAAAGTAAATGCAGTTGGGTATATGCTCCATCCCTATACATAGTTTTTTCACGCTTCGCTTCGTAGACGTTGCTACAACCACCTTGGGCTGCGTCCGGTTTTATTTTTAGATGCAATCGAGTCTCTTATAATTGAAATTCAGAGATGATTGAGTAGATGCCAGTCTAAGTTTCCTCGAAAATAATAGAGTTTTGCGCTTTCTCTAAGGTAATCGAAGAGGAAGGGAGGGGTAGAAAAAAAAACATTGAGACCACCAAAAAACACTTCTCTAACACCGACTCAATTAGACAACTAGAACACGATTTCGGGGGTTTCGGGAATATCCGATATATATATATATATATATATATATATATATATATATATATATATATATATATATGTATATATAAAGATTAAATATATATTTGGCCACTACATTTGATCACTTCAAATTTGCTGAAATTCGGTGTGTATTGTTGCTTTCTAAGCAGAATAATACCATACAATTGAAGGTAAATTCTAGTAAAAATGTTGGCTGCTATTACGACATTGACTGGTTTTTAATCTTTTGTGCACCTCTATTGCCTCTCCAAATTGAGTTAGAGTGTTGAAAATTTGTTAGAGTGTTGAAAATTGAAGTATGCGAATTGAGTCGGTGTTAGAGAAGTGTCTTTTGGCAGTCTCAAAGTTATTTTTTCCACCCCGACCATTTTGCTATTTTCATTTTTGTATTTTAGTGAAAGAAAATACGGCGGAGATCTACAAGTCCGTACTCTACTTTTTTTTTTAAAGCTATATGTCTACAGTAAACTCATAAGGAATAACTAATAATTTACTAATTACAGCAGCCAGGAACAATTTATTGGCTGAAAAGGAGGGAGACGGGAAATAAAAAAAAATCTATACATATAAAACGATTAAATTAAAATAACTGAAATTAAAACTAAAATAAAAACAATAAATGAATTAAAAAAAAAAAAGTTTTCACATGGCAGAGAACTCTAATTATACCATTCTTCTTATAATTTATTAGCTCTTGTATTTTTCCAGTTTATATTATGTTTTGTTATTATTCTATCACTTTGATTACTTTTTTCTGATCATTGTTGTCTTGAAGATGGCGAGCTTGTTTGGGCCGACATACGTCGTCCATGTATGTACATATATTAAGGTAAAACGCACAAACCTTATTTACAACCAAGTAAATAATAAAAAATTGATCTGGTTATGTTTATTCCTGTTGAAATTGTCAATATTAAATTGGTTTGTGTAGTCCATAAATGACAGCTTTGTTTACACCGTTAAACCGCAAGCGTTCGCTCCAGTCATTCTGCGACCGCATACTTTGCTAGTACCAAAATAAATCCAACTTTATCATTTGAAAACGTCCTTGTTTGCTCGAAACCGGAATTCACATTGTTTTTGTGTTCCAGTAAATTTATAACCTGTCGTGCCATAACAAATTGACATAAACTTCAGTAATAACATTTCTGAATCTAACAAATATTTTAATGTTTCATTTATTATGTAAGTACAGTAGTAATCCGATGCTTCCAACAGATAATTTAACCTTTTCTTCAACACTGGGCATTCATTTTTACGGGTGAAGGAAATTAGAAACCTGTACAACCTAATTAACAACATAGGCCAGAGCAAGTAGTAATCTGCGATCGTAACTATTCCAATTGTTTAATACAATTTTTTATAATAATTTTTTAACATGTTCTATGAACTGGTCCCCTGATGTAAAATCCGAGTTTTCGATCTTAGGACGCCTGAGCTCGCGCCGCCATCTTGAAAAGACTAGTCAGAATCAAGAAAAATCGTTCCTCCTCCCCCTCCTCCCCGATATGTCTCCTTTCGAATGGAAATTTCGGTTAAATTAGCTTTGATAAGTTTCGTAGAGTTTAAAATTTTATACAAACTTGTATTTATAATTAACTTCTATCACAATACAATACCGAAATATAAAGTATGAACAGGTTCGTAAAAACCAGTAAAATATATAAGGTTTGATTTTTGTGAATACCCTGTTTCTGGTACAATTTTGAGCAAAATTAACAACAATGTAGGGGAGCATACAATTTCGTGTATGTTCTTATTATGTCTATTGTGCTAACCCATCGAAAACAGGACGAAAATTGAAAAGTGTTTTTAACTTTTCATTCCATCATGTCAAAAAATGAAAAAACGGTAGTAGTATTTTTGTTTTTTTAAAATTTTTTTTTATTTGCAATTGTTGGCACTGTCATTATATAGACATAAAAATCAGTGAGGTAGCAACATAGGATTGGCAAAACTTTTTCTCAAAATTAACATTTATCGGCAGAAATTAAGTCATGAATATATCAACAAAAATCAATTTTAATTATTTTTAATATTATATTTTATTCATTCACATTTTTGAAAATACAATAATCAATTTGGGATAATCTAAATCTCTTAATTAGGCTACGTAATGTCGGACTGCATCTTTTGTGGGTACCAAAAGTGCGACATCATCCTTCAAGAGCAAACTTACAAGTTCAGACTTGGCTTTGTTACGATAAAGATCCAACTGAATGGGGGTGGAAAAAGAATGCTGTTGGGTTACTAACCTTATACTTATGTTGAAGGAAGCTGCACCTAAAGCCTTGTTGAACTTTATATCCTGGCATTGCAAAAAGATTGCACCGGAAATTGCACCTGCGGAAAGTCGGGTTTGAAATGCTCTACTCTGCATTTACTACAACGGTCACGTGTGCGAGAATGCTACTGAAGCCTTCGATGGTAAAGACGAAGAATTTGGAGACTCGGTTGCCACAGAATTGGCTGATGAGACAGATGAAGACTATATTAAAGATGTTCCGAGACCGAGTAAGAGCCTGAAAAATTAATAAAAGGGTTAGGATCACCCCAAATTGATTTTTATATTTTCACTAATCTTAATTTTATGTTGCAATTACGTTGTTAACGTGTACGTTTTAATAGTATTCAAAATTATAAATAAATGTAAAAAAAAGAAAAAAATCTAGGAATGAAAAATTAAAAAAAAATTCAATTTTCGTCCTGTTTTCGGAATGATTACGATCACAAACCCTTTAATTCGAGCTAATTGCACCTTTTTTTTTCTTTTTTTTATTTATTCCCCCTACCTGGCCATTTCTGGCATACGGGGTTTCAGCAGCAGTGGGGTGTTACCTATGGGATTTACGAGCTAATTGCACTGGCCTAACAAAAGTTGAACATTTATCGTGCAAAAAACAAATATTCCTACAGTAATAGTTGTCGTGGTAATAACTTGTTACTTTGTTATTAGCTCATGGTTTTCACATGAACCCTTATTCAAATACAAATCCAAAATGTGCCAAGTGATCAGAATTGAAAGAGAATTCCACCAAAATGGTTCGTAAATCTAATGAATAATGTTCTACTTGCAAAGATTTTTTTTTTTTTCTCCAAGGATTGAGTTATCGATAGGTCGAAAGAATGTTGGAATTGTCTCATTCGACCATGCAATACATATTCAAAAACTTAAATTTCGGATCAATGGATAATAAGAAACAACGCAGGAAACGTTTATTCACAGCGTGTGAATCACGGGAAATAGTGCGAAAAACAGCCAAAAATCCCCAAATAAGTGCTCGTGAACTTGTTGAACACATCGTATCCCAATGTGTTAAAAATATTGCTCACAAACTACGAGAAATCGGTTCCATAAAGTTGGCTCCAAAGACAAAATATTGCCGTTCGCCCGGGAGTATGTCATTCTGGTAAAATGTATAGTTTTTCGATTAAAGAAAATTTAACAAGTTTATATAGGACAGTAAGAAATTCGTAAAAGGAGAACAGTAAAGCCTTACAATCGAAAAATGTAAAAGCCACTGTTCAGCACGGAGGTGGTAATGCCATGGTTAGGGATTGCATCAATACCAATGCGCTTAGTGGTGTATCAACAACTTAGTTTGAATAGATTATAAACTGATATTTTTGGCTAAAATGAGATTATCGGTATTTCTGACTCTCCTTTGTATAATGCACAAGATAAATTAATTCTATCTTCGATTTGTTGAGTAATAGCCGTTTTACTAATGTGACTAAGTTCGAACGGAATTTACGTAGGTACTTTCTGTAGTTTATACATTTTATATATGGTCACAGGTATGGTAATTTTTTTCTTAAACCAACTTCATATGTTAAATTGAAACCATTTAAAGTAATGAGGATATTGATAAATTTTATTGATAACAAAAAAGTGTTAGAACTTCAGATTTTCAAAAACGTTTTTCTTAATATAAAGGTTAGAGGAGTTAAAATCTTATCAAACCAAGCTAACGAGTGGAGTAGGCGAACTACAATTTGCTTTATATTACAATTATCTTTTGTAACCAACTTCACGGAGCCAATTTTTCACAGATTGGGAAGTGATATTTTTATCACATATGTATTGATACAATGCGTTCTGCAAATTCACGAGCATTTATTTGGGGATTTTTGGTTGTTTTTCGCACGATTGCACATGAGCCACTCACTATGACACAAAAACGTTTTCTGTTTATGTGTTTCTTATTGACCATTGATCCGGTTTTAAATTTTTTAATGCTTAAGTGAGACAATCCCAATATATCGATAACTCAACCCTTGCTGAAAAAAAAAAAAAATGAACAATTCATCATTGCAGATAGGAATTGATTCCTTAAATTTACGGCCCATTTAGATGAAATTATCTTTCAATTATGATCATTTGGCACAATTGAACAGAGTTAAGCATCCACTCACAAACTGTCTATGATGTTTTCAATTCGAAATTTTTTTCTTTAGACCTCTTCTAAAGATTTCATGTATTTGAATATTTTCTGCAGCTTTGCATTTTGAGGATTATCATTATTTTTGTTCATTAATATAATGTTTAATAATAAATAAGGTGACCTCATATTAATAATTTATAATTAGTTATAAAAAATAAATAAAATGAATCATCAATGATTATTTAGCAGAGTTTGGAAATTTATTTATTTATTATTTACAGATACTTGTGTATTAGGAACGGTTAGCGGTTGTGTATTAGGTTTAGCCTTTGCATTATATTTGTTGTTGATTTGAAGTA
This sequence comes from Rhaphigaster nebulosa, assembly GCA_948150685.1. Taxonomy (NCBI): domain Eukaryota; kingdom Metazoa; phylum Arthropoda; class Insecta; order Hemiptera; family Pentatomidae; genus Rhaphigaster; species Rhaphigaster nebulosa. The sequence goes on along the minus strand of OX411312.1, from coordinate 31,739,359 downwards.
TTTATTGACTTTTTTAATTTTTTTTATTATCGCTAAAGACATGTTATGAAGAAGTTAAGTGCAGGGAGTACACCTCCCCACTACCTATGACCCTCCCTAGCTACCCCTCGCCGGGAGTTCAGTTGTGCCTCTGCCGACAACAGCTCAACACTTTCTATCCGCAGTCTAGATAGTCAAATGCCGATCGGCGTTGATATAGACTTCCAAGATCTCAGTTTTACTGCAGGTAAGATCTTTAATTAATATTAACAATAAAAATATTCTGTAATAAAAGTTTAAGTTTATTACGTGAAATAACACACTCAATATTTGAATTGAACAACAAATACATAATTATAAATGAAACTTTTTTTAAATGTAGACTATTAAAAAAAATCAATCATTTAAAAATATTTATCTTAATTTTTTTTTAAATCTTAAACTTTAAATAGTTATAACAAACATTTAAAAAAGGAAAATTAACCAATAAAGGAAAAACAAGTCTAGTAATCATGGTTATAATCCCTAAAAAAACAAAGTTAAATGAATCTGTTATAAACACGATAAAAGTATAATTAATTTTGTAATTATCATTTTTTTTTATGTACACGTAAGTTGAGATTTAGAAAACTTTCATAAATGATATATAAACATAAATATTAAAATTTTATATTATTTGACAATTTTATATATATATATATATATATATATATATATATATATATATATATATATATATATATATATATATATATAATTAAAAATATTTTGAAATGTATATAAATTTTATTTTTCAAAAAAATTAAAATTGGACTCATTTATATGAGTACTAATTTAAAAAAAAACAACAACGATATATTATTGAAATAGAAAAATTAATCAATATTTGAATTTTTATTCGTTTTACAAAATTTCGTAGGTAACATTTTAATTCCCCCAACTGTTTTTTTTTTCTATTGGTTTTGATGAACGAAGACAAATTTCTCCTTTTCATTTTTGTTTCATTAAATGAAAAAAATATATTTATTCTTGAACAAAAAAAAAATTACTCGCCTCATACACAAATCAATTTTCGTTTTTAATTTTTTTTCTTTGCCTTAGCAACTCGATGTAAAAAAATATTCTTTTTTATTACATTCGTTTGGCTGTTAGTACCTTTTAATTGCAACATTAAATTAAAATAGCATATTCATAATATTTTATAGCACATTTTAAATTTTGTATTTCATTTTTTTTTTTTTTAACTGCATTAAATTCCGGCCTCAGTTCAGTATTATTTTGAACTTATTATTTATAACATAAAATAGATTTTAATATTGATTAATTTGAAAGACAAATTTGGATTTGGATTTTTGTAACTTTTAAAGTTACTCGAAATCATGGACCTAATCTTTTGATGTGATGATTTCTTATCAATGTGTATGCTGTGTCCGTTAATATCGACGTCGTGTTTTGAAAAGGGCGTAAGCGCCATTTAGCAAACTTTACAGGAAACACATGAAACGATTTTTTCCCAAATAACAATATATTTTTAAAAAATGTTAATCTTTATTGTATACAGTAGCAGTTTATTAAGATGGCGATACCTTCATAATTATTATATATTTCTAAGGCTTCTAGCAGTGGTTAAGGCCAGAGTGACGACTGAGAGTCGTTAGTATTTTGTACTTACGTCATCAATAGTCGATTTTTAGACCATTTCCAATTTTTTTTTCTCGATATATCATGAGCGGGAATCGATAGAGGTGGTGTTTACGTCCCATAATAAGTTGAAATCTAAATTTCGAATTTTTGGCTCTTAAGCCTTTTTCAAAAAACGAGGTCGATATGCACGCTATAGCAAATATTCATCTAAATTCGTGGTCAATTTTGTTGACAATTAAGATACATACTCACAATCTGACTTTTAAACATTATTAAATATTCATGAATTATATATACCTTTTTCATTATTTAATAAAGTTTCATAAATTTAAAGTATAAAAATACAAACTTTCCCATCAGGAAAATATTAAAAAATTAAGATTAATACAGTTACAAATTTTAAATTTTATTTGAAACGTCATTCAAGAGTAAATAAACAATAGAAACACAAACATACATAAATATAAATACATTTTATATTTTGTGAAGAGAACTAAATGAAAATTAATAAGTAATAAAAACTAATAGTATTTATTAAGGGTATTATTTTAATACTAATTAATTGTTTTAAATATTAATTATTTTATAATTTGTTTGCAATTTTTAGCCTAGGTTTTCTGATTTATATCAAACGGAATATGAAAAATTATTAATTATGTTTGAGCAAATTAGATAATGTAATTGTAAATACCTATTTTATTATCATTGGAAATTTCAGTTTTCGAAATTTAAATACCCATGTGCGATTAAGTAGAAAATTAAAATTATTTATGATTTTTCTGATATCTGTTAAATTTATACCACCTTCACCCATAAAAAAAAAAATCTTGACTCAAATGAGATCAAAACTTCTAATATTATTTAAAGGTTCTTATTCAAATTGACAAAATATGTAGAAATATGAAAATATATTTTAATTTTTTTTTGTTTTATAAATACACAAATAAATAAAAGTTGCATCAATGCATTCAGCTTATTATTCAGATTGAACATAAAAGATGTATAGCCTGTATAAAATACGGCCTAACTGCTTTGCAAGCCGAAACATAATTTATTAAGAAGCATGAAAAACATAAAAACTGCTCTAATGAAATCTTTGTTAAAATTATATATTGCAGTTTACCTCTGAGGTCCAGTTATGTATTTGGAAGAAATTCTTATTTACATTAGCTTGCCATTAGTATTAAGTTTCGTTGATCCTCTATTTAAGTCCGAAAAGGTTCAAAGTCGCAAAGCGTCTTTAATTTATAATATTAACATTATGTTTGGCATGTATGAATTTTAACAATTCTTACTTCGGTATATTTAATAATATATCGCAATTAATTATAAGTTATTAGACGGAAGATCTTGAAAATACTAAATCTCTCAGTTCTCATCCTAGGAAATGGTAGCAGATGCATAAAAAACAAATGAAAAAAACGGGATAAAAAAAAAAGGCGTCTCTTGTGTGAAGAAGTGGTCGATAAAAGAGGTCAAGTTCAGAGATATTCCAAGGTTCTCATTTACGATTTTATTTTAGATATTACAACTTGTATAAGGAAGTAGTAAACATACTAATATATGTATATATATATATATATATATATATATATATATATATATATATATATTTATTTTATTTTTTTTTTTTTTTATTTTTTTTTTTACATCTTTTCCTTACATGGTAACCCCACATAAGGACCGTTTATTATTTTATACGTGGTCCATGCCTTAGAGGCATACTACATGAATGGTACGATTTATCAAATTTACATATTCAGTGGTTAAATACAATTCCAGTAAAAATAAAATGAATGAAAATAAAATAAAATAAAATGAAAATGAAATAAAAACAAAACTAAATCAAACAAACAAAAATAAAAATAAATAAAAATAATATATATATATATATATATATATATATATATATATATATATATATATATATATTATATATATTATATTATATAATATATTATATTATATAATATATTATATTATATATTATATTATATAATATATATATTATATATATATATATATATATATATATATATATATTTCATCATAGTTGACATATTGCAATGATTAGAGTTATAAAAGATCGCATTACCAATTGCATGATAAAACTACATCAAAAACACTTGTAGTTTTCCCGGCACATTGTTCAGCAATGATGCACCTCCAAGATATAATCAAATATGTCGTAATTCAAATTTGCAATAATTTTTCTATTTCTTTAAACACCCCTATATTTATTAAATAATATTAAATTAAAAATTCTTTTACTTTATATTTTAATAACTTTTGGTTTGCTTTATGATTATTGCATTCTGCTACCTGTAACCAATAGAAAAAAATGCTATTCAGACTCATACCATAATTACCATATGATAAATAATAAAAAAAAATAAAAATATAACTATAGAATTAAAATATCAAACTAAGAAAAAAAAAGCAAAAATAAAAACCACAGAAAAAAAAAACAGAAAAATAAAATTAAAAAATTGAAAAAAAAAGTTAAAATTTTTAATTTTGTTTATTATTGAAATTACAGTCAATCTCATAATGAGGTTAAGTTCCAAATTACTAATAAAATAAAAAAAATTTCGTAAATATATATATTTTTAAATATACATGTTTAGTAGTTGTATATAGGTTTTAATAAAACCAAAATATTTGTACGGCATAAGCAAACTATCTATTTTCAAAGTTTTACAGGAGTTTATAAAGAAGTTTCAGATCGCACTGTATTGATTGTTGTGGATAGTGCGCAATCTTTATATCTCAAGGATTGCATATCTTATTATCATTTTAGCTTATTTATGGTACTTATACTCGAAAAATATTGTTAGAATAATGCAAATACAATAATAAAATCAAAATTAATTGGACTTAAGACATTGTTTCCTCTGACGTACAGATATATTCCTGAGATCTCTTTATTAATTACTCTTTCATTATTTTTCTCTTCAAAATGATGGTCTTGGGGAGGAGATTTCGAAATGGAGCAGTCCATATTGTGTATTATTTATTGTTATTTATTATTCATTTATTCGAAGACCTCTTCGAAGGTCTTGATCAAGGCTACTAACAATAATTAAGAATTGTATAAACAGTTATACATATCGCACATCCACACTAAAAGAGACTCAACTCGAAAGATGCGTTTTTGTTAGAACGAAAATTTCTATTTAGAAGCCCTCGAGGTATTTCCTCTAACACTTGCTGCGGGTGAATCAGCTATTGTGTCCATTAGTTGGGCCTGATACTTAAAGACTCCCTGCTGTTTGGGATGGTAGGGGTCCGACTAATAAAATTGCTGTCGTTAGAAATTTTGAGTTGTGCCACTTTCATTTCATCTGTGCATTTCATCAGGAAATGCGACATGAACTTCAAAATGGCCTAATAGGTATGGTGAGAGCCATAGAGAGAATAACTACACACGAACAAACTAGGTATCTGACATAATACAAACTTTATTAAGAATTGAGGCAATTATAATAGTTCGCTTGAGTAAATAAAAAGAGTAACATAAATAAAATAAGAAATAAATGCACGCGCCTAAAAGAAAAATGTTGACAAATAAAAATTATGACAATAATAATCAAGAGTGCAATTTTCATCGAAAATGTTTCAAATGTATATATGCAAATAAATCTAGTGCAAAGAGGATGCTTTGCACTAAAAAAAGGAAAGATATGTCGAAATTCTTGTCTTAGAAATAGACTATTTCAAATTTGATAACACACAACATACCTCGAATGATGCTGAGCAGAAACCTTGTAAAATCACTTACAGCATTTGGAATTGGCACATGTGTGCACAACACCATCGAAATGTCCGACCAGTTATGCTGTTAGCCAATAATGAACCTTTGCAATCGACCCAGATACGTGGAATCCAAAATCGAATCCGCTGAATCATTATCAAAGCATAAAAAAAAAAAAATCGAAATTAATTTTACAATCAGTATACACACGTATATAAACATATATATATATATATATATACGTATATAAACATATATATATATATATATATATATATATATATATATAAGTTACGTCAATATGTGTGTGTATTTATGTGTATATGTGTATGCATATATATATATATATATATATATATATATATATATATATATATATATATATATATATATATATAAAAGTTACGTCAGTATGTGTGTGTATTTATATGTATATGTATGTATGTATGTATATATATATATATATATATATATATATATATATATATATATATATATATATATATATATAGTGATACACACACACACACACACACACACACACACACACACACACACACACTGGCCTAACTTAAATGATCGTGGAGCAGTTGGAGCAATTCGCTCCAAGCACCGACAGCCAAAAAAAAATATTTCTGTGCCTATCATATCATCACGAGACGGAAACAATATAGATGGACGTTTCGATTAATTTAAAAAAATGACAACAGTTCATTAGTTATCGAATTTAGATTTTGGAAGAGTGGGGGAAGGGCTAGGGGAGGGGGAAAGGGTGCACCTAGGTGGCACTGCTCCAGGGCGCTTCTTATTCAGTTACGCTACTGCCAAGTGAAGATTAAAAATTCCATTTTTATCGAGTCAACTGAAAGAAAACCTATAGTTTTCTTCGAGATATATTCATCTTCTATAGATGATGAAAGATGAATATAGCTCAAAGAAGGAATAAAAAAGGAATGCGGCGTTAACGGGAATCTCATGACCTAATAATCACTCAATTTCACAGATATAACAAAGTAACTCAAATGGTACCGACAAGTGAATATTCTGTTCTAGTACAATGGAAGAATAACAGAAGATACTTAAAATTTATACGCGTGTAGGTTTCTACGTAATACGATGATGTGTATTTATGTTAAATAGGAACAGTCTAAGGAGACAATGGTTCGTTGTTGAATAATACTAATCTTTTCCATTTGGGAGTGAATCATTTTCTGCTTAGTCATCAGTCAATACATCTAATGAAGATCAGTCCGCTATCCTAGATATTGAGCAACATCGAGATAATTACAGCGTATTTATAAACAGATATAAATATTTTAATTAATATAATTTTGGTATATTATTAAAATTAAATTAATTTTTTTTTACAAATTTAGTTGTGCACTGGAATTAAAAAAAAAATGTTCTTTTCTTGTGATAGATTACTTCTAATTGATTTTTTAAATATATTTTTATTTACATTAATATATTTGAAAAAAAAAACCCAATGAATAGTACAAAAAAAAAAAAACTACAATCATTCCCAAGTTCTTAATAACAATTGTTTATCATAAATTGTTTTACAACATAATTATAATTCGATATTCCTTATTTTATTAAAAGTAGCCCTAACAATTTTCATCTCATTCAATTTAGTTGTTATTGATATATATACGTTTTAGACTATTTTTGAAACAAAACCTATAAAATTGAAGAAAACCACATCTTTTCTCAATTGAAAATAAATATTCCGCTGTACAATATATATTAAACTATTTTGGAGTGATGCTCTGTCTGTACTGAGTATGTCTTGTTTGGGCTGTCAATTTGAGAAGCGCTACTTCTGGTCATGGTGGTAGTTATTTAAATTTGAAAGATTCGGGACTTTGTTTTGGAATATTCCTGAAATAACCTAGTTTTTGTCTCTTTCTCTAACATTTTGTCCACAGTAATTAATATTGCTTATCCAGATTAGATCATCCATATTTTGAAAATATATGGATGGATCTAATCGAAAATTATACGGTTCTGCGTATATCAAAACAAACAAAAATTAAAATTAGGTTAAGACCTGTTCTCGCCATATTCTGTTTATAACTTAGAAACATTTGGCTCCTCACTACTAAGAATTTAAAATTAATAATTAATTAAGTAGTGATTAATAATTAGTTACGTCCATCTGAAGATTCATTAAAATCGATTCCGTAATTCAAGATAGCGAGCCTTAGGTATAGAATTGGCAAAAAAGAATATATATATATATATATATATATATATATATATATATTTCATATTTTAAAATTCAGGAACTCGGCTTGTAAAAGATGTAATTTCATTTTCGATCAATTGTATTCTAAATAACTATGTAAGGTGAGAACTCGTAAGCGATACAGCATTAAGATAAATTTATCCTATAAAAAAAAATAATAATAAAATATTAACTTTATTAAAGGCACAGATTTAATACAAAATATACCATAAATAATATTTTGATTCGGTACAGCCCATCAAAATATTAATTAACGGTCTATATAAGTATAGGCTATAAAACACTGAGCAAAAACAGCAAATAATAATTAGATAATATGAGCAATAATTATGTGGATGAAATTTTTTTTTGTTGACAAACTATGTGTTTTGAAGATGCTCAATTTGGGAATCCTGAAGTTGCTTAGATAAGATTAATTCTTTCTATTTAGCATTTCCCGACTATCTCTGTATAATAAAAGGATAATGGTTTATGATTTTGAGCTTTAACTGCTTGAAAAAATGTATATTTATAGCAAAAAAAAAAAATGATTTAAAGCACTCGCGAATGTTACCATGTCTTAAAAAACATTTGTTTGCATTTCTATGGTATAATTGAAATTTCAACATTATTGGGCATTGTTTATGCATAAGTTTTACCAAGATGGCTCAAAATTTCAGCTTAATATTATTAAAAATAACTGAAATATAAACAAAATTCACGAATGTTACTAAAAAAATAAACAAAAAATTCGAATTTCAATTATTTTAATGACTGTACGGTTTCAAAAACATAAAATTAATTAGAAGCTAATACGACATCTGCCAGAGTAATGTAAAATTATCAAATTGATCATCCAAAAACTAACGTATTCACAAAACGATTTTCTAGAAGGGGACATGGTAACATGTGCGCGATCATCTAATGAAACCTCCGCTGCTAGGGAGGGAGGATATCCTAATCAGAAACAAACAATTGATTGAACAATATTTAATTAAATATACAGATAAAAGCAATCACAGAAAATATTCAAAAGATGTTACTGGCTCAATGCTATTTTATATATTCTCAATCATTAAAAGCCAATACTTTAATGTTTAGTCAATGAACAACTACCGAGAACAAAAAGTAACTGAATTCACTTATATAAAAGTTTTTTCAAGTTTTAAAAGTTGCTCTAATACCAACATTATATTTTGAACAAAAATAGTCTTTTCGAGCATGTCTTTTTTCTCTATGTTTCATAACAGATCTTTTTTTTGTTTTACCTTTTAGACTCTCTAAAACGATATATAAAGATACTTAGTCAATCTTACATCTTTTGCAGAATTAAGATTGCAGCAGCTGTTCTCATATACTTTGAGTTAAATGTAAAATTAAATTATAATTTCTAATATTATATATATATATATATAATATCAACGCCTTAATATTTTTCTTTCGAAGACCCTTGGGACTAACTGGTCTGAAGCTTTCACGGTCCAGGTTTCCGCTTCATAACACACTATTTGCCTAATTAGAGATTTATACATTTTAAGATTGGATTTGCCTGGTTAAGAGGCTCGATTTCATCAAACTTTGCAGGCCGAAGCTTAGTACCTTGCATCCCTTTCTTGATGAAATTTACTTTTTTCCCTCCAGTGCTTTTGCTTGTCTGCTGGGTTTAAAGCCTGATATTGGCTCAAATAATGTTAACTTACAAGAATCTTTGAACACTTACACGAATGTTACGGACGTTAACTAACATTCATAAGTAGTAACATTCATTAAATTTTGAAGTATTTTTATAATAAAGGTATAATACTATTTCCTAGAGAAAACCAAAATAGGTTAGTAGATAGTGAAGTTTGCACAAGAAACTGTTTAGCACTTAATCTGAATTAGTTATTTTTTAAGTAGTAAATGAAAAAATGGTAATATTCGTCAAAAGTGAATAAAAATACATGTTTTAGGGTCAGGCCAGGATCTTGCCTGACTGGATACACTAAGTAATAGGGTAAAACTAGACACTTGCACATTTGATTAGTGTCAGTCTAGCCACTCTTCCACTTTAAGTGTGTCTCTAAACTGGCATTAATATCCGTGAGGTAACTGTCATAAGAATTATGGGAGATTCCCCTTTAATTTTTTTTTCCCTTACACCAATTTTTAAAGTCAATAATTTTTTTAATCTTATTTTCAAAATGGACGAAACTTTGCAAATAACCTGATGAAAGTAACATTCGTGAGTTTTTAATTTTTTTAAAAATTTTGTTGCCGTAAAAAAATATTCTAATTCACTTTTAATAACTCTAAAAACATCCGTAACAGACCAGTATTTTTTTCGTCTCTAAGGTATGAGCTATTTCCTCTCAAATAAACATCAAATTCTGAAGACAAGAAATTTGTAAACAAAAATATTTTCACTCATAAAATAATTTAAATATCACTGTTATTATTATTTTTTTCTTTCTTTTTTTTATTCATTGTTTTTCTATTCCATTATAAGGCATCTAAAACAAGTTAAATCGATTTATAAAAAATTTTCGAAAATGAAAAAAAAAAAAATAAATATTGCATCAGATTAGTTTTGCGATTTTCACACCATGTTAAATATTATTGCTTCAATAATATTGACCGTGTAAGGCGGGCTTAAGTGTCATGTTTTTTGTCTGCATTGGAATGTTACTGATATCATGAAACGTAGTACTGACAAAATATTTGCTCTACGTCTGCTTTTAATAATACGATTTAATAGACCACGAAAATACTTCAAATCTCTATTTATTATTATTTTTACGGTAGACGAGACAGACTTAAGAAAATCATACTTCGAATAAGGAATAAATCACTTTAATTCCCTATAATTGAATAACCAATTATATATATATATATATATATATATATATATATATATATATATATATTCTTAATTCCTTATTTTGAAAATAATGTTTTCATGTTATGATAATTTTTTAAGTGGCAATTTAAATGAAGAGGGATTTTATTCGGTGTTTAAAAGTACTCAAATACTAAAGAGCTTAAGGTTGATGTATGGCAAAACTGTAATTTTGCACACACTTGGAATAATATACCATATTTATGGAAGATAGACCTCGTGATTTGCTAAAGTTGTATGAATCCTTTTCTTTATTGCTCTTAATTTTAAATAATTTCATTCTATTCTTTTTTTAATAATTAATTTCGAAAGCAATGATGGGTTGTGTGTTTGTACAACAGTGTTTTATTATTATTATTATTATTATATAAAGTAGTACTTCTTTCTGGAAAATGAGGAATTATGAATTTATTTCCAAATTTTCTTTACTTATTTTTATAGATTTTTTTCACTATTTTGCCACAAGATCACAATAAAACTCAACAGCTTTAATCTATATATTTCTCTTGACCTTTTCAGTAATCCTTAGTTCCCCTCTTCACTATCTAAAGACAAAATAACAAACTATCAAAAACAGCCAAATAATTGCTTACAATTACTTATTTATTTCTAACAATTCATGTTTAACAAATTTTCTCAAACTAAAAATTCTGTTACATACCTAATACCCCAGTAATATTGGATGACACAATTAATGTTACCATGTATAGGTTTCTTGGACATCGGCTCTAATTTACTCGGAAAATTCTATGTACGGTTCAAAGGTTGTATTTATTTGAAGGTTTGGAATTCGAACTCAAGCCGTTTGTCCAAAAACATGAATGAATGAAAGGAAGTATTAAAATATTAATTTTTTTTTCTAACGATGACCTCAATACGCTCTAAAAATTAAAGTTTAAAAGTTAAGTTAGTACAAACGCCAAGAAATATTCAAACAGCAATTTCCCTGTCTCTAAAATTATTATTTAAATATTTCTTGGACTCACAATCAGTTAAGAGTAATTACAAATATTTTGTAAAAGTCTTGGAGGAAATTTAATCCTCTATGAGATTGATTGATATGTATTTTGCACTGAAAAGTAGTTATTAAGGCGAAACCACTGAATATCTAACTTTTTTAATTTTTTGACATTTTGCAGATTGGTACGACCCCGTTTCTCAGTAACTGTTCCGAATTTTAAAAAATGGTAGGAAATTAAACGTTCTTTAAAATGGGCAATGTCAAAGTTTTACCTTAAATGCATTGTGGTTTGTCTCATGCATTCTGGAAAATGATGAATTTAAAGATGTTTTCACTATTTTGCCTCAAGGTCACAATAAAACTCAATAGCTTTAATCTATATATTTCTCTTGCACTGGGAGTGAGTTACTGAAGAATATCTGAAAAAAAGATAGGAGGATGACGAATTCGTAGACCTGTAAAATTTTATTGCAACCGATCTAAGGTGACAGAGCCTGCCAGGCAGAAGTTCATATTTCCAGTTTATTATGAGAGTATTTTCGGTCTAGACGATCAACAATTTTCTTGAAATCAGACACTTTTTTTGGGCTTAGCTCCCGGATTATGATCAAGTCTTGTTCCACATCTCTAACACAGCTTGTCCCGGGACGCCCTCTTCGTCTCTTGCTTTGAAACTCTTCTCTAATTATTTTCCTAGTCAGTTATTCATCCGGTAACCTCTCTGCATGAACAAGCCAACTTATCCTTCCAGCTATGGCAAACCTTAATATGTCCTCATCCTCTACGTGATCGTCAATTTAATTTAATCAACGCCTTAATATTTTTCTTTCGAAGACCCTTAGGGCTAACTGCTCGGAATCTTTCATGGTCCAGATTTCAGCTTCATAACACACTATTTGCCTAATCAGAGTTTTATTATACATTTTAAGCTTGGTTTGCCTGTTTAAGAGGCGCCATTTCATCAATCTTTGCAGGCCGAGGCTCTGTTATCTGTCATTATTATAGTTCTGATCTCTTGACTCCCCTTGTTATCGCAGTTAAATTCCACTCCAAGTTAGGCGAAGCGATCAACAGCTACAAAGCAATAACTGCCAACAACTAAATTACGCGGTCTTCTTACTGTGGAATTGTGTGCTCCAACACAATACCATATATTTTGTCTTCCCTTCATTCATTACTAGACCAACTTTTTTACATTCCTTGTCTACTTCCAGTAGTAATTCCTTTAAAGCGCTTTCACTTCAATTTAATATGACGATATCATCTGCATAGCCAGCAATTTGCTTTGGTTTGAGAGGTTACCAGTAAGTACGATTCTACCTACAACTATTTTTTATATATTTATCAACTATAGTAAAACATAACTAAATATTTTTTCAATATGGCCTGATAAGAACCCGGAAACGCTAATTAAAAAAAATATAAATAAAAAGTAATCATAATCCCTCAAAGTTCAACGTATGTTAAATCCTCACTTACAAACGAGGTGGTATGTTGGGGCAAGATCTGAAAAATGTTTTTAGAAGTTCAAACGTTTATTAACAGGGGCTGAGCAATTTTTCGGGCAATTTCTGTCAAATTATATCAATTGGTTGAAGCATCGGAATAATTCTATCTATTTTTAAAAACCGACGTTTCAGTTTTCATTACTGCAGATTTCTGTCCAGCACATAACATTAGGTTTTCTATAAAATAAAAAAAATAGACAAACTAGCCCTGCATAAAAAATTAACAATTTTTCTTCCTTCAACTATTATCCGATATTTTGGTATTATTAACACGACAATAATATTGAAAATTGCTGAGCATGGCGGAAAAACGATACCAGTTTATCACTATTGCAATCAAACTTATACTCTCGTTCCACCCTACGTCATCAACTTCCGAAAATTATCAATTAGTACTCCGCCTGTGTAATAGAATCTCGAGTAAATTTACGAGATTGACATTAGCTTAAAAAAAGGTTTTGAGTGGTTGAACTTGAACTACAGCGCAGTTAAGATAATACAGCAGGAGTGGGATGTTATTAGGAAAAAATACGATAACTTATTTTCCGTTGTCGGTGTCAAGAACAACAAAGCTGATAATAAAAAAACATTACTTCTAGTTGAGTCACAGTGACGTTATTATGTAAACACTCATTGAGAATGCGTTTGTATTTTTAAATTTGTAGAAAGATTATTTTTCTATCATTTAAGCAAATTTTGGGTAGTTTTGATGACTGATATTTTCCTCACATTTCTGGTACTGGTTGTGAAGGGAGTGTTGCTGCTTCCTCTTTGGACTCAGTAAAAGTGGTTGGAGGTAATGATTCTTTAAAAAAGCTAGTACTGTTTATTTTTTTCCCGAATCATTCACTCTTTGAATCAGATCAATGAATGAATCTCACGTCCTAAAACATGAATAGGAGTGTTGAGATTCAGGATTTTCTCAGGAATGATTTAGTAGATTTGGGATTTCACGGGATACTGTAGGCCTTGTTATTATTTATATTTATTATTTACAGCTATTTAGATCGATAAATAAATAACAAATTACGTTTATGAAAAAATAATTATAGTTCATCAATATTGTTTTATTTTTTTTAGTTTACAATAGCTGGAAGAGGCAAAAAAAATAGTAAACAAAATAAATGAAAATTGATGATCGCTGGCTTTAACATCTAGAGCACTTATGTTACACGGACTGATATTTGTAAAAATAAATCATTACATGTGAGACTTGAGGCATTTAATGGGGAACCTCGCAGAAATAATTATAATTTGGGCTCCTATTAAGAATTTTGTTAAATGTAAACATTATATATATATATATATATATATATATATATATATATATATATATATATATATATATATATGCACACAAATACATTTATATCAATCTTCCCTCAACACATGCCAACAACTTCTAAAGTAAGGGTCAAATTTTAATTATTTGATCATTACTAACCCAAAGTTTTAACAATAATTGTAAAAATTATATATGGTTTTTTTAAAAGAAACCATTCCTATACTTTTTTTAAAAATTAACCAAATAATATATTTTCAAATTTAATTAATCCTAATCAACTGGCTTTCTCCATACATAATGCCCTTATAGGTTTCTTAATTGACTGAAAAGAAAATGGCTCAGAGACATGCATATATACAACTGAATAATTTGGTTTATACAATTCTGTAAAATTCATACTACATTATACGATATAAATAAATATATATTTAAATTAAAATCATTTAGATAAATGAATGAATGAAAGAAACATTGCACCGACCGTTGAAGCTATGGACTGTACACTTTGGATCTAAGCCAGACTCTATACTCAAACAGCAAGTCATTTTTAGCATGAAGTTTTTATATGAATTCCTGTTCTTTAATACTATGAGAAGTCTATATATTTATCTTTTTTATTATATATATATATATATATATATATATATATATATATATATATATATATATATATATATATATATATATATTTGAATTGATACAAATGTATATACGTGCATATTAATTTCTACATGAATTATATTCTATAAACGAAATTCCTAATAGGATCCTAATTATCCTAGAATCCTAATTCCTAATAGGAATTATAATAAAATTATAATTATTGTGGTATTTTGAGGAAGTTTCAATCAAAATCCTTTGTCTCTCAATTTAAGATTTATAAAAAAAAAAGTTATTATGTATAACGTTTGATAAATTGCTTTGTATGATTCATCATACGATCCTAATTCACGAGCCTTTGTCTCCCGATATTACTACGAGTTGAAGTTGCTTTATCCTTCCTACCATCGTAAGTACATCCTGGCATCCTTCCTCTCTCAAGTCATCCAATCCCGCCGTCCATCATACGTTTTCGAACTCCTTCAATTCAAATCCTCTGTTCATTCTCGTCATACCCCTTCAGATTTATAGACACGGGTCCAGCGATTTGCAGCCTTCGACAGATCTGTTCTTGTTCGATCCTCATCCTTATGGAATTCCATTCCTCTTTCCACCCGTCACTGCAGTACTCTTCCCACCTTCAAATCCCGCTTATTCAATCACTTCTTTTCCATCCAATTCCAAAAAAAAATGCAAATAGATTTTCTTTTATTTCAATCAACATTTGTAAATATGTGAAATGAAATATGTTATTTCATTTCTAATTTTTTTATATCTTATTAACATAACAAGTTCGAGTGGTTTTCATTTTAAGGCGTAAACAATTAGACCGATCATCAATATCTATTTCTTATGCTAGAAGTTATTGCATTATGACTTGTTATAATTTTCATTTGTATTTTTTTTCTTTTAATTTATTTTTATTATGTGTTAACTCATATGTTCCGATTTAATCTACTCTAAGGCTCTGAAGCCGATCTATCTTTGCTGATAATTGTTATACTAAAGGGACTTGTCCCGGAATAAATAAAGAGTTTATTATTATTATTATAACGTTGACTATAATATTTTCGCTGGAAAAATGCCGTTGAGCATTCGGTCACAACACTAATAAACAAGTAAAATCGCACATCTGGACGACAACGTAAAAATAGCAAGTTAATTCAATATAATTTTATTTTATTTAAGTTTAATTGCAATGGGGCTAAGTTAGATTCTCTTAACGAACGAATAATAGATGTTAAATTCAGTTATCATTAATTTTCATTGTATTTTATTTTTTTGTATTTTCAGTTATAACTGTTGTAAATATATTTTCAAAAATACTGATGAACATGACCATAATTTTCTCAATCAATATCTTCATAAAATCAATATCATTCAAAAATGTTTAGCAAAATATTTCAAATTTAAAATTATAATATTTTATTCTCTTCAACGTTTTTTTTATGATTTTGATATTTCGTTCTCCATTAAATTACCACGGATTTTCCTTCAGATTCAGTCCGGAAATGTTATGATTAGTTAAGTAAAATAGCAAAATATTTTGAATTTAAAATTATAATATTTTATTCTCTTCAACGAACTTTTTATGATTTTGGTATTTCGTTTCCCATTAAATTGCCAAGGATTTTCGAGATTTCGTGACACGGAAGTGAAGTGTTATCGAGTTTTTGAATTGAAGTGTTTTTTTGCTGGGGCCAACACGGAAATAGTTAAAAGATTTCAGTACCGGATGATGATTCAGGTACTAATGATGTACCTAATACTTGAAAAATGTCCAAACCACCGTACTGCATTATTTTTAAATATATATCTTGTATATATAAGTAAGGTATTATAAAAATAAAGATATGACAAAGAAATGAGCCAACATGTGAGAACATGCCAACAAACAGGTAAAGAAGGTCGTAATTATGGACTTAACGGTATTATGGGGATACAGTGTAATCAGCACCGAGCTGCCCTGCTTGTCCATTAATTATATATATTGGATCTCATTATATCTGCTGATTGCATCTATTGGCACAGGCTTGGATATTAATTGAATCCTTGAGTTGGGAATCCCCCATTAGTCACTTTTAGGGGGATATTTAAAATTCGACGGATTTACATCCTGCTGAAATAGAGACGTGTTTTTGGACAGCCCCACAAGTCCGAAGCATTTTTGTTGTATTAGAAAGACGGCTAGTTATTATTTAGTTGAGATATGCTTCAAGTCAAATATTTTCCAGTGATCCAAATGTGATAGGAATGAAGAATCGAAAGGAGACTAATCTAGTCTGAATAAACTTTAATAAACAATCTTATCATAAAACAAACACTCAATAAGGTCAGCCACAAGTTAATTATCAGTCGTTATGGGTTGCCTTGAACTATATTGCATTTCTCTGGACTGTTTTCCGAAAACACGGTCTCTATGGTTTTACAAATCAACGATTCAAATAATAAAGACAAAAAAAAATTACGTAAACATATTTTTGGTATGAACATGCGTATCACTAAACAAAATAAAAAAATGGAAAAAGGAACTATTCATTTCTTGAAAATGCTCTTTTTAATTGCATAATGCTATAATTATGTATTATTCTTTATCGTTAATTGTCGCAGATTTATCAAAAAAAAAGTATTAATAATAATAAAACGGTTCACCTAACCTATTTCAGGTCAACAACTGCGCTGAACAAAGAATTTAAAAAAAAAAATTATTAATAATAATATCGACAAATGGACTGATTCCCAAGTCAACAGTGGCAGGCACAGATGGTTTAGAATTGCCTCTTGACATATTAAGAGAGGCTTAACAGACAGTTCTCTTGGATGCTGCTAGAATAGTACGAACATTTTTAAATGTCTTAAAATATTAATTTCTGATGGTGGTTGCACTAGTCCCCCGCCTCAGTTCTGTACCCGCAAACGTGAGAAAAATCAGATAATAAATATAATACTAATAATAATAATGATACTAATGCGCATTCAGTATTAGGTTCTTATTACGAAAAATTATTAGCCAATAACATTATCCTACCAGAAGACTTCTGTAAAGGAATAACTTACTTAATCCCAAAATCAGCTAAGGATCCTCTTGATCCTAAAGATTATAGACCTATCACATTCTTAAATGGAGCTTATAAGTTATTGACATCTATGATCAATTGTAAAACAACAGAGCAGGTTAACAAGTATAATACGTAGTAAGGTCCATAAGATTTCTGGTTACCCTCGTTCCCCTACTTCAAGCAGGCTAAAACTTAACCGTCGTGCACGTCTATGGCTGCACTCTCCGTACACATCACCCGAACTTCGTCAGTCTGTATCTAACCTTGAAGGAATCTGTGAGTTTCAACAATGTTCAAGATCGAATACCGAGTAGTTATTAAATTCTTGTGTAAAGAGGGTCTTATTTCTGTGCAAATTAAAGAGCGCTTGGATGGTGTGTATGGGTAAGTCTTCCCCATCGTATTCCACTGTAAAAGAATGGGCAAAATTATTTAAGTTAGGGAGAGATAGTATGGATGACGACCCGCATCCTAGCCGCTGTGAATTTCTGAATCAATCCAACTTGTGGAAGCTGAATTGCTGTCTGATCGGAGGCTGAAGACTAAATAAATAGCAGCAAGGTTAGAGCTTTAAAAAAACAGTGTTCTGAGGATCATTAAAGAATATTTTAATATGAGCAAGGTGAGTGCAAGATGGGTTCCAAAAATCATTCGTCTGCTCAAAAAGAGACCGCTGCTGCATTGAACTTTTACAATGGCTTAATGCCGTCCCAAAAAATTTCTTGGACTCAATTGTAGCTTGGGATGAGACAATGATACTATACTATGACCCATTCAGCAAAAGAGAGTTCATGGATTGGAGAAGGCCAGGAGAAACACATCCTCTTACGGTAAAAGTCGTCATTTTTTGGGCTCATAGAATAGCAACAGAATCAATTCAGCATATCACATCAGGTTGCCAGGTAATCGCTGGAAACGGAATATTTGCTGAGGCATAATAATATGGCAAAAATTGTTCACCAAGAATGGTCAAGAAATTTAAAATTTTGGACGACACCTGCCCTTATTATAAGTACAGCCCACAACCATTAATTGATAGACGACACGTCAAATTGTATTGGGATCAGGCCATCATAACTGACCACACTATATCCCACAACAAACCCGTCTCGAAGGGAGAAAAATATGCAAAGATCATTGAAATAGGAGTACCATCAGATGACAATCTTCAGACTGTCGTTTCAGAAAAAGTTCGAAAATATCAGAATCTGGGTGAGGGGCTGAAGCAATTGTACAAACTGGACAAAATGAGGGTTTTACCTTTGATCATTTCGACAAATGGTTTGATCCCAGAGATGACGGTCAATAACATTAAGGATTTGGAACTTTCTACTAGTTACTAAAGTTTCTACTAGTTCCTTGTTCCGTTACTAAAGTCCTTGTGCATGAACACAACCCTTAATTCCAACTCTCATTGTGTATACTATAGGAATGTTTTTATTCCTACTATTTATGTCTACTTTGACTAATCCTTTAATTCCTTCTAACTTGAGTTAGCTTTATGGGGCCATTTACAGTTTTAAAAGGCACGTGCAATGCCAGCAAAAAAAACCGTGATTCGCGGTCTTTTGAGAAATTAGTGGAAAAAAGATTTAAGTGCAAAGGCAGCCGTCGAAGAAATTTGTACCATAGAAAGAGAATCAATTATCCATCGAAATATTGCCGCACAACCCAGATCAGGTCGCCCATCGGTCGTTGATGATGGCGTTCTTTTTGAATGTAACATGCAACTGCTCGTGATTTATCGGCCGTAGTAGGGACTCAAATCTATGCTGTGAACAGCTAGACAGAATTTTTACAGTTTTGAGTGCAAAGCACCCCGCTTTGATCAACAGGAACCAAGCCATTTTGCAACACGACAATGCCCCTGTACATCGTTCTCGTTTGAAGAAGGAAAACTTATCGGAATTGCAAGGAGTAAACGTTTTGCCTCATCCTGCGTATAGCCCAGCTATTGCACCATCAGTTTATTTAGATCAATAGCTAATTTTTTAAAAGGTCGGATCTTTGATAATTATGAAGACGAAAAAATTGGATGTGAAGAGTCCTTTGCCTCAAAACAAAAGGAGTGGTACCGGCATCAAATCCAATTACTGGCAGAAAGATGGATCAAAGCAGTTGAAAACAATGGACTTTATTTTGAAGAGTAGTATTCTGAAATAAAGCTATACTAATGCACAAGGTCTTTTATAACAACCAGTATCAACAGTTTGGAACAGCTCGGGATTGCTAGTACAGTTAGAAAATGCATGGATATTAAAGAGTAAATATTCTAGCCTTACCCTTGACCTAGGTCCGGGTAGGTACTATTTCCGGCAAATACCGAGAAAAAGGGAAATTCTTTAAATAATAATTAAAAAATGGGGTTTAAAACACACAATAAACGTACTTGCCCCACAACTACTACTGCTTGAATAATCACTCTTCCAGATATCTTGCACGCACTTACCTCTTAAGACTACAAACGTGTACTAAGTATTACTAAATTGAATTATTAATCTCATGATAATAGGCGTGGTTGAAACTTGAGCTTATATTGGATTATTATAAGATTATTATTATAGATTATTATATTAGGTTATAAATATTATATCCAAATATAATCTTTACATATAATCGTCTAAGGAACATTTAAAAAAAAAAAGGAAAAATCTAGTTTCAAAAATAAAGCTTTTACAGTTATGTAAAGCCGTACTTCGTAAAATCTAGTGTGCGCTTGTTTTTTCACTGACTATTCATTATCACAACCAAGTACTTGTTTAACTTAATGAACTAAACATCGACAAATCTTAGTACTTGCTCTTTTAATAATACTGTACAATGCCCGAAAACTAGATGCCTCTCCACAATTCAATGATCGAGAGCGATTTACATTCGAGATAAACACCACACTCTAACTTTTTTTTTAGCCTACCAAGAAGAAAGCGGAGTTGTGGAGAACGAAAGATCCTTGAAGAGCAACCATTGTCAGGCACCCTGAGGTCATAACGGGTCCTGGCATTGGACTTTCATTGATCTCCTTCAATACGACCATTAGCTGGTCTATTGGACTGAGAATCTATCCTGTACTGCGCTCTACAAAGCTAAGGAGTAATAATTTTGTTGCAACTCGGGTTCAATCGCCTCTTGCAGAAGAAGTGTCGAAACATTTCGAGTGGCGATGTTCAACCTCCTTTATAAAAGTACTTTCCGTCTTGCTACACGATTTTTCTTGTTACAAGCATAATTTCACAAGGAAATGCACAAAAGCAATAATTTGCGTATTCTGAAATACATAATTAATTTACTAAATTTATAAAAGAAAATAATAACAATTTTCTGAATTTTAATACCTCTATTATTTGATAGTTGAACAAAAACTATATTATTCTTAAGTCCTGAAGGTCTTCAAATTAAAATTAAAAATGCGTGCAAATTGTCAGAAACAAAACAAGACCTTGTAATTTGAAATTTTTGCTGTATAGATTCCTGGTACTTCTTGGTATCATCTTTTGTCGTATTTTATATTTTCCCAAAAATAATAGACTATTGGAGTATGTCGAAGCACATATCATGCATCGTGCATTTTACATACCCGTTTCCTAACTCCTAGAACAAGATTATGGGGATTTCGAGGATGTCTGATATATATGTATATATTTTTTCCTCGCTACATTTTGCCAATTCCAATAGTTCCCTTTGGATTAAATAAGCTGAAATTCGATATGTAGGGTTGTTTTCTAGGCAGAACAATACCATAAAAGTGGGGATAAATATCAGCCAAATTTTCTGTATGTTTACATGAAATTTCGAATTTTTTAAGCTTCCACGTTCCCTTCGAATTGCCTTAAAGGGTTGAAAATATGTATGTGAATTGAGCTGGTATTATACAAGTGCCTTTCGTGGGTCTCAACTTTTTTCTCGCATTCCACTTGGTTTTTGCGCTTTTTAAGGTTTCACGCACTTCTAGAGTCCCTCCAAATGGAGTTATGGTTGAAAATTTGTTGTATTTGAAAGGCAATCAAATTCTCTACAAAAAAAAAAAGTCTGAATCGAACCAGTATGGGCATTAGCTACAAAGCTATTTACCTTTTTAGCTATGTAAACTTTTATACTTGAAAGTATTGAGCGAAGGTTCCCATTAAAACCACATATAAAAATAAATAATTAAAAAATTATTTTTCCTTGAAAATGACAGACTTTTGCACTGTATCGAAGGTCATCGGAGGTGGGTGGGAATGCATTTTATATCCGGTTCACAATTTTGGGAATTTCTCTGTTGAATCAATTGAGCTGAAATTCGCTATGTACGGTTGTTTTCTAGGCAGAAAAAGGATTGAAAATTTGTATGCGAATTGAATTAGTGTTAGAGCCTTTTCTCTTAGTGTTAGAGTCTCTCCCACCTTAGTGACGGAGCTCTGCTGCAGAAATTTGTTTTTGTCCACCCAATACGCATAGTGTGTCATTATAAATTTTAGTTATATTATACCATATATTTGTATTAAATTTTGGTTACAGTAAAAAATTAATGATACAGAAAAAAAAGAAAGAAAAATTACTGTAAGGATATTACTGGAACTCGTATCTCCCCTATCATGTCCAACTATCGAATATGGAAAAATGAGATTTTCATATTCGGTACTTTAAAACGCGCTAGATGAGGCACGCATTGTGGCAAACTCTTTAATTCCTATCCTCCAAAAAGCACAAGGCCTCCATCCATTGAGGATTATTAATTCAAGACATTGCCTCAACTCGAATGTTTCAAAGTGACGAATATAAAAATGATGAAATTCCATTTGCATATTCGATATTTGGACTGTCTTGTGTCTTGAGTCTTGAGTGATTTATGGTCTGTTTATTTTTATCTTTTTTCGACTTCCGACGTGAGATGTGTATCTCTGATCTGCATTTATGTGATTTAATTTTTTTTTTTTTTTTTTTTTTTTTTTATCATGATGATGCCAAAGTTAGCGAAACCTTGACTAATTAGTATTTTACAAGTATGTTGAAGTAGGATAAGTGTAATCAAAAAATCGATATTTACACTTCAGATTATAATAGCAATAGAACTAAAACAGCTATAGTTTTTTATTTTTTTGAGAATATTATTACCTATCAAACCATTAACCATCGACAAATATAAAATTTCATTAATTTATTCTAATAGCGTGCCACAAAAAAAATTATACTTCCTCCCAAATATCAACAAATAATTACATTTGTCACGAATGCTATAGGACAAAATCTAAGCAGCGTACATATCGTCCCTACCATATCCAAACTATCGAACATGCAAAAATCCGATTTTCATATTCGTCTCATTGAAACGCACTAACTGAGTCATGCATTGCGGTAAATTTTAGAATTCATACTTCTCAACGGTTGACGGCTGATACCTTTTAAAAGGTTCTATAAATAATGAAAAATTCAGTTTCACACATACACAAAAAAATGAACCTAATTTCGTAATTTGGGAGGAAGTATAATTTTTTTTGTCCCACAATATTGGGATAAATCAATGAAATTTCATGAATGTCTTAGGAACGTTTACTAGTAGCGGTTGGAAAGTAACTAAATCGCGGCTAGCAGAAATCTCGCATCTCCCAATAAATATGAAACACTATAAATATGGGCATGTGCCGGTTTCTGCAATTTACGATGCAAGAAGGTATGATTACACTTGCCCCACCTTGGTAACCCTGAAGCCATAATATCTTTACAATAAAAAATGTTAACCAATTACATACCAGGTACAGTAAACCAGTAATTTAATAACAACAGGAAAAAAATCCAAACTGTAATTTTTATCGAATTATTATTATTAATATTTAATTATATTAATAGATTAACAATAATAATTCAACGAAAAATTATTGTATGAATTTTATTGACTTATGAAATGTCAGTATCTAGGGTAGGAGATAAAAAAAAAATTTAACGATATTATTTTTATATGAAATAACTTCTTTTAGCTTCAATGCATATCTCCCAACACTTAACAAGGTTTTTTTTTATCGGCTATTCGGAAAAACTTTTTGGCTTTGAATTAATAAACCCGAGATATGAAAATCTTACTTCGTTTTCATATTCGAATATTTAGTTTATTTAAAAATGCCCCAAGTGCTCTGAAAAAAATAGAATACAGTTGGAGGTCAGGTGGATGCGGTAGAACTTCAATTTTCAGATCACTTAATTTTATCTGAAGTTAGCTGGCAAACATTTTGCATAGGCTGACCTGAAAATTAAAGTTCAGCCACATCCATTTTCACCTGACTGTTACCGATTACTATTTACTTTCACAACGCTTGACGAATTAAAAAAAACAAAAACGTATATTTCAAAATGAATAAGAAATAAAATTTTTATTTCTCGATTAGATCGGCTTAAATTTATTAAGGTAAGGTGGAGTAAGTGCGTTCCTGGGGTAAAGTGCGTTCGCACAGCCTCTAAAATATATAAAACTAGTCTAACAGTATTAGTCAAATGCTCAGAAAATGTTGTTTATTTATTATATATGAAGGTTATAATTTTATTTTGACAGTATTGGACTAATATTATACCGTGTAGAGCCGGTGAATGCTCTTTCCCATCTTATCTTAATCTGTATTATATTTTTCCTAAATCGAAGTTACGGAAGTATACTCTTTTATGGTATGTACTATATACTTTTTAATGTCAAAACAAAGCCTCACGTCTCTCAAAGAGTAGTAAAGTAACTAAATGATCAACTTTTGGCCAATTCAGACATCATTAAGATAAAAATATAAGTGCATACATGAGGGAGCACATCTTACATCGACAGTCTAAAAAGGACTACGGAAATAGAGATAGTAGGGACCATGTAACAATTTCAATTTATCCTTGTTTTCTCCTCCATTCTTTCTAATATTCCTTCATTATTTCCCCATGTCTCATTCTTCTTTCTTCAGGTCACTTATGCCCGAGTTTCCTTTTAGTTCTTCTTCGGAATCCATCTTAATTCAAAACCTTATTTTTAAAAATCTCTCTTTCCATAGTTTCCTCTTCTCTTATTTTATTTCTTTTCAAATCTTTCTTGACCTCTTAAATTCTGCTTGCTGCCGACTTTTTCTTTCAAAACTTTGTTTAACCTAAAGTTTTTTTTTTATTTTATAATAATTTAAAACTTTTAATATTAATAAAAATCGATACTTTATATCCCAAGTTGGTGGCAGAAATAATTGCTTCTGTTAAGGTTTTCGTGTTGAAAAATTTTGTTAAATTTCCACGATATCCGATGGAATTTAGGATGGATATTTTTTTCTATCTCAACTGAACATTTATCAAACGACGTGAATAAATAGTCTATAATTTCTGTTTAAAAAAAGTATAATTGATCTTGAATAAAATTATGTTATTTGAGACGTACAACCTAACAAGGTGAGAGCTACGAATTATTAAAATCAACGTTCATATCTATATTATGCAATTATATAGCTCAAGTTGTGGAAACAGAAACATTTCTGTGCTAGTTTATAATTAGTATTTATATACTTTACAATCGAATTCACATTAATTATGAATTGATTTCACTTACATGTTTAAAAATATTTTTAAAACTTGGTACAACGGTTGATGATATATCAAAGAAACATTCAACGTAGAGAGTTTCAGGAAGTCGTCTAGGGCCGGGAACTTTCACTTCTCAGCTCGCCTCAGAGCACACAGTGGAATCTAACTTTGTTCCCCAATACTTCAATTACACTCGATATCAGTTTATTCCTCAAAATAAATATTTAATTAATAAAAAAGGGCAAGATTAAAAAACAAAAAATATATACAAAAAATTATTGTTAGGATAGAATTGGAAAATTACAAAAACCAAGACTTAAGTCCCTCAAAAAGAAGTAAATAACTGAGCAGTCAACGTTTCGCCAAATCAGGCATCATCAAGACAAAATATTAGACGATTCATCTTTCAAAAGATAAAAATTGGGATTTAATAATATTTATAATAATTAATTAATCATAGATTTAAAAAAAAGGACTACTACTAAACCCATGAAAAATATAACTTTTAGGGAGTCATGAATGGCGTTATGTTCAATAATGAAATAAAAAAGGAAAAAAGTGAAAATAAAGGATAGATAAATGATAAAGAATACCATTGAAAAAGTTATTACCAAATTGACTATTTGACTGTACTAGTCATATATATATATGCTAATGTCTATATTATGTAATGTTCTGGTGGGTCTAAGCAATCCACAACTGGGTCCCAGGTAGTCAGTCCCAAGTTAAGGAACCATAGTAATTAGCAAAAATACCACACCATGGCGTCATCTTAAGATATAGTTCATTCTTGTTATACTTGGTATAGTGAAGTTCTCCAAAAAAATTAAATTCAATATTAATAAGTTAACTCCGGCTCTCCGCTCTCGAAATGTTTTTTATATTTGTTATTTTCCACTACAAATAGCAGCCAAAACCAAATAGGATATATCAATTAAAAATAAAAATAACAAATCGTTAGCGATCCATTTTCGTAAACAAGCACTGATACTGCGGTTATTTTAATTAAATAACTGTGGATCTAACAAATTAAATCGTATTTATCAACAGGATCTTCTCTCATATAAGCAAACAATCTGCACCTTCGAGTTTTGTTTACGTTTAATATCATATCATTTGTAAGCTCATGATTATATGGTAATAAATTATAAATAGCCAATACTTGAAAAACTAAAAACATTAAAATAAAATTTAATTTAAATTAAAAAATAAAAACCTTGACCCATTATTCCTAAGGACAAAATGTACTTACATATTTACTTAAGCGCGTTAGTGGGTAGCTAGTGAAGTTGAACATTGAACATTAGTGGCTACACTATAAAAGACTGCTAAGTCGGGTTCCTTCTACTACATGTTATGGTCCTTTGCAAGTACATTTCGTCATCTGTGCATGTCAAAATACAGAAAGCTTCTTGCATCTGTACATTTAAACACACAGAAAGTAAATTAATGTTGAGTAAAGAAGAGCCTAAATTTTCGTTTGGGTGTGGAAGGCACCCGACTACAACACCAAGTTTCAATATTCATGGGCGCCAACTTCACTAACTTACCAATGCGCTTAAGTGGATTTGCAAGCACGTTCCGTTCCTTCGGACGAATAGGGTTGTAACATATGAAAGTTATTTTCGTAGTTGGGTTTTTTTAATTATTTTTTATTAAATTAAAGTTTTTCTGTCTCCTTTTTAATAATAGTATGATCAAGGCGGTAGGGATATATTTTCCTAATTAATGCAAATTAATTAATTAAATATATCAAAATGCGTTTTGGATAATTCGTTTTAACTTTAATTACCCTTTAAAATGACATGCAATGTTTATGCAAGGGTCATCTGCAAGTCTCAAAGTTTGGACGCGAATAAGGCGCATATGTGGCCCCATAAAATATGTTTTAGACGACTTAAAATGAACACTCAGTGCATATAGAATATTTAAATATTAATTTTATATTAAATAATTGGCCTTATTAATAATATAGGAGGTCAGGGTGTAGGGTTCAGACTAGTACAAAAAAAAAAACACTACTTATTAAATATCAAGCTGCGGCCAACCGTGCAGGGCTTCTTCAGGGCTCAAGCATGCGCAATTACTCCTGAAAAAGCAGCTAACCTAAGCTGGTTAAATAACAGATAAATATAATAATAATGGAAAAACCAAATTTAAACAATTATATTTTCTTCCAACAAACTAGTTATGGTTATTCCATAAACTAGTTAAAAGCTCAGAAATTTTTCGGAGGAGATGTCTTGAAGAAATATAATTCGACAGAAGCTAAGACAAACATTTTTAAACACATAGATAGCAAATGATCATCGTGAATTTCAAATTACATTAATATTTATATGATGAGTTGCAATGTCGAGCGGGAAAGTAGGGCAAACTCACAGCTCATTAGCAGTTCGAAATTCATTACATCCCACCCTGATCCGAATGAGTTCTATGTAAGATGGGCACCGAACACTTCAAAATGGTGATTAATTCTATGCATAATCGTTAATACAGTAACAGTATATCCTCAATCAACTTCAATCTGCTATATATCCTAAATCAACCTTGCAATGATTAATATCGAAATGAACCGATTAATTGCGGAATATAAAATGGGAGAGGAAGAGAAGAAAGAAAGATATATAGTAAACAAAGACTGGCTTGGATATATATAGACATTGATTGGCTATCTGTATAAACAAGTTAATAATATGGTTGCGTATTAAACAAGAGTCAAGTGTTTATGTGTATATATACTCGTATATATGAATATGTATAAAAATATATAAATATAGAAGAGCAAATAATTAACGAGAGACATAAAATAATTATTAGGATATAAGTGGAAAATTCCAAACACAAAGCCTTGATATATAATATTATTATAATATGTATTTGTATATGTAGAGATACAAAGTATTTATATATACGATATATATTTTTGACATCTTATATTAGAGACCGTAGGCTTTGTGTTTGAAATGTTTCATTTATATCCTAAAAATATACTTATCAAATTTACTTTTTATATCTTGCGAAATTTGTTAATATTTACTCTTTGTATAATTTTGTTTTCACTTGAAAGTGGAAATTCTTTTAATTCTTTCTATTGGTAATTTTTAAATATTTATCTGAAACTTTATTTCACTTGTCTTTAAGTTTTCTTACACATTTCTTTCTAGTTTGTTGTAAATTTGAATGTAATTCATTAGTATTTCTTGATAAAAAAAAAAAAATGTCTTATCACAAAGAAAAATAAATAATTATTCTATGCTTTTTTTATTTATTTATTGAAACCCGTCTAGAACTTTTTTTTATAATGATAATACAAATATAGTAGCATGTTATAATTTTAAAAGCCACTTACATAATGATAATGGCAAAAAGCGGATTGATTCACTAGAAAAAAATCCACAGTGGTTGCACAATGATGTTTCCATTAATCATAAAGTGTGTGGGTGTGTCTGAGGAATGGTGGGAGAACCTCAACAATAGATGAACCCTATTGTCACACAATATTTCGTTTCGCTAAAATATCTGACCATGAGGTGGAAAAAAAGTTTTCAAAGAAACATAACACTGAAATACTAAGTTAGGAATATAAATATAGGAATTTATGCATACCAGTGGCGTAGGCAAGGGGACGAGGATCAGGGAGTTATATACCTTCTCCGAAATGTATGATTTTCATACCCACCAACATAAGGTATTTTGTATTTTGAGCAATATTTACCTCTTGACCTCCTGCTGCGAGAAGATTACTTCCGGCACAAGATAAGGAGGGAAGGCCCAACGGATCTACCGGCGGATCTCCGGGTGAGGATCAATGCAGACCCTAGCAGTTGGAAGAGAATCCTTCGGGAGTATACAGTAGAAGAATGGAACCGGCGGTGGGTGACTACCACTAAAGGGGCTACCTTAAGGAAGTTCTTTCCCACCGTCGGATCGCGACTGGAAACGACATGGGTCCTCCCGGACTACAGGGTCTCACGGGGCATGGGAGTTTCAGAGCGAAGCTTTTTAAACATGGTATAGACATCGATCCCCTATGCCCCAGTTGTACGATGCATATATTTGGCGATTACAGAAACTTGTTTTATTACTTGCCTTGTTCTTATCAAATCCCCTCCCTCCACCGAAAAAAAAAATCTCCGTACGCTCCTCATGTATATAAACAAGCACGTTTGTTTCGTTTGATATAAACTATTAGTCCAGTAGAGATAGTTATTTTTTTTTATATTATATTATTACTATGATAATGTGTGTAGAGGTGGTGTAAAAGTGAAATATTTACTATTTCTTGGTCACAGATCTGAAGAGTCCATTGAATAATATGTAATGAAAACAGTATTTTTTCACGGAGCGAAGTATATGAACAGAATTTTTTTATTCAAAACTGGCGTTAGATTAGGTTTTAGTACTAAGAAAAATATTCAAGTTTTCAGAAGAATTTAAAAAAAATAATTTTTTTAAAATCAAAATCGGTGACGGACACAACGTGCACTCCCTTGTTAGAGATAGTAATAATATTTTCGTCTTCAAGTAACTGAAAATGTTTTGCATAAAAAAATATATGTTAAAAATGCTTAAAATTATTACACTAAATGATAAATTTTTTAGTTTATTTTTTAGTTGTATTGCATCCAAAAAAATAAAACACATTTTTTGTGTTTTTTAAATGTCTGCGGTATAGTGATTGCAGAGCAGTCTATATCTTTTCCCTATCTTCATAAATGACCGAGATATGGGCACATGAAACCTTTAATAGGCCGCCATTTTACAATTAAATGGCTGACGGTTAATGTAGATTTTCGAGGATCATCCAGGGGTGACCTTTGATTTGGGCGCCAAATCTAAACATTATGCTATATCTCCAGCCATTTAGTATTGGAGAAAAGCAGCGGACGGCGGATGGACTTTTTTTTATTTGATCGGTGGATAAAGTGAAAGCTAAAACCTCAAATTCTGAGAGAGGTTGCAATATTTGTTTTTTTGGTTGATTACAAAGGTTCCTTATTGAAAATAATATACCAAAAACAAAAGAAAAATTATTTACATTATATCATTATTTTAAAATTAATAAAATAAAAATTAACTTTTTATTGAATTGATCGTTAGTATATATTTACATTCCATCATTACATTATTTTTATATTCATAAAAATAATAACTTTTATCATTTAAAGATTATTAATATAGTTTGTATTTTATTTCAGGTAATAATCACTGATTCTTATTGAGACTTTTGGTATAGGCGTAAGTATGTTTATATTATTATACTATGCAAAAAATTATTATTTTATGATAATTATATTGAAAAACAGATCAAAATAACAAGAGAAAAGAAAAGTACCAGACCTTACTAAAAAAAAAAAAAAAAAGAAAAAGAAAAATCAACAGAGCCTTCAAAAAATACGATCACCGTAACATAAAGATGCGTTTATATAATAATAATAACTTAAATTCACATTTAACTAATATTAAAGACAAGATAGAAATGCTGGAAAAGATGTAATATATAAAATAAAACATGAAAACTTAGAAAAATCGTATACTGGAGAGACATCAAAGAAATGAAATACACGAATTTTACAACATATAAGTAATCGTAAAAACGTAAAAGATGTTCATGCACAGCTAAAGATTTAGTATAACACAGTATTGCAACTAAATACAAGTTCAATTTTGATAATACTGAGATATTAAATAGGGAAAGTAATAACTAAAAGCAGAAGAATATTTGGATAAATATAGTTTTACTACTATATTCTATATTATATAAATATACTTTTAGTACTAAATAAAATGACTAATAGTGAAACAAATAAGGAAAATGTTTAGGAATTAGCTAAAAAAAAAAAACAGAGGAGAGGAGGAGTAAGATAACTGTAATAGTAAGAATTAGCAGATAGTCAAAGGTTGTGTGATAGTGAATCAGAAAACGTAGTTCAGATAGTCATTATGGAAAACTTTTAGAAATGACTGTTAAAAATGACAATATATTATATAAATAATGTATGAATGAGAAAGTAGACTATAAGGATTAATGAATGAATCAGTAAAATTTATGATTAAATAATGCAGTTGGGTGAGGTAATTAATTTTAATTTGCAATATTTTTAATGCATAAAGTATGTTAATAAGAAGCTCATGAAAATGAGAAAAAAACGTTTAAAATAATTATATGAAAAAATAATAAATAAATGAGGAAGATTGGAGATTAATTATTGATATCATTCGTTTCGAACTTTATCATTCTGCTATTTGTGCTTAAAACATTATCTGTCAATTTAATGAAAATTATATTAACAGTCAGAAGGGTAGAGTAAGCAACTTTGCTGCTACAATACCTAATTTATAATTTTGGTCACTCCTTTTTTCAATAAAAGAAAAAAGTCAGTAAGCACGTATTTTATAATGTTTACAGTCTACAAATATTTCAATTTACGTATTTATATAACTCTAGAGAATTAATGGGATATAAATAGTGCCTCTATAGTACAAGAACATTTAATCTTTACTCTTTACTTTAAAAATATATTAAATAATAGTGGAAATTTTAAGCATTTTCATGGGCCTAGCCGGTGCATCGGCCACCCTTTCCAACGTTGAAAAAAAATTACAGTTAATCTTCGCAAACTGTAGTTAAAGATTTAATTTTTAAAAATACAAATTTGTGTACATTATTTTCATTATTATTGTGTTCATCATCAGTTTTGGTTAATGATTCCGAAGTACGTAAACGCGGGCTGCTTAGGCTATAAGTAAAAAAATAAAACATACTCTCTTCCTCTTAGAATTCTTAGAAACTTCCTAAGGTAGTTTCAGCGAGGCAGCAGCTCCAACCAGGTAACAATGGCAGTGTTGGGTAAAACGTAATTTCAATTACAATTACTTTTCTGTTACTGTAATTTGGAATTGCAGAAATAAAATTACAATTTCAATTACTTAATGAACCACTGTAATTATAATTTTGGGCCGCAATAACAATTATTAGTTGAGTCAAAGTAATTGCAATTACAATTAAAATTTTGCAAGGCCCTGGGTGGTACGATATTGAGGGACCCCTTCTTAATTAGAGAGTTTTGGAAGGAACTGATACCAGAGCCGGATTTAGGATGGAAGCAAGCTTAATTTTGCATCCGTTTTTCATTCATCCTCACCCCTTAATAAAAGTCAACAACAGTATTTTGTAAATATATGTATACATACATCTATATATATATATATATATATATATATATATATATATATATATATATATATATATATACATATATATATATATATATATATATATATATATATATATATATATATATATTTATATATTTATAAATAAATATCATTACGTCATAACATTAAATCATTTTTTCGACTGAGTTAAGGTTAAAACAATTAAAAAACTGAAGCAAACATTTTTTTCCTAAACTAAAAATAAAATTTCGTTCGAAATCTAAATTCTGCCGTCTGGAGCAAGTTTCAAATATACTTTTCATTCACTTTCTTTAGCCCAAATTAGTTTTAAATAGGTGAAATCACCTAGAGCAAAAGTGACCCATATAGGTAACAAAATTAGCCCAGGTAAAAAAAAAATAAATAAAAATCCCTTAAAAAAAAATGAAAATTTTTATAAATTCATTTATGATAGTCTACTTGTGTAGAACGGTTATCATAGATTAGAAATAGAAACATACTCAAGATTATCGAGACTTGATTCACAAACTTCCAAAAAGTGGGCCAGAGTAGCTCGCATTGACGGTATTTTTAATATTTTTTTCAATAATTAATAATAAACTTAACAAATAATTAGTAATAAACCGCTGCGTAATAATTTGCTTCGTTTTGGGTACTGATTCCGTTGTTTGCCTAAAAACGAATTTCCTCTTAAGTGTTTATTCTGAAAAGTTATCAATAGTTTAGCAATATACTCCTAAATGGCCTTTGATAAGGCGGTTATGGCTATTTAATTGGATTTTAAATATTTATAATGCCAATGCCGTATTTCAAATTCCGTTTGCAAATTTGTATGATGTAAGCTCCCAATAAATCATCTCTTTTAGGCACTCTGAAAACGCCGCTTCTCCCTCATAATTTCTATGTTGTTTTTGTTTTTCTTCATTGAAAAAAAAAAAGAAGACCCTTTAATTATTTATCATTGTAGAAAAAGAATGAGAAATAACTAAAATAGTCTATAACTCATTTTCAGACAGCTAAAGGCAAAACCAACTTCATAAATAAATTACGTATATATTCTAGAGTTTTAATGTTTACAATAGAACATATATATACAAAGACATTCATTACCTAAATGGTAAGTTATATTTAATACCGATAAGATGTGCTGCTGGGTTCTGCCCATGCCTGACAGCTCATTTCCTATATAACAGGCAATTTTTTGGTTGTCAATTCCTTATTTGAAAAGTACGCATTAATATTTGAAAGGCGAACTAAATGAGTAAATAATAATTTAAAAAAATACAAACAATGGAATGTAAATATACGAACGACTATCCTTACTGCTTTGGGAGCGAAGTCCAAAACAAATATCATTTGCTTTATCTTCGTTAATATTATTTCGATTAATATTTTTTAAATTTATGTTCGACTTTGTAGATAAATAAATTATCTTTCAAATGAGCATCTGTAATGTTCCATGAAATGTATAGTTTTAGCTATCAAAAAACGCTGCAAATTATTACACAATGGTTTATTATTTCCAAATAGTAATATTTCAAAAATAACTGGTCTGTCTATTCACAGGACTTTCCGAATTACTTTGGTTTACAGTTGAGATAATTGGATTATCTTTCAAATGATTTCGAGTGAAACACCTAAAACTTCAAATTTTGAGAGGGGAGGATTACAAATTTTTTTCCTTGGTCGATTACAAAGGTCTATTGTTGAAAATAATAAACCAAAAGCGTTTATAGATGTAGATTTTTTTTTTTTTGTAAATGTCTTGTTATGCTGATTCCAGAACACCTTACATTTCCCCTCTATTTTTATAAATGACCGAGTTATGGGCTCATAAGATCTCTAATCGGCCGTCGGCCCTGAACGAGTTTCTATAGGAAAAATACTTTATAAAACATCTATACAAAGTTGATTAAGCTGTATATTTGCTAATAATGGTCCGATAGGAAGTTCAATTGCCCAAATTATCACTTACAAATTTTACCAAAAAATGCATACCTTTTGAGTAATGATCAAATATAATTCTCTTTTCGTCATAACTTTTTTCCTGGTTTTTCTTGGGAACGTACTTTACATATGGATAGTTAAAGAGCTTTAAGTAGAAGACTTTAGAGAAGATTCATCAAAATCGTTAGAGCCGTTTTAGCGCTGCAGTCTTTATAACAAAACTCTGGTTTGGCTATTCCGTACAGGGTGTCCGATTCAGTACCCAGGCATTAGTGGCCGAAACTCAAAAAAAAAAAAAAAAAAAAGTAGCACGTTCGGTAAGCTATTTTAAGAGATAATTGTGGCTCTAAACGCATAGATTCGTTAAAAAGTGCACATCAAACTTTTGACCCGATTATAATACTGCCCTTATCTAGTAGTGGTAGGAAAGTAAAAAGACTGAGTTAGATTTACTTTAGGTATCTTTATACTTTTACTGCCCTTGTCTTCGCTCTAGAAGATTTCTTTCTCGAACCTCTTTGCGTTCTATGCGGCTCTGAATCAACTGTCATCTGTTTCATCACGACGATTGAAATGGGGAGAATTTAAAGTTATTGATAGTGATAGCTCAAGGATCACTAATAATATAATCTGTAGTGGATAAAAGAGTAAACGTCAGAGTGATAGTCAATGGGAAGGGTGTGTAAGGCTTTATTATTGTTTCCATGGATACGAAAACGATTTTTAAAAATCTTGTACGGTGCAGGCATCACACAACATTACCATTACCCCCTAAAACAATTATCATTAAGCGTGCTATAATAATAATAATTGTGAAATTAACAACTCGAGTTCGATTTTAGCGAAAAATTTGCTGTAATATTTCAGGCATATACTTACCTTGAACACGCAATTTCAGTTTCGTATAGCTTTTCATTTTTGAGCTAGATTATTTCAAATACACCGCCATAGTCCAATACACTGTATCTTTGCTAATACTGGTCCGATTTAGATATCTTCTTCTTTTTTAGGGAATTTAATTACGTTTCATAAGACTTTATACATAATTTACCATCAAATACGTACTTTTGAGGGGTTTTTTTTTCGGTAATATGCTACGTACATAAAAAGTTTCATCAAAATCGTCAGAGCCATTTTCGAGAAAATTGTAAAATAGTGTATAATCGATAATGTGGCGCTTCCAATAAGTCGATTTTAGAGAAAAAACTGCTGTAACATCTCGGGTTCGTACACCTTTTCGTTTTTGAGCTAATCTGTTCACATATACACAGACACACACACGCACAGACCATTTTGCAAGACTTGGTTATTTAGACTCAGAAGATTCAGACCTTAAAACGTGTATTTTCGTTGGAAACTCGGATTCGAAATTTTTCACGATCTCAATACTTCCTCTCACTATATATGTCATATGTAGGTAAGGGAAAGTAAAAATAAATTATAATGAAGATATTGTGTGAGCTTTTTTGCGAATTAAAAAGCTGCCTGTATTCATATTCAATCAAACATAGGAAGGTCATCTCTCTTCAGTTTTAGTCTGGCTGATTACATTATCAAATTTTTTTTATGTTATCCAATAGTCCACAAATTATGTCATAATTTGATTATTACGGATAAAACAAAACAAAATTAATGATGAAACGCGATCCAATAATAAGATAATAATAAAATCCTAATAATGTGAATAATCATATGCCAATAATTAATCTGAAAAAAAAAAAAATCATCTAGCCTTTTCTTATCGCATCTTGTGCAAGATGGCAGGCCACGGATGTTATAATCAGCGACTTTGCAAATCGCATTTGACAACATTTGCAAAGTTTTCTAACTTTCTAATTGTTCATGGCCTCCTGGCTCATTTTACAATATCCTTGCATAAGTTATTGACAAATGACTCAGATGGATGGCATATAATAAATTAAGCATCTGCAAGAACTAGTAATTGAGGACTGGGAATGGTTCTTATTAGTATGTTGGAAGACCTTGAGGACACCCAGTACCAATCTTAACCATTTACAGGAATTTTATTGAACGTCCCTTAACCAGCTCCATTTCAGCCCTATTTGAGTATTTTTGGGCTAATTTGAATATTTCGAGTCCATGTTCTGTATAATTATGTTGTAATGTCCTATTAATATCCTACGGGGTTTAGGAGAAAAAAAATCATAATGGTGCATTTATTGTCGAATAAAAAAAAATAAAAAAATCATCATTTCTGTCTATGATTCCATAGAGAGAGAAATGCTTTATTTACAGAAATGCTTCCCAAAAACCTTGGGTTGCTACATACAAAGTATATTTAAAAAGAAACGAAGTACTTATCTAGGATAAGTACGGATCTAGGATTTTTTCAAGGGGGCAAGCTTAATCTATCATACTCCCTCCTCAATAAAAAATAAATCTGTTTTGTAATTGAGTTTTAGGTATATATTATAAATATATAATATATAATAATATATATTATAAATATATTTCGAAATAAATTTGTATATATGATATAAATATATATCAAAACATTAGTACATTTTATAGACTGAATTAAGGTCTAACCAAATAAACAAAAATAGAATATTAAAATGATAAACATGCACAAATTACATTAAAATTTAACTTTCCGATTTTTTTTTGGAGGAAAAATTCTTATGATCTCTTGATAGTTTATGGATGCAGCTCCTTTGAACTCAATCGAGATTATACGAAGATTTGTTAACTTTTGTTGAGCAATTGTGCTCCTAATATAACTTTTAATCAGTTTCAGCTTACTAAAATTCCTTTCTCCAGATTAAACAAAAACTGGTGTGCT
Source organism: Rhaphigaster nebulosa (assembly GCA_948150685.1). Classification (NCBI taxonomy): domain Eukaryota; kingdom Metazoa; phylum Arthropoda; class Insecta; order Hemiptera; family Pentatomidae; genus Rhaphigaster; species Rhaphigaster nebulosa. The sequence goes on along the minus strand of OX411312.1, from coordinate 31,702,020 downwards.
AAAACATCAATATAAATTTAAGATCATTAAAATATTGTTTCTTACTTATGTGTATATTTAAATGACTCAAAGCTAGGACTGATATTTTTTTTTTCTAATTTTTTGTTCTATTATTCATGGTTTTGTTTAGTAGTTTTAAGTGTTATTGTTTTCTTTTAGTTTTTTTTATATAACTTTTAATAATAATAATATAAATAAAATAATATAAATCATAAATAAATATAAATATATAATATCTAATATATATATATATATATATATATATATATATATATATATATATATATATATATATATATATATATATAATGTAAATATAAAAGTTATGAATTGGTAGTTATTTTATATATTAAGCAATATTTTGTTTTGTTTTACCATCTGTAATTGGGCTTCAGCCTGTACTTGGATGCTCTTTATAAATAAATACCATAGCGAAACATTAATGATACCATCCCTTTTATTAAAATATTTGTTATTGTTTTACCTATTTCTTTATTAGTTTTTTCATAAAATGTTAATTATTTTGATTGAGTGTATCTGATAAATACACCTGGCAATGATGACTACGATGTTTTTGTGCCTTAAAATAAAACAAACAACCGACCAAAACTGTAATAAATAATATACATTAATATTTATGATTTCATTAACTGGAACTGAGGCAATGAAGAAAACCCAACCAATCTTAACCGGTTTCTTTATGAGCTTTTAATTCTCTTGTATCTGAAACATTATTTTCTCGGTCAATTAGAAAACAAAATTAAAATCGTTTGTATTTTCCTTTGATGCCCCTTTATAGAATGAAACAAATTAATATCAAATAAAAAGAGATGTGAATAGATTGGAATCTTACGTAGATTTTCTTTTTGCATGAGTCGTGCCTCTTTGTTCTAATAATTTCTCAGTACCGAAATAAACGTGTAAAACACATCAAATCTTGAAAAGAAAAAAAAAAATATTTTGAGTGACTTAAAACTTAGTATTGAAATATATGCTCTCTATCATAGATCCAATATTTCAATGAAATACATATATACTATTTAGACACGGAATTTTTGTGACATTTCTGATGGGTTATGTCTGGAGCGAAGTCTGTTAACTCTTTTGAGAACAATAGCAGCAGCTACTATAGTTGAGAAATGTAAAATAACTTACAGCAGAACCCTTTTCAACATCCGCAGATGAACAACTGACGCAAGATCCAGATGAATCAGTATTCACGGAAAAGACACCTTGGCAAGAATTCTTCTGCCCCTGGATGCATTATTCCGATCAGGACTCTCAAATCTCTTTTCCTCAACACTCCTTTCTAAGAAAGATATTTTTAATAAGGAAAAGTCAGTAAAAGACTTCTGTGCTTCTCTCGTAGCGTTGTTATATTCTCTTTTATAGATGAAGTTTTTCACTTAATTTCTTGTAGAATATATATAGAAACGTTTTAGTAACACCTTCTGACAAAACAGACAATTAAAAATAATCATTACTTTGATTATGAAAAAACAGAAATAATTGACATTGAAATATATAGGATCTGAACACATAACTAAAAATATAAAAAAAGTAGTAAATTATAAAACAGATATCGGAGGGATAACCAACCATTATACTGATATGATTAACATAATAAATAACCAGATATTTACAGTAAAAAAATTAAACAATAAAAATAAAAACTGAAAAATAACAAATAAAAGATAATAAATGCTCAGTGCATCAAAGTAGTATGGGTAGAGATCAGTCAACACCAGTGCAGGGTGTATATATATTATATTTACATATAATATATAATATATATATGTATATATATATATATATATATATATATATATATATATATATATATATATACATATATAGTATTTCGTAATTACAATAATAAAAATAAGGTGAAGTTTTTATTAATAATGTAGTGGCAATTAATAAGAATAATAAAATTAATGTTTTGACAGTTGAAGTACAAAAACATAGAAGTTTTTAATAAACAGAAAAATGGATAAATGACAAATAATCTTCCATAGTTTAGAATAATATAAATAGAACTCCCCAAATAGAAAATGATAATGCATAAAAATGCAATTATGATATAAATAATCAGGATACAGTCAATAAAGTATATTTTTTATTATACAAGCCGACGTTTCGGCCCAATCATGTGTGCCATCATCAGGGCTGAAATTAAATCAAAGATACAAGGCATAAGATACGTTCAATAAAAAAAAAAAAAAGAAATTTTAATATTTATAATTAATATTTATAATTTATACCTATTATATTATAATATCTTAATTAAATTATTGCATAAAATAACACATGTATGTATGTTGATATATATATAAATATATATATATATATATATATATATATATATATATATATAGAAATTTTTTAATAACACCTTACTTCTCATGAATTTATTTCATTTTATGACGTTTCGGTCTTAATTTGTCCATTATCAAACATATAATTTAATTTACACTCATTCAACTTAACTACCATTATAATAACTATTTATCATTATAGGTAGTGAATAATTGTTGTACCTCCATCTTATTTGATAATTATTTATTTATATTTTCTTTTAGTTCCTATATTTATTATATATATATATATATATAATAAATATATATATATATATATATATTTATATATATATATATATATATATATATATAATAAATATATGAACTAAAAGAAAATATAAATAAATAATTATGAAATAAGATGGAGGTACAACAATTATTCACTACCTATAATGATAAATAGTTATTATAATGGTAGTTAAGTTGAATGAGTGTAAATTAAATTATATGTTTGATAATGGACAAATTAAGACCGAAACGTCATAAAATGAAATAAATTCATGAGAAGTAAGGTGTTATTAAAAAATGTCTCCCCAAAAAATTGATACAATAAAAGAGAAAAATATCTGATGTGGACAACACATGACTTCCTTGTACGCCTATTAAACTATAAATCGGTGGCTCAAAAAGTCACTCTGAATTTAGCAACTAGTTACCGAAGATAGCAGTATCTCAAAAACGACACGCGGCCTCGCGACGTCCATCTATTAATACACACACACAATCTTGTTTATGGAGGTCTTATTCCATTATTATATGTCGTTTTCTTTCAGTTGGTAACAAATTCCCAAGAGATGTCTTCGTGTTCCTTGACAACAGTCGAACTGCCTATGCCACTAGATAAGCATTGGAAATCGGCGGTTTCAACATTTTAAGCAGAAGAACCCGCTTAGCATATATATTATTCTCCTGCTGCAAACTCGTTCAGTTTATAAATGGGGAAGAAAAAAAGTATTTTACACTCAATTTTAACGCTTAAAACAAGTAATAAAATTGTTAAATTAGAGTGGAAAGAAATCGCGTTTATAACCTTTATCACCAAACCATATGGTCATCATATGGTCTTATCATATGATAAGGTTTTGTCATATGATCTCTGTATTAAATGCCGATATACCTTTTGATGTAAGTTTATTATGATCTCAAGTAAAGTACCACTTTCGGCTCTTCAATTTCATCCAAACCCTATCATATTACTTTTATTGATATAAAAGTCAAATTTACCAAATTTGAGATGTTTTACATTATATTTTATTATAATTTTTGATGAAAGTCTAATATGACCTTCAAGTAAAGTACCACTTTCGGTTTGCCAATTTTAACCAACATTTATTACGTTATTTATATTAGCATGTAAATCTTAAATACAAAATTTGAGAACTATTGCATTATATGTTTGATAAAAATCAATAATGACGTTCAAGTAAAGTACCACTTTTGGTAATCGTATAGTAACCAAAAAGAGAGCCTCACAACTAGATCTAATAATAAATCTTAATATAAAATTTTAACTTTCTACGGCTAACCGCTTTTGAGTTATACGAGATACGCACATACTAACGTACGTCGTCACGACGAAACTAGTCCAAATGGATCATGGATGGTCAAAATGGATATTTCCGTCGAAATCTGAAAACCGATAATTTTTGTGATTACAATACTTCCTTTTACTTCGAATAAGGAAGTAAAAAGAGTAAATGACAAAAAATATATATAAACAAGTTATGAATTGAATAGTAGCCATGAATTCACACAATTGATTCAGACAAAATTATAAACTGTTTATTAAAATTATATTGTTAGTTTGAAACGATTGCTTTAATTTATGAACGGATTTATGATTTTCAGTATTTAATTAGGAATAATGTTTGATATCGGATTGGTTCGTAAAATATGTTCCAACTTATCTTTGATAAAAGGTCAAAAGTCAGGATAAGACTAATGCATCTGCAAGAGTTATTTCTTCTTTTTTTTTTTATGACTAAAGGATATCTGTGCCATACTCTTATCAAATGGCTGTTTACTTTTAGTGATCAAGGTCTTGAAAGTCGTGATCTGCATTTAAAGAAAAGGAACTAAAAAGCAACCGAAATAAATATTATGAATTTTCAAACTAAAATTTATTTATATATGTACATGTATATTATATACATACACATATCTATAGATATATTTTTTTTTTATACTGACCCTGAAAAAAGGAACCATTTTATAATGCGTTTTCCATACAATTTATATAGCACATAATCTTATCTTATATCTCTTCTTATATAATCTTATAACAATCATCTGATTGTATATTAAATACAATTTAGAATATTATTACAAAAATACACAAGTGAATGTGCCTGATAGATATAACGGGAAAATGACCTGTGAAGAAACTATCTGTTGTTACGATTTCAATGACTATATTGAAAGGTTTACTTGAGTGACAAAGCTAACAGATGGTTTACTTGAGTACCAAAGCTGAACTCCGCATCTCCGAATAGCAGATAAATTAGCATAATTACACTGTTATTATTATAAAATAGAGAAAAATCTTTTGAGGAGTGGATCAAATGCAAGTAGCAAAGTGTGCACCATTTTAACACAAATCCAAGTTCTGGACAGATTCATGATGACCGGAAGATTCTCTCCGGGTTAGAATGGACGATCGTACTGAAACTGAATGTAAACTATGCACCTCTCCGTGGAGTTTCAGGAACCGGAGACGAGGTAATTGGAGCTGCTGGATCCCTCTGCCGCAAATGTGACCTAGAGACAGAAAATCCAGCTCATGTTTTGGGCAAATGCCCAAACAATATGCTCCTTGTCACAATAACATTAAATAACAGTAGCCGAACTGCTCAAAAAGAAAAATTGTAAATGTTTCCAAGAAGTGTTTTGCTTAGATACCGAAAGTTTAACATGGTTTGTAGATATTCTGGCGTTTAGTGAGATTAAGAAAGGAAGAACTAATAGTAGATCCCAAAATTAGGCTCGAAACGAACGATGAGAACCAAGGCATTAAAATACAAGCAGGAAAAGAGAACATTAATATAAAATTTATTCCCTATCTACAAGAAAAATACAGAGAGGAATTCGGCGAAAGACAATTTTCAGTGAAAGGGCTTTGGTTCGGAAGTAGGGGAACCATCCTGCTTGCAATAGATGATTTTTTGGAAAAGCTCTGTGGCTTTGAAAAGAATCAGTTCCAAAGCGGAAACCATTATTCTGGTCATATTAGGAATCCTACACACCATCATTTGTATTAAGCCTAGGCTTTGCTTCGTCAATTAATGGCTCAATTTTTTTTTCTGAGAATATTTTACTTTCCCCGTCCAACGATTTCTCTCTTTTTTTATTTTAACATTGTCTGCCCAATTGATCTAGTTTGGTGTGGAATTTAGCAACACAGTTGAGCAACAACTCGCAATTTGTTGACATTTTCTTTCTAGGTCGGCACTAAAATTCGATGTAAAGCCCTGGCCTTCTGTACCCCCGTTCCTCATGGAACCATGTCAGGTCCTTGAGATGGATCCGGCATCTCCAGCCACATCGTCATTATATCGAACCCACGGTCTTCCTCTTTATCTTATTCTGTGAATTAACTCTGTCATTAGTTTCTTTGGCAGAAAATTCTAAGCTACCCGGGCAACGTGTCTGGCCCATCTCAACCTACTAAGGCATATAGACTGAGCCACGTCTGGTTCCTTGAATAGATCATTGAGTTCTTGGTTCGTTCGATGGCTCTATGCCTGGTCAACCTTCACTGCTCCAAAGATTTTACGCAGAATCTTTCTTTCAAAGACCATCAAAGTTCTGCCCATCGGTTTTAGAGATAGTCCACGTTTCTGATCCATAAATGAGAATTTGCCGAATAATTATTTTATATATTAATCTCAGTGTATTTAGACAAGACACCACTTCTAACGGTCAGATGTGCCGACCGTTATAATAATAACGGTCGGCACATCTGATTCTTCGTTTAATGTCGGAACCTACCACACTGCTTTATGCTATGATGGACACAAGATTGACAAATTCTGAGACTTTTTCAAGGGTATATCCTCCGGTAGTTATTTTCTCGCGGGGTCTGGAGATTTCTTCTGTGATCATGTATCTGAACTTCGCTGCATTTACTTTGTGTCCCAATTTTCTTGTTACTTCAAATAATTTTAAAAATCCATCAGAGACAGCCTGGAAGGAGCGCCCAGCAATGTTGATGTCATCGGCGGAAGCAAAAAGTTGTACTGTTCGGGTGAATAATTTCCCAGCCTCTTGAATTTCAGAATCTCTTCTATTTTTGAGAGCTACGTCACAGAGGAGGCAGACCAATCTAGGTACGAATTCCTCAGATATTGCTCCTCCAATCTGTATCATGCACCTCACTACATTGAAATGAACAAAGAGGTTGTTTTAAACTTGTATCCAAATTCTTTTTTAAGTATGACGCGTAAGCAGAATATTTGATCAATGTGTGGACCACCCTTTCCGACCACACACACACACACACACGTTTGCATCTGTGGGTCAGGTAGATAACATTAGATTATCTTAATCATTGAATTAATTGTCTGATCAAGAAGAAATTTTTGAGATGAGTGCACTTAAAAATTTAAGAGTAAAAAAAAAAATGAGTTATTTATATCAAGTTGTTGTTTTCATGCTATTATTGTAGGTTTATCGCAATCGTTTACTTGTTGACGAAATGAACAAATATGTTATATAATTTCAGGTATAGTCTACCTTTTAATTTAATTTTCTGCAATGAATCTTTGAAAGGGAAATTTTTTATAAGAAGTCCCACCTAACGTTAATAATGAAATATAAATTCCAAACATAAAAAAATTAACTATTGATATCAAAGAACTGCATTATATTTTATGCTTGCATAAAATATATATATATATATATATATATATATATATATATATATGAAAATTGGCGTAGGAGTGATGACCCTACCCCGTATACCTAAATTATGAATCCCGTTATGGTTTTTCAGAAAGTAAAATAGCCACCCGGAGGTTTGGTCCATGTACGGTCTGCTTCGGGGGGAAAGAAATGTGGGTCCTCGTGCTCCTGCTGACCCCGAGCAGTCATAATCCGTGGATCTTGAACGGCTTGACACTGTCCTTGAACCCGAGTGAATCGGTGGGACACTGCCGAATTTACCCCAAACGGACTGGTTATGGCGCTTTGGGCAGCCAGCCGCTGCATTAGGTTGGGTGACTACATCCAGGCTTTCCGAGCTCCTGCAAGCAAAAAAATGTCTGTAAGAAGATCACATCGTGCGGCCAAAGATCTTGATGGTCTATAGTGCCAACATAAAAAAATAAATAAACAAATAAAATATATATATATATATATATATATATATATATATATATATATATATATATGTATATGGTCTCCAAAGTAAAAAGTTTTTATTTTTCAATTAATTTTATACAATTCACAACATTTTGGCATTGCTTCTTTTAGGTTCTATATTCAACAATAAAAAACAAATAAATTAATTTTATAAAAAAAATACTAACCTAACGTTACAGTTTCGAAGAGATGTTTGATGGAGATTGTACATCATATCGAAACTGTTACTCTTTTTTGGCTGCAGAAGTGAGATGTGCTATCCATGGCCTTATAAGACCATAAGGCGTTAACTTTATCTTATATTTTTTCGGTCCTAAAAAGTTGACTTGTTAGTTATTTAAAACTATTTGAGAGACTCAATGCGGATTACAAAAGAAACTTAAAATAATAATCTGTTTTTATTTTTTATTTTAGTATAAATATTGATTAAACAAAATCAAAGAAAGGTTATTAACTAAATAAAGCCTTAACAAATCTGTGTAGATGGTGAGATAATTGAAAAGTGTTCTAATTTCAAAGTAATTCAATTGACAAAAGTTTACTCTTTTTATTAAAAATGATTAAAGTATAATGTCGTACAAATTCGTATTGCTTCCAGTTGATCAACACACATTGGACATGGCTTATGTCTTGTTTCAATGGCGCTGAATCGAAATTTTTTAAAGAAATACTAGCGGATATTAAATATAACAGGATTTCACTAGACAATTATAAAATATTCTGCCTGTTCTCAGATAGGATTCATGTTTTTTTAATGCATGTTCATTATCAACATAAAACAAATATTGATAATTATAAAGCTCAAAAAAAAAAAGTTTTGTTAGTAAATTTTATTTTATTTTCAGTAATTAATTGAATCTGTGATATCGATAAAAAAAATTGTGACATCGAACGATATTATTTATTACCGGAATTTCTTGTGAACCAAAGGAATTCAATAACAAGGCTACAATGATGTCTTGTAAGGACAGTGTCGCTGTAGAAGGATAAAACAGTATCCTTAGGAGTTTTGTTATCGCCATTCGATTCTCATTTGGATTTTGTCCTTAGAGGACCCTCATCATCGGAAGAAAATTACTATCAGAACTTAAAAGGTCAAATGAAAGAACATATCCTTCAACTTGTACTTCCATTTTTGGACTTGATTCGATTAAATATTGAAACATATGATGATTCCTTGGTTGAAGGTACTAAATGATCATCTACTTTTCCTCTAGTCACATAATGAATTTTTTAGTTTCTTCAAGACCTTATCAGAACAGCTCATCACTAATTTTTTCCAAATGTCTTGTACTTCCAGTGCAAATGATGATCGTTTCTTAATTGTAGAATTGTCGGATGATCGACGCAGAACGAGTATTTTAAGGCAATTAGGTTGGATGAGTGGTGGTTTATTGTTAATGTTGTACATTAACAATTTTCCATGGTTACACCATTATAAATTTCAACTTTAAGAAAAGAATACCACTAATACAATATCCATTGACTGATAATACCGCCCCTTCCAGATTATCCGATCTCATTTCTTTTCTAAATCTATGTCCATCTCCCTCATTCCGTTCCCCATCACCCATTCATAATAGACACAGTAAGAGTACAGGATGTTTAATGTGAGATGGATGATTCACGCGTTCCACAGGTGTACAGTCAACGCCAAACATTTGAGCCCTCATCCGGATCGCAGTGCTCAAGCCGAGGCAAGGTGATGATGCGCAACAGAAAGTTTCACCAGTATGACTTTTGGGTAAAAAAATAATTATTGCTTTATAATTAAAAACTAAACGGAGATAACCTTTATATTTATTTATGCTTAATTGAGCTGCTTTTTAAACTTGAAAATTTCTTTAAATATAAAAATATAATTTCACTCAAATTTAGCCGTTCTCCGAAAATTGTCGTCCCAGTCAGCTGCCTATACTTAAATCCGCCACTCATTGTTCGGTATTTATTGACCATCACATACACGGAGGTGATGCAATATATATCATTCTCAACATGCAGGTTCTGGGAGTGTGCAGCTCCTCATTTGATAGTGGCTGTGTGCGTCCTAAGAGGATCGGAAAAAACGTCTCATATTTGATTATTAATATTTTCATATAAAGAGGAAAACTCGAGTCAGACGTGGTTCAAATCCAGCTTGTGGGGTTCGGCATCTACTTCGTGACTGACCCACGCAATAAATCTCCTCACGTTAGACCGCTAAAATCAATAAAGAAACAAGCAATTATGGTTTGTTTCTAGCCATGGTTGATAATTAGGGTTAATATGCCCTAGCTTTGCTAATCGTACCAACAAAATGCAGTCACGGTAATGCGATTGAAGGATCATTTCCATTATTTGATTTCGCTTTAAATAAATGGAAATATCTTTGTTTGCCCAATCAATTAGTTGCTAGGATTGACATACTCAATAATGAAGAATAATCAAAAGATAAAATTACGTATCTCACTTTAGTGTTGATAGTAGTGAACTGTAAACAGAAATGATAAGAGTTGGAACACAGAGCATTGGAACGCTGTTCTCAATGTCAGCTCAAGTAGAAGAAGGAACCTGAAACCTGGCAGCTCTTCTCATATCGAGAACAGCAAACGAGAATGTTGTAACAACCTGAGATAATAAACAGAGCGGCTTAAAGTCTAAAGGTCATGTGTTCTTTGGGCGCCATTTTGATGAAACTTTGAGTGCATGCAGCGGTAAAGAGGCTTGGAGAACGCAATGAGTTATATATATATATATATATATATATATATATATATATATATATATATATATATATATAAATATTATTTTAGTTGTACAGTAGGACACCGGATCCGCCATATCCGAAACGTTTCTTTCTTATTTATGACAATAAATTTCTTGCCAGTAACATACAGTTTATTGCAGCCTGCTTTAAATTTCGTAGAACAGTCTGGAAAAGCTACCCCAGCCAATGTGTTACTGATAGAACATTCTGGTTAAGCATTGCCTCCAGAAAATGAACGGAAAAAACAGCCAAATAAAAATATCCGATTACATATTTCAAATAATTAAGTTCTAAATACTTTTCAGATACCTTACAGTGACAGAAAAATATTAGCAATTTATTTTTAATTCTTCAAAATATATAAATTAGATATTTATTTCAGTTGACATCCGCATGATGGTATAGAAGAATCAATCCCTAATTAGATATTTTTTCTTTCGTTTTTTCAAAATATGTTTATTTTGTAAAATATATATATTTCTAAAAAAAAACTTTGAAAAACCAATCTAATTTTTAAATTTTGCAGAATTTAATGTAAATTACAACTATTTTTGAGAGTCACTGTACGTATAAGTAAATATACATATTTTTTTTAACATTATTGTACTAAATGTTATTAATATCAAGAATTTTTCCCCTGAGTCCAAAACACCAAGAATTATGAATAATATAGAATTATTTACTTCATCATAACATAACGAAATCGTAAATTAAAATGTTTTTGAAGTAAGGAAACAGCGATCATTGTTTCTATAAAGTTAAAAATAATCATTTTTTTTCCTAATTTAATTTCAAAAATATTAATTATGTGTTTTTTCTTGTTACACTACATACTTTCTTATTGTTAATTCCGATGCTCAGTAGTTTTAATCACCTATTTTTTTTCCTTGTTTAACCATTATTTTATATTATTAAAACTAATAATCCAATTTTGATGAAACAAAATTCAATAATTATCATTCCAAAATTTTTCAACTTTACAATTTTTTATTATAAATAATTTTTATATTTCTGTTTTATTAGAAATTGCTCTAAGAGTTATGATCAAATTCAATTCTGTAGATATAGGTGATAAATTACATCAATTGTTTTGAGACTATTTTTTTCAACAATAACGCAAAAATTCTATAAAAACAAATTTCTATAATTAAATAAAAAAAAAAAAAAGATCTGTCATAGCTAACATCCTTCCTATATCTTAAGGCGGACACTGACGATCACTCCAAATGGAACAATGGAACGATTGAATGGAGCGACTGGAATGCATGGAGCGAAGATTTCAAGAGCCCGACTGACAATCATTCCACTTCATCTTCCACTTTTTACCGATATGTATTCATGCTCACCTATACACGGAAACACGTATTTTATAATAATTACAGTCCACAAATATTTCAATATACAGATTAATAAAACTCTTAGGAATTAATGGGATAAAAATAGTGTAGATTCCTGCAATATCAAGAACATTATATAATTTTAATCTTAAAATATTTATATTTTTTAACATAATTAAAAAATTGAACAAAATTGTAAGTTATTCATATCAATAGTTTTGTATCATACTTTATACAATTAATATCGAAAATTTTAGTTATAGTATGTATGTCATTCTTTGACAATAGGGATATCATAGCCTCATGAAGAAGCAGGACTTTTTTGATGCATCTGGTAGAACTTTTTTCATTAATTTTGATGAAAAGTGGTCTTATTATTTTTTTATCCGTGGTTAACTTTCATGTAAACAATAATTTTACATTTGTAAACATGTTCTAAGCATTAAACAACATCTTCACTCCCTTTAACTCCTTCACACACACTCTCACCCTCGAACTTTTGAAAATTGGAATATTTCGATTTATCTTCCGTTCTAGTAACAATTACGATAGGATATTTTGACAATAGTATCTGAGATGAAATTAAAATCAATAACAAATTAAAATAAAAAATAAATAAAAATACAGTCCTATCTGAAGTAATTAGAAAACTATTGGAAACTCGCCCTGTTTTCGAAGAATGAACCATATAGACTGACCAACAATTTTTATCATTATTATTTTAGCATAGCCTAAAACCTGAGCAGTCCATCGTTGAACTCCATCAGTTTTCTACACTCAAGGTGGGTTGGAATGATTTGGATTTTGGCGTGGTGTGATTGAATTTGCGATCGAGCAGATCTGATTCAGCTTCCGTCGAAATGTTTGGTTAAAATATAAAAAATATTTAGTTTATGAAAAAAAAAAAATGTTATGAGCTCATGCAAAAACGAGAATATCTGATAACGTTATCTTGGTCACAGACTGCGGCGTGGGTGGCAACATGCATGCGGCGACCAAACGACCTTTGAATCGTCGATATATACACATTCGTCATAGAAATAAATATTATTTGGCTGCCACGGGCCTCCTAATTCATATTTACGCTACTGCACGCGCGCGCACACACACACGCACACACATCATTTTGCGGCGAGACTTAGTTTTTTGGACTCAGGGGATCTAAAACTTTTATTTCCGTTGAAAACTGTAATTCGAAATTTTTCGCAATGTTAATTTAATAAAATATTTCTTATTGATTAATATTTCAAAACAATAAATAAAATATGCAATAATTCATAGAAAATTAAAATGCAGATAAGATTACGAAGAATCTCGGAATCGATGAACCTTGAGATTTAGTTAGTCGACGTTCGTTAAACAGTTCGAAGTGTCCAACATTAATTAAATGAATGAGGATATCGATTAATGAATCTTATAAATTTATGAATACGATAAGTGGATCACATTAAAATAGGTCTGTACAATCTTAAATTGCAAAAATATTTAATGAAGTAACTGAATTTAATAAAGTAATTACTATAATGGCCTAATAATAGTAAACTACTAAGAAAAAGAAGATTGCTGCTCTTCGATTCCTGACAAATAGTTTTTTTTGTTAACTTTGCACTTTTATATTCCAGTTGCAGCCTACTAATAGATATTCTATTCACTATTGTATTCTTGAGAACAAAAAGCAATTTTAATGACAAGATTTATAACCAACGGATGATATTAAATTATATTGTAAAGGTCATAAAATGACTTAATAGATACAGGGTGTCCAACAATATCGTAGTAAAAAATTCAAGCATAATTTAAGAATTTCAAGGCTGAGAACTGTTAAATTCAAGGCGCTTTTTGTCAATTTTTTGGATTAAATTTTAAATGAAATTGGAACCATAAAAAAAGGTTGAATTTGGTCAGCTTATGATGAAATGTACAATTCGGACTTAAACATTAATTTGAACAATTATAAAAGTTGTTACATAACTTCTGACACTGAGGGCTCAATGCATCCCCCAAAACAAAAAATCCGAAATATAGATATTATAATTCCTGGCAACCCCTTATGCTTGTCACTCCGAACCGGCTAACTTATAAGAAGACGAGTGTAAATCGATGCAAATCGATTTCGGAGCTATTTGGAGCTAATACATACTCGTATTTTACCGTTCCATAACCTCCCTATTTCTCATAGTGACAGGTAGAACGACCCGGTACGGTGAGACAGGAGGACATAAAAGGAGTACGTGTTTGAGGGAAAGAGACTAATGAACGAAGTTAATGGAATGAGATTTTTTCTAGCCTTCATTGAACTAGAGATGGTAAGAGTAACAAATACACTAACCTCCTTTTCAATATTTTATACATTTTGCGCTTGGTATTGATGGAAAAATGGAATTATCAGACTATAACTAAAAATTCCCGTCGACTGGCTGTTTTTCAAGCATAATTCCCGATTTTTTCCCGACGCGAAAAATTCAAGCATAATTCACTAAATAAGTGCTGAATGAAGATCCAATCATTCCCAGTGATACACCTAATTGAGCTACCACTATTTTTTCACGAATGGCTGAAAAAATAAACCCTTTGAACCTGAATGAGCTCATCACCAATCTCTTTAAATGTTTAATGAATTTCCACATGCATGACTTACATTTTCCTCGTCACGTTCAGTACTCCAATCAATCAAAGACTAATACTTGGTTTTCACCATTCCTAACCCCATTTTAAACTAGTATATATTTAGTATCGACGTGTAATATGATAAATATTGTACGGAAACTATTCAAAATCTTCCTGGTTTCCGTCATAATTTAATTATAGCAGATAGTTCCTGAGAGAACAAAAAATAAAAGATTGGAAATGCAATTATCGTTGCATTTTCTGATACCGTAGGAGCAATTTTTTTCTTTCATATAACTTATAACTGCTTCGTGCTCGCTAAGGCGCAAATGTTCCTGGAACTATATACCATATATGAATATATAAAATGCCATCGAATCACGTAATCGGCCAGCATGTTCCCATATCCTCGATGATTTGTTCTCTATTAGGAAACGGTGCGAATGATGTGGTTGGGTGTCTTGAACTAACCTATAAATATTATCATTTATAGTAACTAGTCTAGACGAGATAATTTACCATTAAAATTTACATAAATATCTCTTGTTCATAAACTCCTATCCTACCTGTACAGCTTGAATACAGCTTGAATTATGAAACACGGGACAAACTTTTTTTTTATCTTCAAATCTATATCAGCTCGTATATTTAAATATATTTTTCTTTATATTTAGATTTAAATTACTCATATCATCAAAAGAAAGAAATGATTATCGGTGGCGATCTTAATGCCCACTACCTTTGGCAATACCTAGCCATACAAAGAGCAGTAGCAGTTTGTTATCTTGTCCCTTTGTTGAAAATATCGTTGGACCTTCCAATCATCGATAGTATCATTGATAATTTTATATCGATTGTTCAATGACCCTGATTTTAATTAAATGGCTTCAATTAAAGGTCTTTAAAAGCTGTCCATTAAAGCTTTAAAGAACTCACAGCCATGACACCTCGTGAAGAGAAGTGACTCTGTCATTAACAATTGTTTTGGGGCATTGAGATTGTTTGTATCTCTGAATCTGAATCAACCATCCATCTCATATATCTCAAGAAAGTTTTTTCAACAAATTGTTAGTTCCATTTTGAGTATTCAGGTATGTTTTTATTTGCATTTGAGAACTTTTATAGAAAATACAGGAATTTTGATTTTTAAAAACGATGCTCATTCTATGCGAAATTTTAGCTTTTAATTTTTAATTTAAATTCAGAAATATTTATTATTCATATATACAGAATACGGAACACAGGTCTAAATGACCATTCTCATCCTTGAAAAAAATCGTTTCATTTTAAGCCAAAAATAGCGCTGACAGAAGTCACCCCACATTGGGGTGATTACGGTCACCGAAAAAAAAAATTCTTGCTAATAATTAGTGATATTATTTGTTTTTTTAATAATAGGTAAATGAAGGATATACAAATTAATAGCAATACTCTAGTAGATTTCATTGTGAATCGTGAAATATATTAGCTGGAGCAATGAAAAGAATTTTTTTTACGTAGTCTAATATATATATATATATATATATATATATATATATATATATATATATATATATATATATATATATATATCAATGATGTTTGGAATATAAATAGAAATAAGTGAAATTAAAATTATTGAATTATTTTATCCTATCCCTTAAACACCACGTGTAAACAAAAATAATAAAATCAATTAGGGTTATTTATTTATTATTACTGTTCTGGTGAGTAAATATATCAATAACTTTTCTTTTTACCTTTTTTATATTATTTTCTTTTTTATACTATTACGTAATCAAAACTGTTAATTCAAAAGAATGTTGTTTATTAAAAAAAATAATAATAAAAAAAAAGAAAAATAAATTAAATTAAAATGATTGATCAGCAGAGTTATTTTCTCATCTCTAATACGCTATGTGTAAACTACAATAGTAAAATTAATTAGGGTTATTTATTTATTATTGTTGTGTTGGACAGTAAAAAAAAAATTACACAAAAGCATTCCCGAATCCCTTAAACGCAGCTGCAAGGCCTCATCCCGTTCTTGATCTTTAAGGATCGACAAAAAAATAATTATTTGTTATAAGGCCTTGGCCATTAGTGTTTCTATTTATCAGTTAACCTTTTTTTTTTTCTCTTGCGTCGTCTCCATTCTTCGCCAGCTTTTATGGGTCCAAATATCCTTCTTAGGGCCGTTCTCTCGAATGCAAGTAACCGTTTCTCATCTGTCTTTGTCTAGGCCACACCTCCGAGCCATAAGTTATCACTGGGCGGATGAGTGTTTTATATATCCTTATCTTTGTCTCCTTTGAGAGGTTACTAGGCTATAGTAACACTTGTTGGCAGCATGGTTCTTCTTTTAATTTCTTCGGATATGCTATTTTGTGAGTTAATCTCGATCCCAAGCAGACAAAGCTGTCGACAGATTGGAATCTATACTGGCCTTCAAAAATTTCTTCTTTTTCTTCTACTCCACCAACTCGCATATACTTTGTCTTCTGTTTATTGACAATAAGACCAAGTTTTTTTGTCCCGTCTTCCAATGCAAGGAGCGCCTCCTTCAGTGCCCTTTTCGATCTAGCAATGATGTCAAGGTCATCTACATAGTCTAAAACTTGAATAACTCTAATACCATCATGTAATAATACTATACCATCATGCGGATATCAACTGATTGAATAAGTCTACTAAATTGGGTGCCGCCTTCCTGGATTCCTAATAGCTCTTTCTTCCCAAAGTTGAAGAGTAGGCAGGCGGCAGCATCTCCTTGTCTCACCCTTGTGTCTATGTCGAATTCCTCTGACAGATCAGATCCGACTTTTATTAGGCATTTTGACCCTTCCATGGCCATTTTTACAAGACAAATGAGTTTCTTGGGTATGGCCATCCTCTTCTAGTGCTTGATATAGCTCATTTCGGTCTATATATGTATATGGTGCGTGACTACCTTATGCTCCTTGCACTTCTCCAGGAGCAGCCTCAATGAGGTCCGTTGTGGACCGTCCTCTTCTAAAGCCCGCCTGGTAGTTCCCAAGTTCTCTCTCGGCATACAGTGAGAGCCGTGCAAATAAGGTGTTTAAGCTATACAACCTTTGCAAATGCCCAGATGTCAATATAGCGAAACTGTATATATATATATATATATATATATATATATATATATATATATATATATACACATATATTTATATGGGTGCGTTTATGCATGTAAACAGTCTGCCGATAGCAGAAATTAAAAGATTCAATCCGCGTGTGGTGGACAGACTGTGGCCTAATACCATTGTGCAATCCTAAGGAAAGATGAAGACATTTAGGCTGCAAGCCTTTCTGCTAAGAAGTTAAGTGAAACCTTAGGATGGAAATTCGATTTTAAATATCTATAAAATAGAAATGATTACCACTACTTATTATCACTAATCTATAAGACAGTGGTGTAGTTGTAGGAGGTTCGTTAAAATATTTTATTACTAAGCTGGAAAATATTTTTTAAAATTATATTTTAAGTTCTTAGATATTGAAGTAATAGCATGTTCTATAAGAGAATGTATCATGTTTCTGTATTTTCTGAAATTTTTTGTTGTTAATTTCTTTAATAATAGTGGAAATGAAATAAGTTACGTCAGTGATAGTTATTACATTTGTTTTTTCTCCTTAAGGAATGGTTTAAAAGAATTAAGTTTTCATTTATATGATAATTTAATTATGACACAAATATAAAACCAAAAATAAATAATGAAAACAACCCCCCTCCCCCCATTTTTCCCGAGAAGGTATTCATGACTAAAAAATAAATGTCATCGTAATTAAGTTATAACATTGACAATCGAGCTGAAAATTAACAAACCAGCAGTTAGCGAATTAAGGGACAATTATTATAATTATATAGTATTATACAAACGGTTATTAATTATCTTTTATGTCACGGATACACACTGAGGTAATTTCCTTTCCCAAGACCTCCTGGAACTGAACTTAAAGACAGTTCCAAATATATAGTCAGGACTAGGGTTGAGAAATCGAAAGTAAAATATCGATATTCGATATTTTTCGATATCGCGAAACCTCATATATCATATAACCTCGATATCCACCTATAATCGATATATCAGGGTTAAGTAAAAGGTTGAAAAAAAAAAAAGAAACAGTATATTAAATGAGTATAATGTAAAACTGTGAAGAATGTTATGAAATAATATAATTATTATTTATAAAACAATATTTTTACTAGGCATGAATCATTATAAAAAGAAAAAAGATTGAAATGAATTATACTCGGCGAACATTTTTTTTTTTTTTTTTTATCTTGAAGGCTTTTAACTAAAATCAATATAAACCGCGAAAAATCATTAAAACTTGCCGAAATTTTGACGGAAATTTATCCCCATTTCTGAGATATTGTTCTGACTAGAAAATCATACATACCGTATTTCAGCTCATTTGATCTGGAAATGGAAATGGAAGGGACCTGGAAATGCTCAAAGAGAAATAATATATATATATATATATATATATATATATATATATATATATATATATATCAGACATTTCCGAAACCTCCAAAACCATGTTGATACATTCAAATGAAGCTATAATTTCAAAGCTCTATTTCTATCTTCTATCTATTTCAAAAAAATAGATTATCATCATCATGAGTGGCACAACAACTCGTTACCGAATCTAGGTCTCCTCCAAAAGCTTCCGCAAGTCGGCTCGGTCTGTTGCAGCAAGAAGTACCAGCGCGTCCACCGCGACAGAGTCCGTCCATCTTACATTTGGACGACCCACTCTTCGCTTTCCATGTAGCTCATCTGTTAGTATCTTCTTGGGTATCTCGTCATCTCCCATCCTCACCACATGGCTTGCCCATCGAAGTCTCCCGAGCTTGATGAACTTGACCACATCAATGTTATCATACAGCACAGAAATTTTCGCATTCCTTCTTCTTCTCCGTGTGCCTTCCTCTCGAATCGGGCCGAAAATTCTTCCTTATATCTTTCTTTCAATTACCAGGAGTCTGGTTTCTTCGGCCTGGTGAAGGCCCACGCCTCTGACCCATATGTGAGAACTGGGCGTAACCAAGGTCTTATAAAGGCTGATCTTGGCCCTGTTTGAGAGGCACCTGTTCCTGAGATGGTTAGCCAGACCAAAGTAGCTCAGGTTGGCAGCAGCTATCCCCCTGTTGATTTCCGTAGAGACGTTGTTTTGGGCATTCACCTCCTTATCACGTATACAAAACTTTGCACAGTCTCAAAACTGTAGGATCCAACTCCAAACAATCCAGCCCCTGTCCCTGCTCCTCCTATTCTCAAATGCTTCGTCTTGGCTTCGTTGATAGCTAGGCCAAGTTTTTTAGCTTCTTCCTCCAGGGTAAGGAACGCTTTTCTGAGGGCACGCTCAGATCTGACAGCAATGTCGAAGTCATCGGCATACCCCATAACAGCTGAACCGTACTATTGAACAGTGTGGCCCGTGTTTGAATACCTGATTAGCGCACTGCTCGCTCCACCGCGCAATTAAAAATGAGGCAAGCCAGGGCGTCTCCTTGTCTTACACCACAGTTAGTCATTATGGGTTCTGAGAGATCAGCTCCAATGCGAACTACACTGTTCGAGCCCAACATATTCATCCGCACCAGACGGATGAATTGGGTATGTTAACCCTTGGAATGTTAGATAAAAATTATATCGAAATTAAAATAATTGTGCTGAACTCCTTATGGTATTTAAATCTGATACAAACCTATGGTTTATGTAAAATTTTCGCACGGCTTATAAAAGTATATAGCAGTAAATTATGAATATCAACGATAAATCGTGGTAAAATTTCGATACCAATGATAAATCTGATGTTAATATATCGATAGAAAATATCGGTTTTTTATGTAATTATCGATACATCGCGTTTCGATGTCCCCCCTATTTGATGTCAACATTAGGACCGCGACCAGGATTTTTGCCAGAGGGGCAACCTTAATTTGGGCGCCCCTGCTTTCACTCTCTCTCCCCCTCCCTCTCCCTCCAAAAGTGTCAATATTATTATAAATTTCGAAACGAAAATCATCATCTCATAACATTAACTCATTTTATTAGCTGAATTAAGGTCAAAACAATCAAAAAGCAGCAACAAATATTTTTTACTTAACATAAAAATAAAATTTCACTCGAAATTTGCTGTCTATCCTGGTACCGGCCCGTACAGTGCTTGTTGAACTGTCTTGGTTGATGAAATCTAGTTGGAAATACTTTTTTAGGAGGAATAAAGGAAGTTGTAGACCTATAAGAAAAACCTTATAGACCTATACGGGCGGACAATGGCCATATGACTTAGCGAGCAAAAACAAAAAACGAAGATCTACAGCTTGCAATGTATAAGTAACGTTTTTTTACAGTGATAAGTAACCTACCTTCTACAATAAACCCAACATTGCTTCCTAAAGATTAATCCCTCAAGGTTTCAAATTAGTTAACAATACGAAGGCCCTCTTGTAATCAAAACATCATTTGAAATGCTTAATTATCAACTTTGGACTACTATGCATCCTTTTATCTTAGATTCTTATACTATACTTGAAAGTTTTATTTACAATTAATTTTGCAAATGACTGGGCCTAACTAATTTTTAAAATGAAGTAGATAAATTTCAGTTTATTAACCTTTCACATTATAAAAGATTAACTGAAAAATATTTTATGAAAAAAATGCAATAGAAATGGATAAAATACATAAAGGGAAAAACAAAATAAAGGAATATGATTTAATAATAATAGAGATCGAGAAAGAAAAGGGGGGCCCTGGAAAAGAATAATTGAGACAAATAATTGTCACTTTCAATTAATGCAATTTTCAATAAAACCTTCACATTTATTGGCTTCAACGAAGTATTTTTTATATAATATAGAAGAATGTAGTAGAAGGTTGATTGATTGTAAATTTTAAAAACTCTGAATACAGTAGAACCTCGTTTATCCGTAAATTAAAAATTCTTAATATTAATGACATTTATTAAGGTAAGGTTAAAAAAAAAAAAATTCTGGATAGATATTACTGCTCGCTTCCTTTTACCAGACATATCGTCACCTTTCAGTTCATGTATTACGCAAAACCACCACAAAACATTTTTTGTTGAATTAAAATCAAATAAAAAAAGTGAGGCAGTAACAAGCTGAATTATTTCCTTAAATATGGAGGAGAAACAAAACAGAATGGAGGAAAGGCTTCAACAACAAATTGCAATCCCAAGTTTTATAAGAACTATAATCAAGGTTAAGATATTTAATTGAGTAATTAAGGCTATTTGTGTCCAACAAATAGATGTGCCTCACTTATAAGAATTTCACATTAAGTTTATTAAATACGAATTACGTATGGTTGATTCGCAAGAAAAGAGAATTTTGTAATTGTATCAGCCAATTTTACTGAACTATATGCCCTGGAAACCTAGATTTTTTTAAAGAACTTTATATATATATATATATATATATATATATATATATATATATATATATATATATATATATATCCAGTTGTTCAGATCGACCAACATTTCGGGTGATTAATATTATTTAAGGGCTAGTTCCTTTTCATAGATATGGAAAAAGATCGTACCGTGGGTGTGGCCACTACTGCTATCAGATTTCAAAACCCAATTCTTGGTTTCAAAATACACAATAAGTTAGAAAAGGTTTCTATTCCAAATAAAAGGCTACTGTAATGATAGTAATGAAGGTTAAACCATTTATTACAACAAAATTGCGTTTATATATGATATCCATGAACTTCGTATACAAGAAATAAGTCCATACCGTGGTTGAATGAAAAAAGACTCTCTCTTCATCCTTCAGTGGGACGAACGGGGAATTTCATGGTGTCATTTAGTGGTGACAGCCCTGCTGTCTTGCAATAACCTTTCATGATCACCAGACCTCAGTTTTCAGCCAGCGTTGCAGGGGAGAACGTCACGCAGTTAGGGTATTTTATTAATGTTCATTCCATTGAAGAATGTTTCACTTCTTCAAACTTTAATTTAATTTTTCGTTCTATTACCATTTCATTATATTCATTGGGATGGACAAGGGTTTAGTAATGATTTTTTTTATTAGCCATTTTAAATACTAATTATTCGACTTTAAAGCCTGAGTTATCCTTACTCTGGGTCTATTTCGATCCATCACATGGAAGTATTGTAATTCCACAGGGTGGACGATGGGTCGATGGAACTTACACCCACGGTGGTAACTGACTCTAAATTTGACCAAATAAAATTAAAACATTTGATATACTTTTTTTAATAAATTTTTTAATTTTTTTTTGAAGTATTTCTTTTAATTTTGTTTGTACAGATTTATTACTTATAATTATTTTAAAAACGGATTCCTATCTCAAAAATATGGCTTATTTCTTTAATCATTGGTCAAACAACATACCCACGTTTTTTAAATTTTTTTGGAGACCTCTCCTTTTTTGAGAATTCGTCACTGAAAACAGCTGTTTTCATGAGAATCACCCGTATATATCTTACAATACACAGAATATTAGTAATGATATCAATAAATAATAATGTCCAGAACAAATCAAAGAGACTGATTTAAGGTCAGTCAACTTAGAGCTGACTACGTACTTATGTCAGCTGGTTTGTTCAACCTTCAGTGCCCAACTGGCTGGAAAAAAATGTGCAGTAAAATTATTCTATTATTAAACAGCTTTAATATATATATATATATATATATATATATATATATATATATATATATATATATATATATATATATATATATATATATATATATATATATTCAAATTTAGAAGGTTAAGTAAATTAAAAGAATAGATTTAAGAATTGTAATTATATCCGATCATATAATAAAAAAAATGAAATAAACGTTGTTTACAGTATAGTTTCATATTGTGACATGGAAATATAAGAAAAAAAAATACCTTTCTACTAGACGTATTACATCCTAAAAGAAAATTACTCGAAATCATAGTAAGAAGTAAAAAAAAAACATCAATATGCACATTATCCCCTGTATTCCATCTTAGAAACTAACTTGATTATGGTAATAAATTGAAATGGCATATAAATGTCATCGTTAGCTTCAGCATAAAACAAAGGTACACTAATTTTCGATCCTCGATTACATCGCTTGAAGTAGTTAGGCCTTGATTATCGTCCATTTGAGGTCTTCTCTCCAACATTTGTATGCTAAATTTATTATTCACATAAAAATTTATGGGTTGTTTGTTTATCTGAATCATAAAATCATTGCCATTGGCAGGCGTTTAATTTTACGAGCAATAGACAATGGTAATTGCAATGTTAGTTTTAAATATTAATTCATAATAAAAAAATAAGTCTTATCAGACTCAGAGCTATTTTTACATGCACAGGCTAGCTTGTAAAGGAAGATTAGGAACTGGAGAATTTACGAGTGAAATTCTAGGTTAAGCCTTTTAAAACAAGTTAATAAATACCACCAAGAAAGGCCAATAATAGACCACTCTATAAAATCATACTATAAAGAACCGAAACGTAATTCCGCGTTAAAATAAAACCGCCGATGTTTTTAAAATTTACCTAATTCATAATATAAATATATGTATATGTATATATATATATATATATATATATATATATATATATATATATATATTTTTATTTCCGGTTGGCACTGTAGACCATGGCGATCCTTGGCCGCGCGATGTGGTATTCAGACATGGAAGACCACACCACGATTCTCAAATTAGGTACACGGGGTAGGGTCATAACACCTACGCCCGGCTCACTTCTATATATATGTATATATATATATATATATATATATATATATATATATATATATATATATATATATATATATATATATATATACATATATAATATTTTGATTAACCCTGTCTCGATTCTTTTTAATTACAAAAAAGGACATTGACAGAACTCAAATCCTTCTTTCTGAAGGTAAGGTCAGGTCTTGCGCCATCGATAATCGAAATAGTATCTTAGTTTCTTATTTTTTATTTTATGAGAAATGTGAATGTAATACAAAAAATGTAATACTTGTTATGGATTAATTATTTAATTTTTTTTAAAAAATATTTTCACACCATAACGAAGAAATAAGGATAGAAGATAGGACGAAGACGTAGCCAATGCGTTGTACTGAACGCATGGTGCACACTAAGTATCCGGATGTAGCGGTTATATCTCTCATGAACAGCCCAATTGCACGCTTTTGTTCGAAATGATTCAGCTATAATTATTTCAGAAATTCTTCCCACAAATATACAATTATACGCAAATACCGAAATCTTCCAATACTTACCTAATGTTTTCGCAACATGTTTTGAACGACCGCCTATTTGTGGAAGATAAATAACTAATAGACAGGAAAATTCCAGAGAGTTCTCCCCTCATTACGGAATACATCTGCGGTAGGAAGTGAAGTATCAAATGACTGACATTACGCATTTCCAAGAGGTTGTCCCTAACAGGTCCAGGCCTCTGCTGTAATACTTTCTCTCTTACACAGCCGTTCGGGAAGTTGTTTGTCGCTTGGTTTCTCTGTCGTTATTGGGCCATTGGCTAAATGACTGTAAATCTTAATTCCTTGTTTGTGTGTGTGTGTATATGCATGTAAATATGAATGTATCGACGTCGTTTTTTTAAAAAGGTTTAAGTGCCATTTAGCAAACTTTACAGTAAAATACATATAACGAATTTTCCCAAATAATTTTTATTTTTTATTGTATAGGTATACATTAGGAGTTTATTAAGGTCGCTAAACCTTTATAATTACAATATATTTTTAAGGCATCTAGCACTGATCATGGACAGAGTGACAACTGAGAGTCGTTAGTATTTGGAGCTTACGTCATAAATAGTAGATTATTAGACCATTTACACTTTTTATTTCGATATATAATGAGCGAAAATCCATAGAGGTGGTATTTACGTTCCAGAATAAGTTGAAATCTAAATTTTGAATTTTTGGCACTTAAGCCTTTTTCAAAAAACGACGTCGATATATATAAAAAAATATAATATAATGTGCATATATAAAAACAATATACATATTTATATATTTTTTATTATTGTAAGATTCCAAAATCTAGACTTGAGTCCCTCAAATAGTAGTAAATAACTAATAAGTCAGTAAACAACTAGTAAATATATAACTACTTTATTCTATAGTAGTAACTACTGTATTATAGACAGTAAATATCTAGTGTTAACATATTTCAACTGTTATAATTGAAAATAAATAACAAAACGTAGAGTATGGATTTTGTATTAAGTTAAGTGCATACTCGGGGCAAGTGTATATGTGGAGATTTATTTAAAATATATTTTGTTGGGACAGCTACCTTATTTGATAATTTGAAGTAAATAGTAAAATCCCAATAGATGGCAGCTCTCTCGACAAATTAAATGTTAGATAAATCCCCATATACGATATGCACTTGCCCCGCCTTACCTATATATATATATATATATATATATATATATATATATATGGGTAATATTATTATCTTTTCACTTAGGTAGTATAATATATATATATATATATATTTAAAGACGAATTTTGAACCATTTGTTTAAATCACTAAATTAAGATTCTAATTTAGATTTTGTTTTTCTTCATTACTAAGACTATGGGAGGGTCTTGCATAAACAAAAACAAAAATAAACATCATAAAATGAAAACAAAAAAAGTCAAAATAAAGTATTGAATATTATCGGATACAGTAATGTAATGTATTCAGTAATGTAGAAAGAAAAAAAATGATTAATTCAACAGATCATTCGAGAAACTCAATAGCATGCTGTTGTTTTTTTTCCATCTTCGCTTAGAACTGACAAAAACAAAACATTTTATGACCACGGAACAGTTAGAAAGTTAAGTAGGAGATTCAAATTTCGTTCAGGGTGACTGATTCGAAGACTTCCTTTAAATATATCGTCAATTTTTCCCATCAAGGTGCATGAAAATGCCACTTCCTCGTATGTAAGTTCAATAAAACCTCTCATTAAGTTACTAGTGTCTGATGGAGACAAATAGGTTAACCAAATTAACAAAGTTACAGTTTTCAACAACACATTGATAAGGTTGAATCTCGAGAAATCGATTTGTTTTATCATGATCTGGTATTTTACAATTATGATAATCTGCCTACTTTTTCCCCTTGAGTTAACACATAAGTTAATTAGGATCCACTGAGTTCAATAAAATGATGTGTAATTAAAAAAAATGATATTGTTGTCTTCGTCCCATACATTATATTTATTTATTTAGCCTTAATTTATTATTTATTTACAATAACGTTATTTACAGGTATTCGCTATATTCATCATCAGATGTTCATAAATTTTCTATTAATATAACTTAGGCTTAGGCAAGGGGCAGGCTATATAGCACCAGCAATATTGGACGGTTGTGAGGGTTCAGCGGGTCTGAACGACGGATACGGTCGGACGCACCTAAGACTTTTATAATATAGATTAATGTAATATTCCAATAACAAAGCCTTGAATCTCTCGAAAATCATTGAATTAACAAATATTTGGTTAACGATTCGCCGATTTAGGAGTCATCGGGAATGAGAATCACATTAATGCATATAAGAGCTCATAACCTCTTCAGCAGAATAACTAAATAGAGATAATTTATTGCTCCAAAGCAGTTAAACAAGTAATAAAGGGAAAGGGAATAAGATTAGAACCATGAGAGAGGTCACATTTAAACAAATATTTAACAAACAAACAAACAAGTTAACAAATATTTAAGAATGTACATATTAAAATTAACTAACTAATACAGAATTCATTACTTGAACAACTAGTATTGCGATTAGGGAAGTTTAAGTGTTCTCAAGGCAGGCATTTAATAACCACCTAGATCACACTAATCAATAATCACGTCCATGCCATTTGTCATAATTTCAATGCGCCATTTGTCTATTTTTTTTGTTTTGTATTCGCTTATAAAATATTATCGCTGTTAGTATATAATTATATATTTAAATATTCCTTCGATACGTAATACAAGTCGATTAAATAATCTTCGAATTCGATCTGTTAGACGGGTGAATCCCAGCATCAAAAGTTCAAGGGTATTGCTGACTTCCCTTCCGTCAGATAAAAATGAATCTCAAAAGGAATAACTAATGAAAATCGGATTAAGTTGCATTATCTAATATATCTTTTGTAAAAATCAATTGTAAACTGTAAAGTGTATATAAATAAAAATAGTTCCTACTAAAAATCAATACCGTATAAGAAACATTTACCGTTCTCACCAATTCATAGAAAAAATAAATAGCGTGCATGCCATTTACTATTGTTTTTGAATACACAGTTTTTCGTTTATTTTATTAATTATAATTTTTACTACCTCAAATAGCCACCGCTCGTCTTGGAATGGCGTGCTCAGATTTATTGCGTGTTGCTCTTTCGTCTCTTTTTTGCTATCTCTTCCCCCTCATCGAGAGCGTTCTCAACAAGAATTACCTTGTGGAATTTTTGAAATTAAGCCATTCCAGCCTTTCTTCGGCGGTTTACGGATGTGCGGTTTCGTTCCCCGTAGAATAGTGAGCCAGGTGGTCGATACGGTATTCAATTGGCCCACTCCTGTTTAATATTCCTAGCGGATCCAAGGACCGCCGCAGTCTGCGACATCGTTGTACCGTCACCTTGTCACAGCCTGTTTAAGACCCAGTGGCGTACGCAAGGGATGGATCGGAGGGTACATCCTCCCTCCCCCTCCTCCGGAAATTCACGAAAAAATGTGATTTTTTTCATACCCGTCAACATCAGGTTTTCAACATTATCAACATTTTCATTTCACATTCAACGTTATCAACATTTTGAGTGATATTTTTGGTAATTTTAATAATAATTTTGTATCCAATTTTTGTGCATATCCATAAAAGTTAAGCCCAATTTGGCGATTATTGGCATTTACTATCCACCTTCTTCTTATTAAATTCCCTCCCCGAAAAAAAATTCTGCGTACGCGCCAAGACCCATACAGAAATTCCTGTATGGTTTCGTATCAATTTATCGGCTCAGCTACCGGTTCTAGTCAGGTAATCGGTACGCTAAAAGTAAACTTATCAATATCAAGTTGAAACATTTCGAAACATTTTCACAATACAACGCTCCTACAGGAACAGACTACTTCTGAAACACCTATGTCATTGATTAACAATATTTCGCTATGGCATCATATTTTGCAGGCGTTTTGTTTTGTTGAATTTGTTGGAAAAGAGTTCATATTAAAAAAGCTTCAATTGTCCGTTAGTTTCTTATTAATTAAGGAATCATTAATATCAGAGATCGCAATTTATGAATGGGACTCGTTGGGCACGGTCATGGTAAACAGGTTTATGTCGGTGAACTGCAGCGAACCATATAATTACGTTTAATAAATTTACAACAAAAAAAACGTCGAAAAAAAATAATAAAAAGATTGTTTAAGTTTTGTATTGGAACTGGACACCTCATCGCTACCGCGTTTTTTTTTGGTTTTGTTTTTCTCGCATTTTTCGAATTCCTTATTTTTATTAATTTACCACAGACATATTATCGAAATAAAATCTTATAAATACAAATCTTGGGCTCAGAGGAGTAAATAGGCCGAGAGATTAAAAAAATTATTCGCAATGGGAAAGTTACAAGGAAAAAAAGGGTTCTTTTCCGTTTTCCTGAAAAGTAGCTATTTTCACATTCGTTACATAAACGTGGTGGCGACCTGTCAGCCACAGTCTATCCTTGCGGTACTCTGCATTATGAAGCACTCAAAAAAGGTTTAGGTTGCAAGTCGATTTATTGCACGCAGCACTTTGATCAAAAAACGGCCTTTTTTCGAAGAAAATAAAATTAGCCCCTAATCTTCTTTTTAGCTGATTAGCACTACAAGAGAGTTGCAATGTATTTTTTAACGCTGGATCGAATGCAGCAAAGCGCGATTCAATAGGAGTAAAACATTTCGGGATATAATTCGAAAGATATGGAAAATAATTGGGCGAATAAAAGAGACGGTTGAAAAAAAAATACATGAACATTAATGTAGTTACATTAAAAAATAATAGTTGTTATGGCGCCGTAAAGATTACAACAATTGCACCCTTGCACAGCCTTTCCCTGCAGCACCAACTCTGGAACGCTGGCTACAATCTGACCTGACCAATAATTAGTCAATATGATTGTTTTGTCATATGCATTTTTTTTTTCTATTTTTTTTTTTTTATTTGAAAGTTAAAATTATAAATGTGAAAAGGAAACTCATAACAAAAAAAAACCGAATGCCTTTTTTTTTTAAAACTTATTTATTAATAAATTCATTTAATTTAATTTATCAAAATAATTTAATTTCTTTACTCAAATATTGATTATAAAAAAAATCTTCTATACTGATTTAAAGAAAAATAAAAGGAAACAAATCTAATTTAAAATCAAAATATAAATCTTATTAGTAACTATTAATATAAAAATAACTATAACATTAAAATAAATATTATTCTTTTGACAAATTACCAACCAAATTTATAATCTAAATAAAATAATCAAATAACATACTACTCTAAGATAACAAACTAAAATAAAAATTAATTACGCAATTAATGCATGTCTAAATAACCTGGGTGATTCGGTGAGGTGTTGAAAAATAAAGTTGGTTGTATGTTGTATTGGTCGGCCGGTGGTTCAGCTTACGATTTTCTTGAACATTCGGGCGTCGATGGTCGTTGTACCTGAGATTTTCTTGATGGTAGTCGGACGTGTTATAATTAAAAGAAAAAGGGGAAAAAACGGCCTCCTTATTGCCGATAACCAAAAGTTCGTTCGACTTTTCGGAAAATTAATCGTAATTAATGAGATTAAAGATTGTTAGCATTGCATAAAAATGTTCGGAACACGATAGTATCGACACACAACTCTAAAAATAGGTGTGTTCCCGAGGACGATATATGGCCAACTGACTTCTTAATCCCCTTTGTTCGCTTTGTAGACAGAATGTAAACATTGATGTGCCCGCTTTCGTGAACAATAGCAATGTTATCGCTCTTATCCCTACCGACCACCCATTGTTAATGAAACTTAGAAATAAGTCACATATTTTTCATTTTCAATTAAACAATTAGCGGCTGAAACATACCGCCCACCAAATTTTAAGTAATAAAATTTCACATAGGTTATACCTCTGAAGGAGGTAGCAAAGGTGCTGGCTGAGCAACTGGGCGCACGTATTCTCCTGTTGGGGTTTTTAACTTTACAATCCGGACAACACCATCTTTACTAGGATAAGTCTCAATAATTCTTGCTGCTGGCCAACAACGAGGAGGTATTCGTGGTTCTCTGACTAGTACCAAAGTTCCTGCTGTGATATTTTTAGTGTGTGATCTCCACTTGACACGCTGCTGTAGACTGTTCAAGTACTCTAATCGCCATCGCTGCCATATGTCTTGAATTGACCTTTTTAATAACTGCCAACGAGCTAATCTGTTCACGGGAACATCGGTGAGATCCAATTCCTGTGTGGCAACTAGCGGACCACCAATAAGGAAATGACCTGGTGTTAGCGCATCCATGTATGTGGAAAGTGGACACAATGGCCGAGAATTTAAGATGGCTCCTATGTTGGCAATGTTGGTGTACAGCTCTTCAAACGTAAGGCAGCGCGCATGTAACACTCTTACTAAATGTGTTTTCATGGACTTGACCCCCGCTTCCCACAGACCCCCAAAGTGAGGGGAGGCTGGGGGGATAAAGTTCCATTCTATCTGTTTCATGTTGCAATGTTCGATTATACATTCTTGAGTTCCTGGATTTCGGAAATGATTCCATAACTCCTTTAGTCTTTTATCAGCTCCTATGAAATTAGTTGCGTTATCCGAGAAAATGTACTCCTCTTCGGGCGACAAACCTCTCCAGACAGGCTATGAAGGCATCAGTAGTCAGTTGCGATACCAATTCAAGGTGGACCGCTTTAGTGCTCATGCAAACGTACAAGCATACATAGGCCTTGGTTACAGGTGCCTTTTTTCTGGAAGATTCCTTAATTGAACGCCCGACCTTGCTCAGAACGAGAAGCTGGTAATGTGCTCATAAATGGAGTAAAATTAGTTACACGTAATCGATGACATGTGACACATTGATGTATCCTAGACCGTATAACCTTTCTTGCCATGGGTATCCAATACTGTCTTCTAATTAGCGAATTAAGTAGTTGAGGTCCAGCATGTAAATAACATTTATGAAAATGATCCACCAGCTTTGTTGTAAAATGAGATTTGGGATGTAAAATAATTGGGTATTTAGCCTCGTAAGACAAGGGACTGTTTTGTAAACGACCGCCCACCCTCAGAACACCAAGGGAATCCAAAAAGGGTGCGACGGATGTTAATTGCGTCTTGTCGCCCTCTCCGTTAGTGATCCGAAAAAGCTCCTTATGGTAGAAATGATCTTGATCTGTGTATAGTTTTATGCATACCTCATTTGCCTTGTGAATCTCCTTTAAGCTCAAGCTGCCTGTCCTTCGTACTGAATTCTTTTTAGTATTGTTTATGAATCTCAGAATGTAGGCAGTTATTCTTTGAATTTGCGAAAAGGAAGAAAATTTTTTAACCATTCATCCTCTGAGGTTTTGGCAAAGTATGTTTGGCACAAAAGTGTGGAATCTGATGATTTAATTTCAGGTAGATTTTCAGAACTCGTTGGAGAGGCTTGAATTATTGGCCATAATGAGGGATCCTGTCCTAACCATGCTGGGCCTTGCCACCATAACGTGTAATCTGTAAGAGAGGCTGGAAATATTCCTCTTGAGGCGATATCGGTCGGGTTATCTTTTGGTCTTTTGAATTAATCATTTTTTTTTCTTTCAACATTACTGAATACCATGTATCCGATAATATTCAATACTTTATTTTGACTTTTTTTGTTTTCATTTTATGATGTTTATTTTTGTTTTTGTTTATACAAGACCCTCCCATAGTCTTAGTAATGAAGAAAAACAAAATCTACATTAGAATCTTAATTTAGTGATTTAAACAAACGGTTCAAAATTCGTCTTTATATATATATATATATATATATATATATATATATATATATATATATATATATATATATATATATATATATATAATACTACCTAAGTGTAAAGGTAATAATATTACCTATATATAGATAGGAAGATATTTCGCTAAATAAAAATAACTCGAACATACAGGAAAGTATATATTTTATATGTTGTTTTTCCAGTAATAATCAGACCTTGAATTTATGAACGGAAAAACAATACAATTATCATTCACGGAAAAACTAAGAAATAAGCATAATAGATTTTAGTTTTACTTATGTTATCTCACGACTGGTACTTTCCTAATTAAAATTTTATTTTTTGTTTTAGGTAAGTGTAAATTGCTTCAGGAACAAGAAAAATTAAATTATGAAACCCAGGATCAAGTTGGTGTCTAAATATTTTTACCTATTTTATCATTTAATTTTATATATCTTCATAATAACAAATGCAGTTAGAATTGAAGTCAGTCACATTCGACAGCTTGACATTGTAGAGACGATATGAAGTATTATTTCTTCAAATACACAAGTAATATGACGCATGCTGAACGTTCAAAAAATGTTTCCATATCTATCTTAATTCAAACGTTATAATGTAACGTTAGCTATGAACAAAAAATTCAAAAAAAAAAACAGCATTGCCGTACGTAAAACCATTTTCTAATGTAGGTAATTCATGACTGGTAAATAAAGAAATTCCAAATAAACAGCTTTAATTTAAAAAAATCAAAATAATATAACCGAAAATAAAAGTAATTAAGTTATGATCGCTCAAGAATTCTTTAATTAATAGCATTCATACATCAATAATAATTTAGTTTTTCTTTCATCAATTTTTTTTTTCAAAAATAGAAATGAATTTAGATTTCGAAAATTCGCTAAAATTATCATTATTTCAGGGTTTTTAATAAAAAATTTTAATCACAATTTTAATATTTTTTTGTTAGATTTTTGTATCCTTTTTACATTTGTGAAAACCCCACGAATTATTCATCACGGTAGTTATGGTAAAATTAACATATGTTTTGAGACGATTTCTGTGGCTCAAAACCAAATCAATACAAAGTTTTATCCGTCAATGTCATTAGATAAATGATTGAATTTATTATTTTTGTATTTAGTATTTGGAATAAATTGTTATTATTATTGGGAAGAACTTCATTATTTGATGAATACCTTAAGCATCCTTTCATTATTTGATTATTTTTAGTCGTATTTTTAGCGTAAAGAATGGACTATTGAACTAAACCGAAGGTCAACGGAAGGGACTGGGGTTGCATTTTACATCCGTTTCATAACACCTAGGGCACGATTGCTCTCCCGGCCACCCGTTACATTTGGGCACTTCCATTTGGATCAAATGAGCTGGAATTCGGTATGTAGGAATTTTTTTCTAGGCAGAACAATAGCATAAAAGTTAGGATAAATTTCAGTCAAAATTAGTCGTCAAAATTGATTTATAGGGTTGAAAATTTGTATGTGAATTGAGTTGGTGTCAAATAAGTGCCTTTTGGGGGTTTCAACTTATTTCTCCCACCCTTGCCATTTTAATACAATTTTGTATTTTGAATTTTAGTGGAAATACGAACTTAGTGACGAAGCTGTACTGCTCACCCTTTTTTTATTTTATTCAATCTGACAGAGGTACATTATTAATAAAATCTAGTCTGCATATCGCCTAAGTTTCACACTTAGTATCAGGTTTATTCCCGTCAGAACGAAAATAAATAGCAACCAGGATAATTTAAAATTCAACGAGGAAAATCAATGAATCATGATGTCGGCGTAGGTCATAATAAATTGCTATTTAATATCACTCCATTAACTACCTATAATTACCGCAAAACTATAAATAAATTTGTTAATTCTATGATTATTTATGCAACTACGATTTATTATGTATTTCTTCAAATTATCAAATAATGTTATTCTAGGAAACAACATAGAAATGAAATGCACGCAGAGATAACCACATAATATATCGACATCCTTTTTTGAAAAAGGTTTGAGCGCCAAAAATTCGAAATTTAGGTTTTAACTTATTGTGGTACATAAACCGCCATTACTGGTTCCCGCTTATGATGTATCGAGAAAAAAAAAAATGTGAAATCGGACAAACTTTTTTACGAATTCTCGGTCTTAACATTAAAAAGAGTTGTTTTTTTTAACCTTCCCTGTCAATACAGTAAATAACTCTTCTTATAAACAAATTTTTAACGTTTACAAATCTTTTTTTCCCTTGCTGAATGAACTGGTGAAAAAATTATGTAGGACATATCGACATATTTTTTCTAAAAAAGGCTTAAGCTCCAAACATTCGAAATTTAGGTTTAAACTTATTATGGGGCTTTAACATCGCCTCTATCGATTCCCGTTTACGATGTATCAAAAAAAAAATTGGAAATAGTCTAAAAATCTACTATTGATGACGTTAGCACCAAATACTAACGATTTTCAGTCGTCATTCTGGCCTTAACAGTGTTAGAAGTCTTAAAAATGTATTATAATTATAAAGGTTTTGCCACCTTAAGAACCTCCTACAGTATACAATAAAGAATAAAATTGAAAAAAAATATATTGTTATTTGGAGAAAAATCGTTTCATGTGTTTCTTGTAAACTTTGCTAAATGTTGCTTAGGTCTTTTTCAAAAAACGACGTTGATAGGCACGGAGTAAGCAAAAGATGCGTAATTCAAAAACGCATCGGGGCGACGTTTCAAAGGGGACGCCAAAATAATGTTTTTATCGAGAGGAAAAAAATACAACTAATTATGAAATACAAATAACTAATGAACAGCGAATCATATAATTTTGTACAGTTATCAAAATTATATGATTCGCTGTTCAGCATATCTGCTCAGTTAACAATACGTGAACGAACTGGTGGGTCTTTTTTAATCCACTTGTTAATTTTAAAATTACTAAAAGCACAGTGGTTTAATATTTATCCCGCTCTCTCATTGCGTTTGGCAGAGAGTGCCATAATGCCGCGTGTTGCCAGTTGTTGCAGTAAACAGTCCATGAGCCGAGGGGAAAATATGTGTCCTATTCGAAGAAAACTTTTAGTCATACAACCATCGAATCAATATCAGTATTCAATTTACACGTGTCTGCCAACTCAAAGCCAGTGGGTTTGGAAATGGTGACCATCGAAAGAGGGCAACCACAATATAAAAATTGTATTATTTGAAGATTTATTTCAAGTATACAAGAACTTGCACACCCTCTGGATGTCATATTTCAAATTCCACGTTTCTTTTTCGTCCACTATTGTACTTTTTGAATATGATTTGTTTGAGTCACGCTTGAAACTAGAAATCCATCGGATGCTTGAAAAGTTTCTCCAGATGTTAGAAAAACCAAACCAGTTTGCGAAAATTAAGAGGGAGCGCCACACCATCAGGCAAGATTCCAATTCCACGTCTTTTTTTTGTCCAGAAGTGCTCTTTTTTTAAGATGATTTATTTTTTTTAAGACATTGGAATTTTATCGATAAAATGTTGTGTTTGAATAGAAAAAAAATCATTTTTGTCTATCGTCAACATTCGCAACAGGTAAGTGAAAAGTTCAAATTCAAAATAGTTGCGGATAATTGCAATATTTCATGATATAGTTGGGAAAATTGAAATATTTAATATAGTTGGGCAATCCGCTCAAAATTGCAAGGAAATTTTTTATTTCGGCACCTCCAATAAATTGTATAGGCAACTTCCCTGCTTCCAGATTATATAAGTAAATAATATAACATAAATAATAATTTTCGTTTGTAATTAATCGTTATTTATTTTAATAAATATTTCTCCAATTATGTAAATAATTAAATTTACAACAAAATAATATGGAGTTTCATTTTTAATATAATCCTACAAGAAACTATTGTATTAATATACACATAAAACAAATTAAAAGATCTTTTAAAAAAAAAAAAAATGTAAGATCATCTTGCAGAAAGTTGCATCGGGGCGCCGGGACGCATGTTTTTGAATATTGTTTGCCGGTTGAGAAGTCGCATGCCATGGGTAGTTAAGAATTGTGACAGTGTTTGTCATTAGTCTGCAACACAACTTTCCATTTTCCCCTCTGATGAGTGGAACTCCAACTTTGCTAATAAGTAACTGTGCAAAACACCCTACATACATCGAGGGTTTCACATAATGCATGCCATTTGTCTAGTAGGTACTTATGCACTTACAATGCATAAGGAAGTTAGTAATACCTTTACCTGACTTAGAGATTGTATGGTGAATAGTAAAAAAAAAAAAAAAAGAACTCGAAATAGCACTTCCCTATTACTAAGAACAAAATAACTATTCAGGAGGTAATTTTGGTTTATAGAATATTTTAATCATTGATTTGAGAAACCCCATACGTCATAGAGACGGAATTTTCGGAAAAAACAACAGTTCGAGCCAAAGCCTAATGGTTGAAGGCAACCCAATACGACTGATAATTAAAATTTGATTGATTCTGAACCTATTATCTAACCAATTAAGAGAATAAGAGTCATTATAGTTTTAAAATTTTAATTTAAATTTGCTGACCTATAGGGTTTCTCAAATCAATCACCTTTACGGAAATGAGGTTAATAATTACCAATAAAAATGTGAAAGCAAGTAATGATTGAAATGTGGCTGACTCTGGACCTATTACATTAACAATTAAGAGAACAAGAGTCATTATAGTTTTTAAATTTAAATTTTCTTGTCTTATGTGGTTTCTCGAATCAATTATCAGAAACAAGGAAAATAATAATTATCAATAAAAATGTGAAAAAATTGCTTTTTGATTTTGCAATATCATAACGTTTAAACAAAAACCTCTAATAGTAATACTTTTGAAAAATACGAAACAACTTAAATCGGTTTTGATTTACTCAAGTTAATATCACTCAGCAACTGGTTTTTTGACCGCTTAAACCTACATTAAAATTCACTCTCAAAACGATATGCCTTATTTATAACCAACCGCAACGTAGTCCTATTGTTTAATCAAAAAAGATTCATTTGAGGAGAAATAACAGTAGTTAGAAGTAAGTGACATCGACAACGAGAGAAGTTGAATAGTTTTATTTTATTTTTTTAAATATTATATTTATTGTTTTAAAATAATTAATAATTAGAAAATGGCAATCACTAAACCTAAAAATTTATCCATGTACAATTCAGAACAAAGTCTTTAAGTTAAAAACCAGACCACTTGAAACGCACGTTCTTACTAAAGACCTGTTTGGATGAAAGCGTTACAAACTTAGGTATCGCTTGAAAGACGCCATAAAGACTTACAACATTTCCATTAATACTGATCACTCGTCAATGCACGCT
This sequence comes from Rhaphigaster nebulosa, assembly GCA_948150685.1. NCBI lineage: Eukaryota > Metazoa > Arthropoda > Insecta > Hemiptera > Pentatomidae > Rhaphigaster > Rhaphigaster nebulosa. The sequence continues at coordinate 31,664,234 of OX411312.1, read as the reverse complement.
AGTGACAGAACTATTCATGCTGACATCTATTCCGATGGCTGACGAAACTTTTTAACTTACAACTTACGACATCCGATAACTCAGAGGGGCGGTACGCAGAAATTTTTTCCAGGGGGATTTAATTTTTTTTGTCGGTGATGAGATTTAATGATAAGGCAATTAATCATTAAATGTCTATAATCACCAAACAGGGCGTAATATTTAAGTATAAGAATGGAAATTGGATCAAAAATTATTATTCGAAATACATAATTTATATGAAAATCATATATTTTCAAAAATTTCGGAGGGTGGATTTATCATCCTTATCCTCCCTCCCCTGCGTTAACACGATATTATTTGGATACAAAAACACATTGACAGAACGTATAACCACTATTCTCTCATCAGAGGACAAAAGAAGGAGATTAAAATCAACAAGTGGACTCAGAGCTTTGACGAAAAATTAATTTAAAAAATGCACAATTTGAAAGGATAATAGGCAAAGTAGAACTTGTTCAATTCGAAGTTGAAAGACCCACTGAAAAATTTCGAATTATTCAATATTTCGAAACCGAAGAAACCGACAGAAAAGTTAAGTTAATCAGAATTAGTCAAGTTGGACTGTATAAGAATACCACAATCAGAATTAGCCAAATTGGACTGTATAAGAATACCACAATCAGAATTAGCCAAGTTGGACTGTATAAGAATACCACAATCAGAATTAGTCAAGTTGGACTGTATAAGAATATCACAATCAGAATTAGCCAAGTTGGACTGTATAAGAATACCACAATCAGAATTAGCCAAGTTGGACTGTATAAGAATACCACAATCAGAATTAGCCAAGTTGGACTGTATAAGAATACCACAATCAGAATTAGCCAAGTTGGACTGTATAAGAATACCACAATCAGAATTAGTCAAGTTGGACTGTATAAGAATACCACAATCAGATTCTATCCATTCATCTTTTGTTATTGTTACGACGAAAAATCTAAATTTTATGAGTTGCAAGAAAAAATTGAAAATTCAAACTTGGAATATTAAGGTAAATTGCAAAATTGGCTCTAAAGAACAACTCAAACAACCCAGCGGCACCTTCGGTTCTGATTATTGTATATAGTTAAGCAAGGAGATCCTCCAACCTGCTCCTTTTCAGCCTTCTGCGAGTGTTGTCAGAAATGCAATTTTAACATAATATAACATGTAAATTGGTTAACAGAAATTCACAATTTCAATTATGTAATTTAATATGCATATATAAAACAATTTCGACATGTAAAGTGTTTTTTATTTTAAATACATTTCTTTTTTTGCATTTATGTAACGTTGCTTCGACTGTATACATACAAATACATTTGTATATAAGTTGAAACGTATTTTATATCTTTTATATTTTATTTAATATATGTAGATATATATATTCATATTTAGTAAAAATTATGCAAAATTATTAAAAGTATAAAATTCTTGGCATAAGTATCTGTTGGAAAAGCTAACCCTAATACGCTAATTACAGTTATTGTGAAAATGGGGATTAAGATTTTTCGTAATACTCCCACCATTCTGTTTTGCTTCTCATACGTATTCAAACTTAAAATTCAGTTTATTATGCATTGCCTCTTGCAGCTTCTAATTTTTCTCATTTTTTTTTTAAATTTTATTTTAATTCAACAAAGTGTGTTTCGTGGTAAAGCCGCCCATAGAAATGATTGACCCTCCAACAGGTTTTAACCCTTTCGAGAATGTATACTGATTTATCGTTCTTTAGCTCTAGAAAACTGTAGGCTTAGTTTACAGTTTTGTCCCTAGAGCCATGTAGTGGTTATCAAGACATACATTATATTTTCTCTAGCCAATAGAGTTCGTAGAAATGCTTAAATATAATTAAAACTTATATTTAAGATGAAAAAGGAACCCGAATAATGGCAAACAAAAATTTAATATTAGTATTTTATAAGAATGAGCTTTTATATTTCTATTATAAAGTCTGTTTTTATTACTAAAAGGTTTTATTTTATATAAATTATTTAAAAAAATGAATATAAAGTATTATTATTAAAAAAAAATCTATATAACATGAAAAAGAAACGTGAATAATGGCAAAAAAAATTAATTAGTATTTTATAAGAATGAGTTTGTTTTTTTTCTATTGTAAAATCTGTTTTTATTAATAAAAGTTTTTTTAATATAAATTATTATTTTAAAAATTCACCAAAAACTTTTTTAATTCGGCCTATGATGTCCCAAAGACAATAATAAATGATGATAGGAAATTAAAAAAATAAAATAAAAAAATGATGAGTAAGAAGAAAAGAATAATGAATAGTAAGCAAAACGGATATAGTTTCGTGGGTACGACAGCCGGCTAGACTCCCAGTTCCCAGGACTCTTACACTATTCAGTTGTTAGAAGGTTAGTTCGGGCTTAGAATTACCCATACCCGGGTATTGACTTGCTATTTCAAAAGCTATAACTATCAATAAATTATTACTTAAAACAATCAATACAATAAAGAAATACTTAAAAATTTGTAATGAGCCCTATACCCTATACCCTATAAAAATCCAGTCCTCCCTGACTGCTGCCCCCACCCCCTCCCGAAAGTTGTCGGATTTTCGGCGGCCCTGTTTTGTGGGGGTTATGCGTCGTACATAAAATGAAAAGTGATGGTATGTCAAGCAAATGGAAGCGAGTGGTCTATTCAAAAAACAATATTTTGCGCATTACTTTAATAAAGTAATGCTCAGATATCATTGATATCAAGATTTTTTATTTACTAATCACATACCATCTCAAATCCGAAATCATGTGTTAAAAAGTCTTGGTCGATTACAAAGGTTCATTATTGAAAAAAATAAAATAAAAAAGATAAATAAACTTCTTCTTTAGGTAGTTCTGGAAATAATATTAGAAGTAGCAAAAAAAGAGAATTTATACATATATTGCAACATTCTAAAAACAACTAGCTATGGAGAGGATAGATGTCAGTTTTAATATTTATATAGGCTTCGATAGATCCTAAATTGCTAGTAATGCATGGCTGAATAACTATACTAGATCTAATAAAAAATTCAAGTTTATCCCTCCTGTGGCATTTGTCCTGGAGGAATTATATTCAATGTCAATACCCATTAACATTCAACGATTACGAACAATTCATGCCATTTAATAAGCCAATTAATTCCAGCCTATCACATACCCAACCTCATTCAGTAAACACAAGCTTTTAATGCGACTCAATTAACAATCGAAATTACTCCAATAAATTTTGTATTAGTATTCCTGATAGTTTTGTGAAATCAACTTATTAATAATAGTATGAAAACAATTTTACTCAATTTTCACATCGGCTGCTGATCACTACAATACTTAGACAAAATACGTTGTCCATGGAGAGAAATTTTAATCACTAGAATCAGAGATTTTCCTTTTAAAAAAAGGTAAATACGTAATAATAACGTTTAAAAATAATAATAAGAATTTATGTTTGCATAATTATCATTTAAACCTTATTATTAATTTCATATCAGGACCGTTCTTTGAAAATAGGGAAATTACAGTCCCATGAAGAAATAGGGATATGTTGATGCATCTGGTAGACATATTTTCATTGATTTGGATAAAGCATGGTCTCAGATTTTTTATCAGAGGTTAGCTTTCATGTTAATGATAGTTTTACATAAGTAAACATGATCTAAGCATCAAAATCCTCACTCCCTCACACGTTCTATTTCTATAATTTTCTACATTGACTTTTTTCAATAGCCATAAAACTTAGCATATCGCTATCAAAATAAATTAGGCGTGCAAACAAGCTCAGTATTTATAGAAAAGAATAACTAAAGAAGAATTCGTCATAGAATAATTAAGTTGATAATTAGTTAAATTAATTGCTTTCCCTTGGCCGTCTACCTCACTTCTTTCAAAAATGGGCACCAAGTAAACGTCTATAGTTGAAGAAAACAGTTTCCAAGCCTTACCAGTTCCCTCCAGACCAAATTGTAACCGATGTTGGGAGAAACCTGCATTAACATGCTATAACTGTGAGATATTAAAAAATGTGCATTGTGTTTTGTGATCCCCACTCCTTAATCTGTTCATTGAATAGAGAAAGTTAATTAAATATTTGATGAATTTCTATTCTAGTTCTTCAGATTTTATGGGATTTGGTGCGTTGTAAATATGGAGGCTCTAAAAATAAGACCTAATCAGTAAGCACAGAATAATTACAGAAACCTCACTCCCTAACTTTTAATTTATTATTAAAATTGTATTTCATTCAATATGTCCACTAATTGAGTTGCTTTATTAATAGGCTAAAACGTATTTATCTCATACAAATTGTAATAATTTAACTAAAAATCGTTGAAACTAAATATATATATATTTTTCTAATGTTATTATTTCATTGTGATATTCCCTCATCCTCACTTCAATGCTCATTCCCTCACAAAATATGCCTATTTACGAAGAATGAATGACCCATCTATGTTGTGAAATGAAATTTATGTTGTAAATATGAATATTGCCCGGAACGTTGCTTGTTATAATGATAATTATTAGATTTTAAAATTAATGAAAAAGAGTTTATTTTGTCGTTTTTTTTTAATATTTTAATCCACTCTAACAACTTATTAGATAGAACGCAGTATTTTGCCAAACTTTGATAGCTGAAAGTACTATTTGCTGAAATACTTGTTATATCTGTAAGATTTGGTAAATAGTAATTTTAAAAAATGATAACACATATAATGAATGATATTCAAGGATCAAATAACAATTTTACATTGACACCTTAAGCAGTTACCAAACAGCTACAAAGAGAATGTATCAGAATCATTTCACAATATATTTAAGTAGGCCGTCGCACGACGTAATCATTTGACAATATTTTCGATATTAAAGACATTAGAAATATTGCATTTAAAATATCATATTTAAAAAATTAAATAAATATTTATTTGTTCGCCTCTCCAAGACTAAGCAGCTTTTCGAAACTATCAAAGAGGACTTAATAGAATTAAATATATTAAAATAAATTATTTTATTCCCAGCACTGGGAATAAAATCCACATTTATTCCTGACTCATCGTTGATCACATATAACTTTTAATTTTTTTCAATTTAAAAAAAAAGAGCGCTTTGGCTTTGTTTGCTTCTACTTTTGCTATCTGAAAATACAATACGAAAACAAAAGGCCGAACCATCACGGTTACGAACCCGAATGAAATATTGCTTCATTTTTTACCCGCTGTTACCTCTTGGTATTGTCTCGATTGTCCCAGCCTGGTTACGCACAAGGTATCTATCTGGTTGACTTGCAAAGAAACTACACATTGGTATTCCAATAACAGGATTTTGTTAGAAGATCTTAAAATCATCTTCTTTTCAGATATCTAGGAGGATTATCGTAAATAGATTAGAAACTAGTATCTTTGTATGGGTATGCAGTTTATAATAGAAGGGTGGTTATTTATTTCGAGTCAAATCTGCAACACAAGAGTATACATAATAATAAATTGACCGATTGTAATAAATAATAATATAAATAAATAAATAAATATGATGACATATGATAAATAAATTGCCCTTTATTTGTTAAATTTGAAGACTTGAAATTTAAAAATAACATTTTGGTTAAGTCATACGAAGAGGTACGTAACAGACAAGAAAGTTATGAGGCAAGAGGCTAAGAAAGCTGTCGAGATGAGGTAGTTTCACGTCAGAGTGAAAGTGAAACTCCATCTTCCTCCTCCAGGGCCGTCCGTCCACGGCTGGTTTGATCTGGGAATGGGATATATATATATAGTAAATATTATACAAAAATTTCATATCGGTTAAAAGACAATATTCAATAATACAATAACCGCGAAAGTTGGATTAAGGTATAAAGTAAACTACTGTCACTTCGATTCAGGAAAAAAAATAACAAGGAAAAATTATAACCAGTAGTTCAGTGGAAAGTAGACATAGCGAACTTATTTAGGGATTTTTATTTAATTTTGCATCCATCTATTCCAATCACAACGCGAATCTGCTGAAAACGAATTTGACTTTGCTTAAAACTCTTTCACATCAGTTCACATTGTCCTTATCATTATCTTGTAAATCTAAATGTCAAAAAACCCGCCAGGATTCGAGCTAGATATATCAAAGAAAATTCACAATCACTTCGTTATACCATTGATCTATTTTTTCATTAAAAATCGAATCTCCTCAGAATTAGTGTATTTATCGGACTTCGTTTTCCTTTCCTTTACGATCCGTGTCGCTACGTTAAAAAAAAAAAATAAACTAATAAAAATAATTGGGCCAAGAAATAAAGATGCGAGGACACATCGTTTTAAATACCTTCAAGGTATAGCCATATAAAATTTGAAAAAAATAGAACGACGTATTTCGAAACCAACAGATTTTTTATGATACGGTGCCACTAAAACGACCACCATCTTGGATCAGCAAGTTGGAATAGGACCTTCCTTACCTCGGTCAATAATGTCAGTAGATTAATAAAATTAATGTTAATGTATATTATATTTTGGCTATTTACAAACACTAAACTTTTTTTTTTTTGAACAAATGAACAAGTGCACAAAAATGAAAAAAATCAATTATAAAAACAAATGCATTTCACATTTCTCAATATCTGTAGGTTATCTTCGAGGGCTTTAATCTGCGTAGATAAAGATAGATCAACCTTGAATATTATCGCAATAAATAAGGAAGAGACACATATTTAAAGGGAAGATATGTCTTCGAAACTATTTTAAAAAAGATAAATTTAATTTAAATATCTTATTTATTTATTTTATGAATTATTTTCGATTCAATACGGACAAGATAAAATAGAATAGACAAGATGAAATATATAATTTAAAAAAATCTGAGTAATAACAGCAGTTTAGTAATTAATCAATAAATATGATGTTTCGATTACAGAAATATATTTTTAAAAAAATTACTCGTTTTTGAGAAATAGCAAACAAAAAATAAATCTTTTTTTAAATAAATGAAATAAACATTTATCGTAATGAACTAAGCAGAATAAATTTAATTCACAAAATCTGAGTAGCAACTTCATAAATGATGTAATAACACGTCAAAAAAACAATTAAAATACATCTGCATTCACCCAGCAAAACTTGATAGTAGGGGTAAGTGCAGACCCACGAGTGCACTGTGTGTACACTTGCGATGTGTACACTTTTCCCTACTATCATGTTTTATCGAGGCAACTACGGACTAGCGAATTAAAAAAAAAAACATAAGTTATTTATTTCAATACATTTATTCAATTATATTCCATGTCTCACTTTCATAACTTAATGAAGATTGCAAAATGTGAGACAAGCACTCAGACAAGCTTTAACTTTTTTGATGATTACACCAGTTAACAATCATTCGGAGCCCAACTCTTTTGTTCTTTCCTCAAAACCACTCCACCTTTAATAATGAGTCTTCCAGATACCTTGTACGTACTTACCCCTTAAAGCAGGAGCAAGTGTATCATAAGTATTATTCAATTAAATTATCAACCTCATCACAATGGACGTGGTTGAAATGTGGGCTTGAATATAATATTTAAAAATACTCGTCTATGGAACATTTTGAAAAAAAAGGAAATATCTAGCTTCAAAAATAAAAATTTTAAAGTTTTGTAAAGTCGAATTTTATAAAATTTAGGGCGCACTTGCCCCACATCATCTTACTATAGTCGAACCTTTAAATATCGAACACGAAGGTTCCTTAAAAAAAAATTCGATATATAGAAAGATTGCAATTTTTTATCCTTTTTAGGCTAAAACAATTAGAGCTATTCTTTTTGGTTAAAGAAGTATCAAAGGCATTTTTTTTAGGGTTGAAGAAAAACAAAGGTGAACGATCGAATAGCACTTTTTTGGAAAATTGTACAATTGTCTGCTTTGTATAATCTGTGATTGCAGATTTTTCACAAATTTGCATTTACAATTTAATAAGGACAAATATTAAAAATATACAAGCATGCATAAAAATTAATTTATTTTTGTTTTCGCGCAAAATAGCTTCTAATATCAATTTGAGTATAATTCATCACCGAAATCATGTTTAGTAGCAATGTAAACAACAAGAAAGGGAAAGTTAAACTGAATTTAAAATGAAAATTTCACTCTACATTAGCAAAGATATTCAGAGAATTTAGATACTCCTGTACTTCTTCTGAAACAAGATCTTCCTGGAATTTCCATTGCTTTGTTAACCAGTGGAACATTTTTTTCCTTATTCAATCATTACCCATTCTTATTTATGTAAACAAAGGGCTGGTTTTGATGACAATCACATTTTATGTTTTCTTCATTAATGTGATCATATGTTTTTCAGTCTTGATGATGCCTGAAATAGCGAAACTTTGACTGGTTAGTTATTTACGATTTGAATAACTCGGGGCTTTATAATCTGCAAATAATAATCTAATTTAGATGAAGCTTATAACTTTTTGTTATTTGGTTAACTTCTCGCAAATTTATTATAAATTATTATTATTACTATAAAACAACAATTTAATCATTTTTTCATGATTTCTTCTTCTTTCTTCTTTTCTTGGCACTACAACCCGCTAGCGAGTCATGGCCTCCGCCAACAGCAACCGCCAGGGGTCCCTATTTTTTGCTGCCACCATCCAGTCTCTCACTCCAAACTTCTTTGCATCGGTGTCCACACAGTCCCTCCACCGCAACTTGGGTCTTCCGACGCATCGTCCACCATGAAGGATCTCAGTCAGAAGCTTCCTTGGTATCATATCGTCTCCCATTCTGGCAACGTGGCCTGCCCATCTGAGTCGGGCTGCTTTTATAAATTTAACGACATCAGGGCCATGATTTAATTTTCATGATTTAATTTTGTTAAAAATTCCTTCCCTGAATTCTCAGTTCAATTTTCAATAGAATTAATTTTGAGTGTGGGGTGTTTTTTGTTTTAGGTTTTGATACTTTGATTAATTTTTATTTTAGTACAATTGAAATTAATGATAATTATAGTTAACAGATTGTTGATGATGCACAGTAACACAGGCCAATATTATTTTAAAAAGGTACTCAATAAAATGTTTTGATCCGTAGATAATGTTTAAAACCTAGACAAAAACCACACAACTGCATTTGAGGTTAGCGGAGAAACTTAGAAAGAGTCACCTTTCTAGAACTATTAGAAGAGAAAAGCGAGTTTCTCAGGATTTCACTTTTATTAATTTGGATCTCTAAATTACTTTTTGAAAATTAGACTTTTTTTTGCTTTCTTTACTTAGAGTTTTAATTTTACAAATTCCCTTGTCTCAAACAGTGAAAAGATTAAATCAAGTCCAGGGGATCAGTAATGATGCCCATTTTGTAGATTATATGCGATATATCGATAATTGATCATTACATTGCATATACTCGTAGATTGTGATCTTTAGGCCACGCAATCGCACGATGATTCTCTAAATTCCATTTAGCAAGGCTCTGTGCAATCTTCCATAATGGGTTTTGCTCAACATTTCTGATATGAAAGTGGATCACAAATCGCCAACATGGTTTTCTCTCTGAGCCATTTCAACTTTAAATGCCCATTTCAACCATCGCAATGATATTGCATACTTCAATTTGTATACATTATTGTGACACCCCTTTCTAAAAATAATTAGCATTATTATATTCTTTGATTTTTAAATCATTGAATGATTTTTTATGAATTAATAACATATGATGAATGGAGATGCAAAAGGAGATGAATTCATGTTGACATTTTTTTATATTATTAATGTATTCCCCACTGTTTAGCCTCTTTAAGGTAAGCACATGTTCAACAAGCTCTCAAAAAGTACGAAATTCAATTTAATTTCACGTATAAAATTTGGGTAAATACCTGAATCATGAATAGTTCTGGGTTTTCTGAAAAAATTACAAACATAGATTTATTATTCTTTTGCTTCTTTACTCCTCATACATAACTTCCATACTCCCTTATGTTGCTTGCAATTCTGAAGCAAAGTCCACACTGCTCGAATATCGAGGAAACTTTTGATTCGACTTTCGCATTGGCCCTAACCAGTGCTGGGCAAATTTTATTCAGAAAAAAAAATTATGAATAACCCATTTACTCGTTATTCTATAATTAATTGAATACATTTTCAACCTCAAAATTATTCATAATTGTTCAAACAGTATTCAAATAAAAGAAATTATTCGACATCCCCATCTTCACGTTTCCGTTTTTCATGTAAAATATCACTTACTTATATTATTGTTTCTCGTAATCTATACTTCAAGAATCTTTTTCTTTTACTTTATTTTATCATTTACGATGTCATTTTTACTAAATTATTGTAGAACATATACCTTATGTTTTTTATTTCGAAGTTTTTTTCTTCTTCTATTTTTATTACTGTATGATATTGTATACTTATTCAAATATTTTTTAAATAACGGAAGTAATATTTTTTGTTAAGGTTGAGTTTTTGATTGATAGATGAATGCATTTTTTTTTATATCTTTTTTTTTAGTGGGGAATATATTGTTTTACTATTCTTTATTTCGTTTTCATATGAGAGGGTGAGAAGCCAAGAGCTAAAATTTAATAATTTTGTGAAACCGCATTTTAAAGTTAAAACATTTTGATAAAACCTAAAGCACTGAAGATTGTATCATACTTACGTTATGATTCTGCTGTATATCCCTTGAATATTGAGCAATATTGTTTTTGAATAACTCTATCTTTGAAAAAAATGTCACTTATACCTCTGGTTCTCATCCCCTCATATAATTTTGATAACTACGCACTTATATATTTAATGTTTTGTTTTTTTATTTACAAGCTCTAACAGGTCTTTTAGCCAAACAATTTTTTTTTCCACACCTTTGTTATATTTGAGGGAATTTTTCGTTTAATAAAGTTTTTTTTTTTATTCTAAAAAAAATATATATATATAGGATTACGATATTAAAGGATTAAAGGATTGCGATTTTAAGTTTAATGTATCGCGTTTCGCTCTTTTTCATTTATGGTTTTACCTAGCGGCTTGTTTGGTTATTATACTAAATAAAAGTTTTCTTGGCGTAAAAGATTACGAAAATCGATTTCTGAGACCCAAAAACCCTTATTTGGAAAGTTCGAGCGAAATCCTTTCGATTTATGGGATTTCAAGATTCATTTTACAGATAGGCTGAAATTGTTTGAAGTAGATTACCGGATTTGTTTCGAGAACTAATTATTTACCGTCTCTCATCAACGCTGTTGTGCTTAAATAAAAAGTCTTATAACAATAAAAAGCATTTCAACAAATCTAGTAATAGAGCAGTTCAGTTACACAAACTGCTACTGATAAAGTAAGCATTTGACAAATTTTTAACAAGAATACTCAGACTTATTGATTATGCCTGTTAAAAAGTTCATCATCAACGCCAGACGTTACTCAGATAAAATCGAAACAGTTAACAATGAATTCATACCGAATTTTACTTGATCGTTCGCAAAAATGAGCAACCAATGAGGAAACGTATAATGAGACACGAACCTCATTGTCCAACGGCCTTCGCATTACGCACGTTCCTGCTTGTCAATCAAACCACAATGTTCTCTGGTACTAGCAACCGGGTTGGAAGGAAGTCTTATTAAAAGATGAAAGGATTGACATTTGAATATGTAGCACAATAACAGGAAATCAACATCGTAAACACAACAGTCATTATAATTTTTAATGCAACTATAGATAAGTGTATTTGTTTTGTTCTTTTGGAAGGTTCCGAAATGAAACCCTCAAGGCACTCAAGTCAAAATTAATTGTTAATCTGCCATTAACTGATTATCAAATTCTGCCTATAAATAACCCAAATTCTTTTTATTAATTAATTCGTTCTACGCCCATTTTCAAGTCTCAAGAAAACACACTGATAAGTATTCGTAAACTTGTTATTTACGAATAATAATTTAATTAATTAATTAATTTAATTTACGAATAATTTACGAACGTGTACCAACGTTTCGACTTAACTTCCAGACCATCATCAGGACAAAGCAAAACAATATAACAACCATGTAGCATGAATAAGAGGAAGTATGAAAATATATAAATGAGTATGGATATATATATATATATATATATATATATAGATGAACAACTTAAGGGAGAACCTTTCAATGCGCATGTGCTCAACAATGACACTTTGTTATTGAAATAACAACCAACTTACGAATAAGTGCACGCGATTGAAAAAAATGTAAAGCAAATCAAAATGTCAAAAAAAAAAAATAATAAAATCGAGATGGTAGTAGCTGTCTGTTAGTTACAAATAGAGAGGCTTTCCCCTCCTTGAGTGTAAACTCTCAACATAAGCTCCGCCCACAAGATTCTTCCTTAAGTTGTTTGCCTATAGATACAGGTAAAATATAAGAATAAAAATATTAATGTATGAACATGTATAGAAGTTAATATAATATCGTTGGTGCAATGCCGAAGTGGCGTATCTGCAAATTTTATTATTTTGGTTGTTTTTTTTTGCATTTTAACGTCTGGCTTTCGTAAGGCCAAAAATACCTAACTGAATATGTGACGTCACTTACTAAGGATAAAAAATACGACCTATTTAATTAAGAAATTAGCTACCTTACTTCTGCAACCATAATTCAAATCCAATATTCTCAGTTCCACAAATTTTCAGATTTGTACGCCTCTTAGGTATTGCACCGACGATATATAAACATATGTACATATGAATTTAAAAAAAAAAAGAAGAAGAAATTAAGAAAAGAATAAGATTTGAAAGAATATATGAAACATAATTAATAATTTTCTAAAATTAATTATTATTAATTTTCTTCCAAATCTCCTTATCATACCTCTTTCCTTTTTTTTTTCCTTTTTTTTTTTATCCTTATTCATTTTCCGTACATATGTTGTTAACTTTTCACTATCATCACATCTTATTTTCTGTTTTACAACATATTATCTTGGTTTATATAATTTCTATATCAGAACTTTGTTAATTTTGCTTATTTATATATTTTTATGTATTCTTTCATATCTTATTGTTTCATTCATGACTTATTATTCATAAACCATGTATAAAAATGTAATAATTTCCATATATTTTCATAGTTATACATTATCTGTATCTATCCTATCCATATCTACTTATATATTTCCATATTTTTATACTTTCACTTGTTCAGGCTGTATGGTTGTTACCTGGTTTTGCTTAGCCCTGATGAAGGTTTGCAACTTAGGACGAAAAGTCGGCACACATTAAAAATATGTTTTACTAATTAGCGTTTTTTCTTTTTTGACTACACCCTCTCCTCCCCTTGTATCCTAACTTGTATTTATAACTATCTTCTATCTCTAAACAACACTGAGATATAAAGTCATGAACGTACGCAGAAATTCGTAAAAACTCAGTAAAATACATAGTTTGATTATTTTGAGTACCCCGTTTCAAGCACAGTTTTGAGAAAAAATAATTAACAACAATTAAGCGGAGCATACAATTATATATTACTCGTATATGTTCTTATTATGTCTATTGTGCTAACCCACCGAAAACAGGACGAAAATTGACTAGTGTTTTGAGCTTTTCATTCCTATATTTTTTCATATGTTTAACATATTTTATTTGTATTTTTTAAAACTATTAAAACATGCACGGCAACAAGATTTATCTTCAAAATAATTGCAACATAAATTTAGATTATTAATGGTAATAAATTGAAACTTAGTAATTGATAATAAATTTTTAAGTTACAATTCCGTTAATGATAACTATGTTTTAATGGTATCAACGATTGCAAATAAAAATGTGGACACTGCAAGACTTAATGGTACGCCTATTAACCCATGAATCGTTGGTTCAAAAAGTGATCCTGATTTTGTTTACTAGTTTCCGAAGATAGCAGTATCTCAAAAACGACACTTGGCTTCGAGACATCTATTACGGACACGGCGCGCGCGCACACACACATACGCACGCAAACATACACATACCGTTTGTATGACTCCTTGACTTCTCCAAAGCCTTTGACTCCGTAAAACCATTCCATCCTTTTTTCCAAATTAAAATCATAATCATTGTCTAACAGCTCTATTTGCTGGTTTCAATCTTTCCTCTCTCAACGTGCCCCAGCAGTTACCATTCCAATTCAACCTTTATCTTCCTATCTTACTCCATCCTCAGGAATTGCCCAGGGTTTCAGTATATCTCCTCTTCTTTTCAGCTCCTATATTAACGACCTTCACAAATCAATTCTTCATTGTTCCCATCACCTTTATGCCGACGACTTTATCCTTTTTTCCAAATCTATTTATCCTTTTTTCCTTCTGAGTTATTGGTGTCATTTACCAAGATTCAACAAGACCTAAATAGAATCAGCGCATGGGTAAACTTAAATGGATTATGATTAAACGTTGCTAAGACTCAGGCCATTACCATTGGTTCCAAACCCCTTCACAGATCCTATACCAATTTTCCAATCCTAAACCTAAACGATCAACCCATCACTTTCTACTCCTCTGTTAAAAACTTATGCATAATCGTTGACCAATCTCTCTCCTGAACCACCATATCGCCAACATCTCCCGACGTTCGATTTTTATCGTTAAACGGTTTCATCGTTCCCTCTATTTCCTACCCAAATCCACAAGTAGACTCATAGTATCCTCCCTCATATTTCCTCACTTTGACTACGGCTGTGTGGTGCACGGTGGCCTCGCGGAAGGTCTAGGAGATAGACTGATGAGAATTAAGAATAACTTTCTAAGGTTTGTTGAAGGTACTCCGAGTCGTTCCTCCGTTTCACACCACTACTCCCAGTTAGGATGGCTCTTTCCCTCCTTCCGTAGAAACTATTTCCTATGCACATTCCTTTACCAAGTAATAACCAACCAGTAGTTCTTTTTTATTAGCACTCGTCTGTATTGTTTCACAAGAATTCTTTTTTCTTTTATTATTTTTATATTATTTACGATTCTTATTTGCTTATTTAAATATATAAGCCATATAAGACATAATAATTGGGACTTCGCCACAGAATAAAGTTTTCTTTCTATTCTATTTTAATATAATTTTTGCTGTAAGTTTCTTATGACCTTTAAGTAACCACTTCCGGCGGATAGCTAATTTTAACCACGGTCAAAATAGATATTTCCGTTTAAATTTTAAAACTGAAAATTGTCGTCATTAGAATACACCCTTTACTGTGTACAAGAAAGTAAAAATGTAAATAACACTTTACCACTTTTTCAATTTTTGACAGGGTGGATTAGAACCTCGATACCTAATATTGATAAGAAAAACATAAAACATATAGCACCTTTAATAAAAATAAAACCTGTATGTGCATTTTACTGGGTTTTTACGAACTTTTGCGCATGCTCACCACTTTATATTTTGGTACTGTTTTGAGCATATAAATTCAAGTTAACAGGAAATTTAATACTCTGCAAAATACATCCAAGCTAATTTCACCGAATTTTAGATTGGAATGGAAATGTATTGGGGAAAAGCGATTTTAGTTGTTTTCGTTGTTTCATGTAATCAAGATATATAAACCGTAGATTAGAAAAGTGACAGTTGATCTGTCAAGATTTCTGTTATCGTCACGACTAAATATTTATTGTTATTAGATATTCTTAAATAAATAATGCGTCAGTTTCTTTGTACAATGCGATTGCTAACACATGGGCCCAACTATTTCAACAGATTTGGAATTCAACTTGCATTGTGATGTGAAATGATATCAATGATGTTCTAGTCTGGGTTGGGGTTGGGTATTTTGCAGAGCCGCCGTCAGCTGTGTCTGAGCTCGTGGCAAAATAATATGTCCGCCCTCATCTCACTCAATATTTCATGAATTTCATTTTTGTAATTCTTTAAATTAAAGAATTATAAAAACGGAACTTATTACTACATGAGAATAACAAGAGTTTATTGTTTTACATAAAGTACAACACAATTTCTTTACAAAATTACTTAATAATGATATTAGGGACTTGAATAAGTTCTCGCTGTTTTTTTCGTGAAAATAAATGCTTTATTTAAAAAAATTAGTAAAGAACATGTCATTGAAAGTATTGTCCATCGCTAGCCACTACTTTCTCCCATCTTTCTGGCAGCATACGAATACCATGTCGAAAGAACGACCCATCTTTTGAAGTTATCCACGAATCGATCCATTTTTTGGATCATAAGATTGGAAGTGCTGCTCAGCCAGGCCATGAGTCATCGATCGGAACAAGTTGTAATCGTAAGGAGCAATGTCCGGTGAATACGGTGGGTGGGGTAGGACTTCCCATTTGAGCGTTTCCAAGCAGGTTTTGACCGGTTTTGCAACATGTGGCCGAGCGTTGTCATGCTGCAAAATTACTTTATCGTGTCTTTCCTCGTATGAGGCCGTTTTTCCTTCAATGCTCGGCTCAAACGCATTAATTGTAGTCGATAGCGATTTCCCGTGATGGTACGTTGGGTTTGAGGAGCTCATAATACACCCAGCTGATCCCACCAAATACAGAGCATGAGCTTGGAACCATGGATATTCGGCTTTGCCGTCCACGTTGATTTTTGGCCGTGTTGTGTAATCTCCTAAAATCTCCATTCTCTCATCTTTCCTCGGACCAAATATATTCTGTGTGGTACCTTATTCTCGAAGAACCATAAGGCAATGTTCTTCCTTCCACGGTAACGTTTCGCAACCGTATAGAACAATAGTTATTATGTTAGTTTTGTAAATTCTAACTTTTGTATTCAATTTATGGATAAAAGGCGCGAGCTATTTAATATCGCAATTAAAAAATAACAAGCATTTCTCATACCATAATCTCTCCTTTATTTTCTCTTGAATTTCGTTTTTTCTAGTTATCATAAACCTCAAATATTAAATTTCCCAACGTATTCAAATGTATTCCCTCTTATATCTATATCACCAAAATCACCGCCGTTTCAGCTGCTATATCCATATACTTCGTCTTATTATCCACATATTTTCTCATATTATTTTATTTATTATCCGTATTTATTTCGAGCTCTAGTTCTTTACCGGCTTTCATCAACGTTTTTGTCTTTACTTTTATAATTTCCGCATCTTCACTTGACAGTACCAAGTTATCTGCATACCCAAGCACTGATAATTTATTACCCTGATTCAAACCTTTTTCGGTACGTATCACCTCTGTAATGGCATAGTGCTAAATTAAATAGGTCACATGGAAAAGAATTGTCTTGTTTTAAGCATGAACGAACCTCAATCTTCTCCGAAAAATAGTTACCGATTCTAACATGACTGAATGTTTCGGCCATGCACATCCCTTCTAGATTTACTAACTTCTTTGGTATTTTCTGCCCAATCAACATATTATTTTCTTATTTTTCCGATCATGCGATCCATCAAACAGAAAAAAATAAACATAAATTGAATATATTTTTTCTACCTTCGGTTTTTGAAGGATTGTTGTAATGCTTATAATTAAATGGCAAAGAAACTTTAAATGGAAATCACGAGGAAACGTAATTTCAAGATTCATCAATTTAGATTTAATGATCATTAATCAGTAATGATTGGAAGCTGTATAAGGCATTCTACAGTACTGCTTATCCACCTGTAAAATTGCAAAAGAACTTAAATTGGATGATAAATCAACCGTTGATTTATTTAAAGAGCTAATAGCATTTTTTTAAAGAGTTGATAGCATGGCCGTGGACAGGTATCTTCTGGGATGGAGGGAGAAGGGTGGCTTTTTGCTTTCAATTTCATTTAAAAATATAAACATTTAATCTCATTTATTTACATTAGAAAATGTATTTACAAAATAATTGATGGAGAAATATATTGGAATTATTTCTTATTATATATATATATATATATATATATATATATATATATATATATATATATATATAATATTATTCCATATTAGAAAATATGGAGAAATTGATGAACAATGCCCAATTCTAAGTAGGCATACTGATAGCCATATACATTTTTTTTATTTTATCATCTACCTAGACATTCGTATTCACTTAACACTTAAAGCTGAACTTTCTTTTTGCTTTTTTTTCTCTTCCAGCTCTTTGCTACCGACTTTATCAACCTTATCTCTAGTTGCCGTATTAGGGCATCGCATGTTAAATTTACCATTTAAATCGATTCGTCGTTTAAGATATCTTTTTTTTTTTTTACGACCTTTCTTTCGTCTGTAAATGTCAATGCCTTCATAGAGTATCCTTCACAAATAAGAATTTTGACAAAGTTATTCACGATTTTTTAAAACTTTCTTTTTGTTGAGCTTTGTTATGCGCGGTTTATAATTGTTTTCTTATTTAATAAGTAATAGTAGACCGTAAAAAATATATGAGATGGTCCGGGAGGCCGTGAAAAAATGGATCACAAATATTAAAAACTATTTATTAGAAACCAGCGTTTGCAGTTCTTCATCAACTTAAAGCTCAAAGTGTGGTAAAGGAGTGACCAAGCAAAATAACAAAATGACTTTGCTATTTTGCTTGGTCACTCCTCAACCACACTTAGAGCCTTCAAGCCCTGACAAAGACTTGCAAAGTGGGTCCGAAACATTGGTTTCTAATAAATAGTTCTTACTATTTGTGATCCATTTTTTGACCGCCACCCGGACCATCTCATTCCTTCACATAATTGTTTTCATTCAACTCCTCAAAAAAATACTATTTGGACCTAGTTAAAATTAAAGATTTTAGGAGATTACACAACACGGCATTGCGGAGCATATAATTATCCTCGAGCAGCATCGAGCCGGTTGAAATGGGCATGTAAAGCCGGTTTATTAAAGAAAGATTCCTTAAAAAGTTAATTAGCAATGAGGCGGCTGGTTAACGCCCGAGGGGTAGACCGGAACTTAGATGGGAGGATTGCGTTAAGACAGTGGTCCTCAACCTGGGGGGCGTGATAAAACTAAAGCGCTAGTATATCGAGAAAAAATATATCAACAAAAAATATTTATTTTACAGAAAACATTCATAAATAATAAAAAATAAAATACACTTTACACTGATATAATACACTTATAAATAGATATTGCATAATGGATTTAATAATTAACTTATCAAAATTCAATTAAAAACAAGATTAATACTTATTAGTGGCTTCCTTGGGCCTGTCTTGAAGGGAAAAGTTTTTCAAATAAAGATTTAATATTAGAAATTGCCACTCTAAGCTCTTTTTCTATATTTAACTGAGATCTATATTTTGTCATTAAAGCTACCACCTCAGAAAATTCGGTTTCGTAAAGGTTGGTTGTTGATAATGGTAATAGTAAACGAAATGCTTTATTTTTTAGTGCAGAAAACTCATCATCCAAACCTGCCCAAAATTGTTGTTTGATTTCGCCAATTGTAGTGAAGTCTATATAGATTTCTTCTTCGACAGTTGAGAGACCTTCCGGAGTATTTTGAAATGGTTCCCTAACCCATTCGTAACATAATATGAAGTTGAAGTCAGCTGGAAAATACTTTTTAAAATTCTTTGCCAGCATTGTTAAATGATTTTCAATGGTTACGAAAACAACTTCCACATGTTCTTCTTCACTCTTGAAGTTTTAACACATGCATCCACATTGACAAACATATCTAAGTTTTTTTGCTTAACATTTCTGCTTCACCATTCAATTTTTCTAAATAAAGCATTATCTTTATCACTCGTACCGAACAAATGTGTATTTGTTCCTTAGAGTTCAAGATTCAAGGTATATAATTTCTCGAATATGTCGACTAAGTAACTCAATTTCATCAGAAATAAACCATTTCGAAACATCTTGGTTTCCAGTCGGTTTTCCTCTTCTAGAAAAGTGGCTATTTAATCTCCTGATTCATAAACATGCTGCAAAAATCTCCCACGTGATAACCATCTCGCCTCGCAAAAAAATAGTAATGCTGAATGTGTTGCAAACATATCTTTATCAAATGCAGAAAACATTCTTGATTTTAGGGCTCTCATTTTTATATAATTTACTACGGTGATCACCTTCGTTAGCACAGTATTCAGACCAGGACTTATTTCTTTGGATGCCAGAGCTTCTCTACGAATCAGGCAATGCGCCCAGATACATCCTGGAGATTTTTGTTTCACAAATGCTTGTACACTTAGGAATCTCCCAGACATTGCAAGAGCACCATCAGTGCATTTCCGACGCAATTTTTCCACTCTATATCTGTCTCCTTTATAAAATCACTTAAGATACCTAATAATGCAAGTGCTGTTGCTTTTAGTCTATTGGTTTACAGAATAGTAATTCTTCTACTGCTGAAATGCCATAACAAAAACGAACATGGGCAATTAAATGAGCATCTATCTGTTGCCTCATCAAGCTGAATAGAAAATAAATTGTCACTCATCTTTCCGAAAAGCTGATGGTATACCAGCTATACCACCAATTCGCCGGGTAACAGTATTATTTGATAGAGGTATGGACTGCAATTGTTTGGCAAAGTTATTTCCAAACATAGTTCCTACAATCAAAATTGTAGCTGGCAGAATAAGCTCTTCACCGATGTTGTGAGGCTTTTTACATCTGATTATTTGATATGGAACTTCGTAAAAGGCATGTTTAGCTTTTTCATTAATAGACAAAGTTTTTTTGAAATATGATTTTTGCTTTTCATATGATTTTAATTTTAATTCGAAGAATTCTCGCGGTTCACTAACACACTCACTATGAAGCGTTTCTAAATATCGTTTAACGTTATTAGGTTTCATGCTGTCTGCTGCCAAAATGGCACATAAAGGCCTTTCTTCACCATTTACTTCAGTTTTGGTAAACCCAAAATTTAAATATACTTCAAAGTATTTTCTTGACTTTATCTTCGGAACAACTGTCGTCTGTGCACTTTTTGATGCTTCACTATATTTTAATGCTCGCTTACGGCCACTTAAAATTTGATCCATGATTCTGTATATATATATATATATATATATATATATATATATATATATATATATATATATATATATATATATATATATACACTGTATAATTCTACTGCTACAATACTGTATAATATCGCTAACAGCAGATAACACGCAAATTACAATATACACATTCACCGTAGATGTAGAAGGAACGACTCGACTGAGACTGGCGGGAAGGATATGCAACATTGATACCCGCTATATAGACGTTCTAGAATGTTCGAGACAAATCTATACATTTATATTTTAAATATTGAATTGATAAATGATATATTTGAAAATTAGAATTGATGTATTATGTGATTATGTAAACTAAATTAAATAGAAACTAATATTACGATTACATCACTATTTAACTGAAAATTATTGTATAGGGGGAGGGGAGGGGCGCGATGAAAATTGGGTCGCAAATACTAAAAGGTTGAGAAACACTGATTTAAGGAGATCATAGGGATTTGGGTTTGGACGGTGTTCGGTGGACGGAGGTTTGTAAACAGTGATTGGTGGTATCGGCATCGAACCTTCGGATTCACTAAGATTATATTTTACTATTACTATATCTCTATATATCTCATATATTTTATATCACTGATATATATTTATAAGTATAAAGAATTGTATACAATTTCAAATATTTAAATTTATATTTTAAAATAATAATATTTCGTTATACTAGTAAATTCTCAATCTCAATTCATTCTCTCAATCTAGTTTATATACTGGTAGGCCAGAGGGTATTTAGTGATGACATGACAATATTTTGAACCTCATTGTTATTATCTGTCGCTGATTTACATATGATTAAAATATTCTATCCTTCTACTGCTGCGTATCACGAGACATTAAGTTTTATAACTAATTTCTATATACAGCCACAAATTTTTTTGGACCATTTACATTTTTAGAAACCTGCTGTAACCCACAGCTATCTAGGGATAATGAGCAAAGTACTTTACCGTTATTACCAAAATTAAATTGAGCCCAACAAACTAAGGTAAAATATCAAATGAAACACGACAGTAATATCTTAATTATAGATAACAGTTATGATTCGTCCAGCGAAAAAATTGGCGTACTAACAAAAATAATTAACGATATTACAAAAATTAGAACAAAAAGAAAAATTAAATGATATGATGGAGAATGTAGGAGAGCTATAGCACAATCTTTCATCAAATTTAATAAATATATAGAAATGAAATATAGAAAAAGTTATATAATGGAAAATCAAAAATTCAAAAAACTATGTAAGGATAAGAAAAAGAAATATTATATAAATTTAATAGAAAAACTTAATAAGATTAGACATTCACAGCATTTTTGGGAAATAGTAAATCAAGTTAGATGCAAACATTTTATTACTGATAAAAACATAACACCAGATAAATAGATTGAACATTTTAATAGTATATACAAACAACCAACACTTGTAATGAACATTCCATATATAGAACCTTTAATATATAATGATAACATGAATGCACCAGTTAAATTAGAAGAATTACAATTCATAATTAATAAATCCAAGCTAAACAAAGCACCCGGAATAGACCGAATACCATTCGAATTTTATAAAAATGCATCGAAAAAGTTTTCGAAACCGCAATAATTCCCAGTTTAAACAATCAATAATCTATCCCATTCATAAAAAAGGAAATAAAAGTAATCTGAATAATTATAGAGGAATATCCTTTATTAATACTGTGGGGAAATTGTTTACTGGACTACTGCATGTAAGATTGACCGAATGGGCTGAAAATAATATTATCATTAAAGAATTACAAGCAGGATTCAGAAACAAATACTCTACAATAGACAATATATTTAACCTAAACAGTACAATTAAACTAAAACTCAGTAACAAAAGAGGAAAAGTTTATGCATTCTTCACTGATTTTTCAACTGCCTTTGACCGAATAGATAGAGGGGCATTAATATATAAATTAGGAATATCCTCTAAAGTAATGAACAATATAAAAAAATTATATTCGGATGTAGAGGGAAAGGTCTGGTGCAAAGAAGGGTTGACATCTTTTTTTAAGGTCAAGATAGGACTTTAACAGGAAGCCCATTTTTATTTTCTTGCTATGTTAACGATCTGGAGGATGAAATTGGGAGAAGTGTTTGGATCAATGGAAAAAATATCAGACTTTTAGCATATGCAGACGATATCGTAGCATTGGCCTCTAACCCAACTATTTTACAACATATGATAAAAAAAACCTAGAAAAATGGGATTTGAATAAAAATTTAAAAAAAAATCAAAAATTATATTGTTTAGAAATGGAGGAAAATTGGGATCAAAGGAAAATTGGCACACGAATAAAGAAAAAAATAGAGATAGTAAAAAAAATATAAATATTTAAGTATTACCTTAAGTAGCACTTTGTCGATGAATAAACACCTTCGAGATAAATTGGAATCAACATAGTTTGGAAAAATTTTATATCCAATAATAAAATACTTTTTTCAGCAAAAATGGAAGTTTTTAACATAGTGTTTAGGTCAATTATGGGATATGGTGCACAAGTATGGGGATATCAGGAATTTTATGAAGTAGAAAAAATTATTATATTTTCTTGCCAAAAAATTATTTGGCCTACCCCAATACACTCCACGTCACGTTACATAATTCGTATAGAAACCAGAATACAACCTCTTTTCTTTTTTACATTGAAACTCCATCACGATTACATTATAAATGTTTTAAACATGAAAAAGGCGAATAATTCAACGAAATAGTTAATGTATAAACAATTATCTTATAACTTAGACGCGAGTTATTATTCTAATATTAAAAGTATAACTGATATTAAATGGATTCCCAAAACCAGAGAACTCCTAGATTTTTTTGTATTACTTTTTTTGGCTTAAGACTTCCATTGAAGTCCTATACAGCCCGTAGTATTATCATGAGAGTTTATAGAGGGTAATGGAGTTGGTTTTTAGAATTATATGGCAAATTCTTCTATGAACCAACATAAAGATTGTATCATGTTCCCATCCAGTAACTTATTGCAGAAATGTGTTTTGGTTTTGTATATCAGGGTATTTTATCCGATAACTGTGGTATTTGCTGCATTTAATGATAACATGTATTGGGTCTTCGATGGTGTTACATTTGGAGCATTTGCCATTCTTATTAGCTTTAATTAGTGTTAATCCGCGATTCGTTCGGCCATGGTTGATTCTTAGTCTAGTCAATAATCATATTTCTTTTCTGTTCAACATAGTGCTGATATGGGAGAACCATGGTCGTAGATTGACATTAGGGTGGATAATATAATGATCCATGTCTTCCGATCTTGATTCCCAGGTATATCTATCTTTCTTGCTATTCACTACTATGTTGTTTTTTAATCCACCGGACAAGTTCAGGTAGAGGTAGCTTAGCGTTTTTTGCACTTTCTGTTTCCTGATTTGCCAGCTTGTAAACCCGTTAATTCCTATAGAGACCAACATGCCCTGATACCCATTGGACCTTGAATCTGTTATTTGTTGTGCAATGGACCTCCTGTATTATGTTGTTGATTAAATATGATGGGATTTGTTGTCTGTGGATGTTTTTGAGAGAGTTATATCCGGATGCAGATTCTGTTAAAATGACTACTTTTGTGTTTTTTTAGTCTATTGGAAAATTTAAAAGCCTCGGTGGCAGCGTATAATTCAGCACTATAAATACTAAATTTTGTTTTTTTTTTGTCGGTAATTTTGATTTAAATTATAAAATATATAAAGAAGGTGAAACCCAATTGTAATAGCAATGGAATAGAAAATACACGGCACTTATAGCCTCGTGTCCAATATTATCAGACAACCTCGCAGAGATTGTTTTAATAAAGATCAATTAAAGGATGACGAATTAATAGAATATTTAAACGGAAGAGACTGGTTAAGTTCAATTAAGTACTGCAAAATCGGATGGTATAGATTTGAACTTATTAAGGAACTAATTATTGAATTATGTAAAGGGGCATTTGTTTAAATTAACATGTGTTGTGTTTTTATTTTTAGGTTTTATATTGTTTTGTTAAAAGGTATACTTATTATTACATGGAAGATTGTATTTATTTTATAATGTTTGTAATTATAATTTAAGTTATTTATACATAATAATTAATAAACATTATTTTATTCTATTCTATTCTATCCTTCATAAAACTTGAAAAATTTCCACTATAACATTTTATTAATAAATAGACGTTATTTCATAACTCGAGTTATTTTTAAAATAACCAGAAATCAAACAGCCCATACCGAAAACAAAACTAGAGGTGTTTTAGAAATAGAAGACAGCAAAAATGGAAAAACTACACTCTTTTATAACCACTTTGTTTAGAAAACAAATAGCTAATTTTTTTTTTTAATCGTCAACTATCAACTTATTTCACACATACACACGAATTATGCACTTTTTTTTATGATTCTATTATAAGATTCGGTGATTTTTATTCCTAAAAGTTTTGAAGAGCGTTCAGGCTTAAAACAATAAAACTTTTGTTTAATGCGTCATCAGCAAGATACTTTGTACCGAGAAGTGCATAACTCTGGGTGGTAAAATACCTGTGCTTGGGTATACTGATGATTCGGTACTGTTTTGTGATGTGCAAAATTTTAGCTAATTAAATACAACAATGCTGATGAAAGCCTGTGAGGAATTAGGTTTCTAAGTAAATACAATAACCATTGTATGCGATATTAGGAACGAAGGCAAAAATTGGGCTCCATGCTTTATTTTAATTATTTTTTTCCTAAGATAAGAAAGAAAACTAATTATTTTTATAGCGTCTTTTTAAATGTTAATGTGTTATTTGTTTTGTTAACAGGTCGAAAAAGGATAATAAAATGCATTTCCGGAAAATTCAGAGCTGGAGAGCTGTCGGCTATCATGGGCCCATCTGGCGCAGGAAAATCCACTCTCATGAACATCCTTGTCGGTTACGTGTGAGTGCCTCTAATATTATATTGTATATTTTAACTATTTAATTATTATTATTGCTAATAGTTCTTTGAACTGTATATCTTGCAAAGAAATCTAAAATCTGCTCGTTATGGAAGCTTTTATTAAAGCTTAATGTCAAGCCAATAATGTCATCGATTGAAAAGCCGTTGTTTCCAGGGATACCGGACGTCATAATTTGTTCAAAATCAAATCTAAATATATATTTTTGAATATTTAATTATCAATAAATCTAATATCGTACCAACTTCAGGGATCTTAATTTTATTTTTGATCCGTTTATCAAAATCACAAATGACTAAACTCTGCTGAATATGCATGTGATTTTTCATAAATTTCTTTCACCTCAGTTCACATTGCCAACTTGTAACATCGACGAAATCCAATAATATAATTGCAAATCTCAATGTTAAAAAATCGCCTGCATTCAACGAGATTCGAGTTAGAGATATCAAAGAAAATTTACAAATAATCGCGCAGTCCATTATACAATTGATCAATTTTCAGTCTATTTTCTCTGAAAATAATATACTTCTGCGCTGTATCGAAGGTCATCGGAGAGTGGAGGGAGGGTTTTCATTTTAAATCCGTTTCATAATCCCTACAACACGATTTGGTAGGTTTCGGGGATATCTGATGTAAGCATATATATATATATATATATATATATATATATATATATATATATATATATATATATATATATATATATATATATATATATATATATATATATATATATATACATGCCGCTTAATTTGGGCACTTTAGATCAAATGAGCTAAAATGCGGCATGCATGGTTTTTTCTATGCATAACAATATCATAGAAGCGGGGATCAATTCAAGTTAAAATTTCGGCCAATATTACGATATTAATCGCTTTTTAAAGTTTTCGGGACCTCTAAATTAGTTTCGGTGGTTGAAAATTCGTAAATGAATTGAGTTAGTGTTAGAGAAGTGCCTTTTGGTAGTCTCAACCAACTTTATTCTCCCACCCCCGCTATTATAGTATTTTAAATTTTGTATTTTAGTCATTATTAAATATAATTTAAAATACGACTTGAGTGACAGAGCTCTGTTCAAAACTCACGCTTTTATTTTTCATTCAAAATTTAAAGTAAGCTCCACACAATTATTCGAATTTTTTAAATTTTGTTTTCACCACATAATTGCGTAAAAAAAATTATTAAAAAAAAATCTTAAACTCTTCGTTTTAAATGACTTCAAGGAATATTCACGTCAAAATTGATGAAAAGCGAAACACGCGGTTGGTCCTGACTGCGAAACAGATTTTTGAAGATCCAGGGCTATTAAAACGACCGCAATCTTGAATAGGAATTAAAAAATAAAACTCCTTATGCATGCATCGTTTTTCTATCTTCAAGCAACATTTGTGCCAGCTTAGAAATGTTTGTTGTAATCGCGTAACAAGCCAAACGGAATTATAAAATCCTCTTTAATTATAATTAAATATCCTTCTATTATTATAAGTGACAAAGATTTCTTTGTAATATTCTTTTGGAATCATTATAAAAAAGGCTTTACAAAAATCCACCAAATAAATTTTTTGTTTTAGCCTTGAAATATTCGGAGACAATTTTAATTATTCTATTAATAATTAATAATAAATTTAACAAATAAATAATAATAACTAAATATAAACCATTTTGTAATATTTTTCAGTGTTCTTTTTTTTTTTTTTTTTAGTGATGTACAACTAAGTAACCAACTTGTTTCTTAATTTTCCTTTAAACTAATAACAGAAACACGTGACCAAACGATTCCTATGTTCGATCGTTACATTCTGTGTGAAGTTACGTCAACTTTCATTAGGACAAGGAAAAACCCAGATCCGGTTTGAAAGAAGTTCAAAATTAAAATCGAGTCGATAGAGCTATGGTTTTCGTTAAGGTGATTGTCAGTGATAGGTATTCAATTCCAGGATTCAGGAATAACTCTTTATTAGTTACCAAAAAATAATCGAACTGGACACGTAATACTCCATAGTAAAGACAAGGTTTTCGTATGTATTAAATAATATAAAAGTATGATCTAGGACAAGAAATAGAATTGAACATAACTTAAGGATTATTATTATTAATTCGCAGTGGACCCACGGAATGAATCTCGACCTTCCCACCCTGGCTAGAATAGGTTGGCAACCTGCACCGAATAACCCGTCCTGTTTGCCTTAATAGGAGTTGGAAAGGACATTAAACCCAAATAAAAAAAATAATAATAATAAAAAAGTTAACTTGGTACTGTAGGTGTTTACTGTTTACGTATGTATATATATATATATTATATGGGGGTCGGGGTGGCCGAGCGGGTTAGCGCGCTTGCAAAAGTGCACCTACTTACAAACCCAAAGGTTGTGAGTTCGAACCCCGGCACCGGCACTACTTTAATTTAATTAAAGTAATAATTCAAGAAATTTATCACCCCTCCCCCCGGGTATGTGAGGCCCGTCAGTCTACTGGAGGCTACTCACACAGACCGGGCGTAGGAGTGATGACCCTACCCCGTGTAACTTAATTGTGAATCGCGTTGTGGTTTTCCAGGACAAAATAGCCGCACGGAGGTTTGGTCCATGAACGATCTGCCTCGGGGAATCAAATATAGGTCCTCATGCGCCTGCTAACTCCGAACGGCTATAACCCGTGGATCTAGACCGATTTGTCACTGTCCTTCAACCCGGCTGTCTGTGCTCCCGCAAGCAATAAATGTCTGTAAGAACACCAACCAGGACAAAATAGCCGCACGGAGGTTTGGTCCATGGACGATCTGCCTCGGGGAATCAAATATAGGTCCTCATGCGCCTGCTAACTCCGAACGGCTATAACCCGTGGATCTAGACCGATTTGTCACTGTCCTTCAACCCGGCTGTCTGTGCTCCCGCAAGCAATAAATGTCTGTAAGAACACCAACCACATCGCGCGGCCAAAGATCTACAAGGTCTATAGAGCCAACCGAAAAAGAAATATATATATATATATATATATATATATATATATTATATGTGTATATATATATATATATATATATATATATATATATATAAGTTAATGTCCAGTGAACAACAATATAGACCTTGTAAATAAGGAAGCTCAAATACAATAGTAGGTAAGAGTGCACTACAGAGGATGTACAGCAGAGAGATGATGCCCCAGATCAAGGTATGAAGTTGTCTCAAGAAAAATCGCAGCTTGGTCAAGACCAGATCAATTTCTTGGGACATACTATATCCAAGCAAGGGGTGAAACCGGACAGCTCTAGAGTGGAAGCGATACGGAAAATGGCGATCCCACGGGACGTAAAAGGGATTCGGAGATTATTAGGGACACTGAACTATTATAGAAGATTTGTCCCCGAGATGGCAGAACACCTCGTGCCGACTTCCAGAAGAAAGTCATTCATTATCACGACAGACGCGAGCGACTACGCCTTGGGGGGCGATACTGTCACAGGAAGGTGACACGGGTGAACGACCGGTAGCGTACGCCAGTAGGCGCCTCACAGATGCGGAAACAAGATATATCGCATTGAAAAAGGAATTGTTAGGCATCGTTTGGGCTATAGACCACTTTAGGGCATACGTATTCGGCAGAAAATTCACGGTACGCACAGACCACAGACCCCTACAATGAAGAAAAGGGTGAGATAATAAATGACAAGAGCAGGCAGATTATCTAGAAGACGGGATTCGCGGAGACTCATGAAAATGGATTTTAGTACTTACGAGAAGCGAAAAATCATCACCATATAGTCACAGCCAGGATCGAGAGCAGAACAGATCAGCACGGTACTCAACGACGCGTCTAAGCCGAGAGAAACCCACTACCTGTATGTGGGAAATGAGACTATCTGGGAGAAGATCAAAAAGCTCTAGTGCACTGAACAAATCGGGATAGATAGGACGTTCAACCGATGCAAGCTAGCGGTAGAAACGGTACGGGAGGAATCTCAGCAGAAAGAGGTGACATTCGCGTATCACCAAGGCAAAACTAACCACATGGGTGAGCACGAGACACTACACGCATTGAAACGTAAATACTTCTGGTGCGGCATTAAAAAGACCATCAAAGAGGTGATCGGAGGGTGCGAAATATGTCAAGCTGCGAAATATGACCTATAATATAATTATGTTATATCATCATGTAGTTGTAATACTATGTTATTAGGTATTATAAGCAATATAAGCAATATTATATGTGGCACTATATAATAGTTATATTTATATTAGTTTACGACGGATAGTCATAACCTGGGAGGGGGGAGTTAATGTCCGGTGGACAACAATATAGACCTTAATACGATCTCAGAATGTAAATAAGACACAAATCCTATATATAGAGGATTATTGAGAAGAAGAAATCAGTTTTAGTTCAGATCTCGTGTGTGTCATTTCAAGCTCCCTTTTCCTTCTTTTCTTTATTTCATTTGTTTTGTTTTTTTTGTTCGTTTCGAGCTGAGGGAGCTTAACTTTATATGTATATATATATATATGTATATATATATATATATATATATATATATATATATATATATACACATATCCAAGAAAAAGAAAAAAAAACTTAGCAAACGAGTGTACTATGGTTTACATGGATTTTTTTTTTTTAGGTAATGATCTCAAAACAATAAATATTTTTTCTCTATCTTCATAAATGGCCGATTTTATAGTCGCGGTCGGATTTTTTATTTATTCGGGTTTTGGATTCTACGTATCTTGAAACAAAATTTTAAGAAGTGGTTAAACGTTTTTTTTTCGATTTAATTTATCTTTGTGTTTTTAAATGAAATAATGAAAAAAGTTCATTACCGACAAGCATACACAAAATTTCTATTCGCATGATTTCAAATTACAATAATAAAACTTTGCTCAGCGTTAATTGTAAAATGTATTGATCAAACAGGATTTTGTGACAAATCTTGATGATCATTTGTATAATAAAAATAAATTAATAAATAAACTTAATATACCAAATAAATTGATTAAGAAACTACTCAAAATTTTCTATTACATAACATTTAAGTACAAGATGCAGCAGAATACAAGTTTTATTTATCTTTTTAATTTGTATTAACAATTTTTGGGTTTAATGTAATCAATTACAAAAGCACTCAATCATTTTAGAGTTTAGTAATCGAGAACAGAAGTACTCATAATTGTTGAGCATCTGCATAATCTGTATAATCCTTCTCAAATAAATTACCACTTTGATGCCCTGAACTCTCAAAGTGTTGCAGACTGAATAGTTCTGTATTTTTTTTTTAGCCACTTAAACGACAATCGGTTCGTTTCAGTGCAATAGGCATTTTAAGGTATAGTTTGTTCAAACAAATATGAGCAAGTAAGAGAGAGAAATGCTTTATTAACAGCAATAACCCGCTGCTTTAATAACCCGCTGCCCAAATATTTTGGGTTACTACTAACACAGCATACTCGTCAATCCACTGTTGGACATAATATATATAACTATAAAAGGAATTTTATTCTTCACCTCACGAGCGTAACAGTCCGGAATACATTTTTTAAATTATTAATTACCTATACACTAAACTGGTGGCAAACAATATAAATTATTTATTTAGGGAATTGTTTTAAATAATTAAAACAACTTTGTCCGAAATATCTATCACGGACGTAACGATTTGGCAAAATGTGGGTTAGTGGACAAGGCAACATGGCAGCGGGGAGACGGTGGATGGGGTAGGTACCTCAATAAGTGAATGCCAGTTTAGATGTGTTTTGGATTTCCGTCATAGCATATAGGATTGGAAATACCTTCACTAAACAATTAAAATGGTACGCATTTTTATTCACAATCAGGCGCGTAACGCTAATTCTTTAATAAAAGAAATAATAATTTAATATTTTAAACCTAGTAACATTTAGAGTTAAGATGCCGAAATTAATTCCTTTTGAGAACGTTTTTTATTAGCTGAACAGGTTACGCAATATTCAAAATTTTAGTTTGAAATTTTACGATCTTATCTCGAGCGTAACGTTTTAAAAGGCGAGACCTAGTAAAGTTTATTTTAAAACATATTCGGAACCAAATAAATTTTAAATGTATTTATAAAATTGTATGGTTACTAATAATATGGCTAAAAATTATCCATCAGATATGTCGACAGTCACTTGTTTGTTTAGTTTGCGAATGTCCAAAATCTTCAGGGTTCGTACGACCATTTTAACTTTGTATTTATGCGCATAAACAAAGATTGTAAACTTTTGGTATTACAGTGAATTTTGTTTTTTTCCCCTCTCTCTTTTTGTACTGTTGATTAATAACGCGTTTTCTTTTTTTCTATTTTTTGGTTTATTACTTTTAATAATGAAACTTTGCAATCGACCAAGAAAACAAAAATTGATCCTCTCTCAAAAAATTTGAGGTTTCACGTTTCAAGACACGTAGAGTTCAAAATTCGAATAAAAAGTCCATTTCTCTGCCGTCCGCGGCTTTTTTATGAGACTACCGGGCCAATTGTTTTTAAGTCACTCCAGGAAGATCCTCGGAATTCGACATTACCATCCGGTATTTCGAATCAAAATAATGGCCAATTAGAACAAATATTAGAAAATAATAACAAATGTTTGCTAATGGAATACTCATTGAACTATACAAATACTAAAATTACTAAATAACTATACAAACTATACAACTTTCAAGCAACTTAAAAAAGTATTTTAACAAATGGTGAAAATCAACCAATGAAAAGTAACAAATTTTTAATGATTAATAGTGCACTACACAAGTGAAATTCTTAATAGGCTGTAGTATTTGCTAGGAAAAACACCAAAAAAAAAAAAAAAAAAAAAAATTGATTTTCATTGCAAGATGCCCGTAAACAGAAAAATGAGTTTACCATTTTCGAAAATTCGTCGCAAATCAAAAATTGCTTTCGAGAAAGAATTTTAGGTCGGCTGATCTTTTGATATTAGTTTTCTTATATCAGTGTTGCCAGATTGGGGTCTCCTCCTAGATTTAGGGTTTTATTCACCCTCTGTGGTATTTTTTACTTTTCTAACGATTTAATCTCATCTTACACTAGGGAGTAATTTTGGTTACACTAATAGAAAAATAAGAATTAAACATTTAGGGTTAAGTTGGAGAATTTAGAGAAAACTTTAGATAATTTTATGGTTAAAGTTGGTGAATTTAGAGGAAAATTTAGAGAGTTTTAGGGGGAAAATACAGGATTGGCCTGGCAAACTGTTATTGAAGCTTGGTGGGAATCCGACACATCTGGCTGCGGAGAGTGGTTGCATTTACTATTGCATATCTCATTTGTACACATGCATTTTTTTTTTTTTGCAAATTTTAGCTCGATGTTTTTCTTTAAATAATTTTCTATATCCTTTAAGCAATATAAATTTAATTTGCCTGACAGTTTTGTCGATGCTAAATCCGTGCTAGACACTACTTTTGTAATTAAAAAAAGACATTTTCAAACCATTTTAGTATAGATGAAATTTTTAAATATGATATATTTATGTTATCAAAGAACCTAAAATTAATTTGCTAGTCAGGAATTCAGTTATTTAATAAGAGCCAGACCGATTTACAACAGCGTGCATCCAATTTGTACAGGTACAAATATTATATTTTAAAATCATAGGTGGATTTTTTTCTTTTTCATAATTTTCTATATCCTTTTAGCAATGTATATTTAGATTGACAGTTTTGTCTTTGCTAAATCCGAGCCAGATACTATTTTAGGAATTTAAAAATTCCCAAATAATATGTGTAACTAGTTTTTTCAACTTTTGTAAAATTTCCGAGGCAAAGAGATCTGATTTTATGGTGCAAAGTCCCGTTGGCATTTTGATCAAAAGCATGTATCACTCGAAAGGGCTGTATGTGGAGAGTCCTTTCGATCTTTGTTGACAGGAAATTCTCAGACGCCAGGGATTCCCAGGTATTTTTTGGACCAGTTCCATGTTTTGATTTGATAATAATATTAATTTATCAAATAATTAATTTAACTCTATTTAATTATTACTTTCAATCTAACTACATTCCATTTCCACATCAGTATCATTACCACGGTAAGGTTATGCCACCTAATAATAACAGACACGACTCCACGTGAAACATTTAAGGTGGCAAAATGTCAAAACTCGACTTTTAACATTTTACCATCATAAGATTTTGTAGCTTTCGACTTTTTACAATTTGCCACCATTGACAAAGATATTTTGGCCATCTTCTAAACATCAACGAATGTGACCCCAGAATGTGAAAAACCCCTTTTTTAGAAAAAAAAAAAGTGGCATAACTATTTGTCATCTGAGCACAGAATTATTCTCCTGGTATTCTTATACTTGGGGGATGATTCTTATCTTTAAGGACAAACGATAAAAAAATGTACTTATAGGGTTTATTTAATTTTATTACACATTTATATATGTATATATAACTGAGAACAACTTTTTAACCCTAAAAAAGAAACCATGAGGTTCAAAACAAAAAAACAAAAAATCTAGGATAATAGAGCCCAGACCGCAACATAAATGAGGCTGTCTCTATAACGCCTTGCAGATGATCATATAGGCACACCCTCACAACATCTATTTCTGTTAACTTGAATTTACTAGACTCCGGGAACAGACTACAAATCGGTCAGGCTCTTATTAAAGAACTGAAATTAAAATTTCAGCTATACTAAAATAGCTTAAAAATATTTTTTTAATTACTAAAATAGTATCTGGCATGGATTTAGCATCAACAAAACTGTATGACAATTTAAATTTATATTGCTAAAAGGAAAAAAAGAAAAAGATTGTATCTGCATAAATGGGAGACGCAATAGTAAATCCAACCTCTCCCAGCAGCCAGATTTTTCCGCATCCCTACCAAGCTTCAATAAGGAAAATAATATCAAAAGACCAGGCAACCTAAAATATATAGATAAAATTAACAAAATTGAAAATTTGATAAAAATTGCTGTATGTATAATGGTATTACTAAAAAATCGAAGTAATTGAAATTCAAAATAAAATTAGTTCATCGGTTCATAATTATATAATCATAATCATGATTATAATCAGATAATTAGATCATAATTAGATAATCGTGACATAGACAGGCCAAAAATAATTTATTTTAAAACCATAAGAAATCGATACATGCGAAGCATTATTTTAAATATTTATGTTTTTATTTTTAAAACAAAATGGTTAATGATTATTACCAATGATTTGTATGAAAATAGATAGCGAGGCTATCTTAACCATACTTCAACAGTATTTGAAGAATCTGCTTCAAGAACAAGGCTGCCAATATGATTTGAGACAGGAGGTAGGAACCGGAGAAAATACATGAATTAAATATTTTAATAAATAATGACATAAGTTTACTCTATTAATTAATAATTAATTATTTATTTCATGACTACTCACATATTCACACTACGATTATAGTGATGTTAAGTACTTATTTATTATACACATCAAATAATATAATATAATAAGTATCGATTCTAACTGAACATCAGTTTGAATACCATATTGAAACATCATTGATGCCTAGTGGCTCAACAAGTCTTTCTCGTCGCATTACATAAATCATATTTTGTAATGTATATTAGTAATGATTAAAACAATAAATAAAAATTGACCAAGCTGCCAACATTGAAAACAGCAGAAATTATGACTATAAGCGCCTTAGAAGTTACCATTTAAAGACCAAGTAGTCATAAACATCTTGATGTCCTCCATAAATAATTCTAAAACTTTAATGGAAAATTTTTATGTTTACG
Source organism: Rhaphigaster nebulosa (assembly GCA_948150685.1). Taxonomy (NCBI): domain Eukaryota; kingdom Metazoa; phylum Arthropoda; class Insecta; order Hemiptera; family Pentatomidae; genus Rhaphigaster; species Rhaphigaster nebulosa. Next base: position 31,628,580 of record OX411312.1, on the reverse strand, counting down.
AGTATAACCTAAAAACTAAACGAAAACCGTGACCCAAATAACTCCTTTTTTTCTGTCGTGTTTCTTTTTCTAAACAAAAGGAGTGGATGTCTTAATTAATGAGAATGTGTGTTGAACTGTTTAGGAGTGAAGTAGTATTCTTTATTTGGTTTGTCTTTTTTTTAGGTTTTTGTCTAGGGGAGAGGGCATTGGGGCGACCAACCAGGGCTCCACGTCATAGAAACATTAAACAAATTACTTATACATTTGTATTGTAATGCAACATTATAGACAAATTTATAGCTTTAGGGAGACCCACGACTCCTCCTTCCTACTGGGGAAATATTCCTTTCAGTTATTGACCCAAATTAGATTGTTGTATTTCATACTGGAGAAATATTAAGAAAGAATACGTTGACTTGTAATTTTATAATTTCTTTTCTTTTTTTGGTGTATGCATGCTTTTCTAAGCAATCGGGTAGAAGATTGCCTGAAGATCTTGGTCTGTTCCGCATTGATGCTATGCAACAGATAGTTAGGATAATGCTTAGTGATCTCCAACCATAATGGACGAATAATCTCTAATTAATTATTAGAAATAAATGAGTAAAGAGAAAGCTACACGCGTGACTCGGAGAACCTTTCCTTATCGCGTTTCTCTTAACATTCCATATAGAAAACAATAGACAAATTCTATAGCATTGCATATGATTGTTTTGACAGCCATCGGTATAATAGACGAAAATAATTAATAATGACTAATACAAAAATACCCTATTTGATCAAAGATTAATGCATTAGTAGGAATTGAAAAAACTGAGGAATAATAGAAGGAAATCTTATCAATTTCATAAAATTTCCCCGGGAAAAAAAATGCAAATGTTTCTGCGAAAACCATGCTTAAACAAAACTGAAAACCACTGTATTCTATTTTTTATAAAGGATCGACACTGAAAATCAGACGACTTAATATTTAAACTTACTTATGTAAACCTTTATGGACCTATGGATCAAAAATTTTCGGAACAGAGAGATTCACATCTAAAAAATAAAAAGATTCATTCTCCAATCAAAAAAAGTATGACTTCTAACCTGCTAAAACTGATATACAAGAAAAAATCTGGTGCGGTATAGAGATGTGCAAAAATTATTCTGAGTAACGAGTGCCGAGTATTTTACTTGAATACTCTCATTGGTCGGGATTAGATTCTCGTTACTCAAGAGGACTTATTATTGCCCATATCAAAAAACTTTAACTTACCACCCTATAATCCCTTTTTTAAAATAATTTTAAAGAGTTCACATAAACAATACTTGAAATATTATCAGAAGCATACACTTCTTCACACCTTTTCTCACTTGAGTACAATAAAATAGTTTTTAAATTATTGCAGTAGGGCAACTATGTGCACTATATATTTTTAGTTTGTCAACTTGAAAATAAATTTTAGAAGAATCCATTTAGTTTATATTGAATAATATAAAATTAGAAATTATTAAATACAACCCCGGTAAGTTAACAGAGCATATTGTTGAGAACAGGATGGAGGCGAAGTGGGAGGGGATCCAGCGGTTCGGTCGCATCCATTTGCTTTCGGACACGCTCCCCTTTCCATCTAGGATCCAGGCGTTTAGTCCTTATCAGATAGGCTGCATCTTAGCTAATACTGGCCCGATTTAGATTTTTGACTTTTAGAAAATTTAATTACCTTTTATATGTTTTTATGCATAATTTACCATAATTTTTCTTTTTGCCATAACTTTTTTTCCTGCATTTTCTCGGTGATGTAGTAGATATATAGAAAGTTAAAGAGCTTTAAGGAGAAGACATTAGCCAAGTAACATCAAAGTTGTTCGAGTCGTTTTCGAGAAAATAAGTAAAAAAAATGTAAAATAGATTGTATTAAGTGGCACTTTCGGTAAGTCAACTTCAGCGAAAAAGTTGCTGTAATATCCAAGGCTTTTTTAAACTAGGCTGTTCACATATACACAGGCGGGCACAAGAACAGACAATTTTACGATACTTAGTTATTTAGACCCAGGGATCCTTAAAACGTGTATTTCCGTTGAAAACTCGGATTTGAAATTTTTCACCATCACAATGCTTTCCCTTACCTATATATAATAAGCGAAAGTAAAAACGTCACACATGCCCAATGTACAAGTTCATATCCGGACTTCATAGAAAAGATTTCACGAAAAATTCCAGGGACATTACAACAAACTTATATAGAACATGGCCACGAAACACGTGTCATAAATTATCAGAAGAAGGCTGAAAATGAGAGGGGTCTCCTTCAGTAAAATCCTCAGGACCGGATTTACCACTAGGCTCACTAGGCCACGGCCTAGGGGCGCATAATACCAGAGGGTGCACAACCTCTTGGGCCTAGCAGCGTCCAAACTTTAAATCCAACTCAAAAAATATTATTACATCTCAAGTTGGTACCAATAGCTCAAATAAGAGCATCCGCTTAGGGTCGTGAAATGAGTGCCGGGGGAGGAAAATATATTTTTAAAAATAATTTTTAATATAAAAAAGAAATAACTAATCTATTTATTTAAATAATGAAATTTAAATATGCATTCTTTAATAAACGAACAATGGATCATTTTTGTTTTTTATTTAGTTAACAAGAAACATAAGTTCGTGATACGGCTCTGGCGCCACAGGCAAAAACAAAATTTGCGCCCCATAACCTTAACCCTCTTTCCATGAGTTTTCAACACTAAACCAAACTAAGGCCATTCGTACTAATGTTTTAAGCCTAAAGCCAACCATTTATGGTCCTATATGTAAGACTACCTTGTAGGATCACACTAGATACCAGACTACCGTTAGATGGCCTGTGAATGGGGGTGTAGGACTACATAGAGCGTGTGGGATGTTTGTAGGCTTCTACGATCGTCCTACAAGCACCCCCTCCCTCCTAACATTCTATGCGTAGGATCGTGAGTAGGGCTGTCGTCCTACAACCTCCACTTGTTTACTACTACGCCATTAATGTTATCAATATTTGTTTACTATTAGTCAAGAACTGCCAGGTTGGGGTTTTTCTTCCTAGATTGTTTTTTTTTTTTACTCTGTTTTCTTGGCTATGGTTAAAATGTTTTTTTTAAATGTTTTTTTTATCTGCTACTAAATGCGTTCATAATTTTTATCTAATTAGAAACTAATAATTAGAATAAAAAAATGGTTTGAAAACACATCTTCAGTTTTTTTATTGCTCTATTTTACATGTATTTTCCAAACATCCAGTGTAATAAGCTAATGAATATGTTCTCATGTCAAAAATCTCTTATTGAGTTTCTATTGTAGGGAATGAATTAAAATATTAAATAAACAATGTAATTAAACCTGAATGGCGACAATTTTGAACTAATAATTTTAGATCCTGTTTTTGTTAATTAAATGTTCATCTCTAATTTATCTTGTTTCGAGTTGTATTAAGTTTGCTTGTAATCATTAATTTGACCCGATCATTCAACTGGTATAACTAATATAAATTATATTGAATTAAAGTTATATGAAAATGTATAAAACCTGTAAATTAAAACGTATAATACAAATATAAATCTTAAGTACATTTTTTATCATTTATCCTTATCTTATACTAGAGGGATGATTTTGCTATCCATTCTTAAGTAATTTTTATAATCCTTCCTATCTATTTCATTTAACATTTTCAAATCACTGTAATTTATTCGGTAAATAAACATTGTATTCGCCCAAAATTTCTTTTTCTTGTTTTCCAATAACGCCACAGCAAGACAAATTTCCGACATTTTCCAGTTTTTTAAAACATTGATAAGCGATTAATACAGGTTAGAATTGCTGATCGAGTCCCTTGTAGGACCGTGAGTGAACGGATGAATCTAACTGTAGTCCTAAAACGTAGTCCTACAAAGTTGGACCGTGAATGGGTAGCTTTAAATTAAATAAAAGTTACCTGACTGGTAACTAGCTAGTTTCATTAAAGATTAAAGATTTTTTCGCCCCTGAACTTTTCCGTCCTAGGCGGTCGCCTAGTTGTCTATATGGGCAGCTCTGGTAAAACCTAACTGAATTTTAGAAAACCCTACTATTCGCTAACCTCTCCTGCGCATTATGACCTTTTCTAATTTTAAACTAAACTGCTAAAATTATCAGAAATAGGTGTATTTAAAAAACGAAATACAATAGTCTTTATTAGTATTCTGAAATGGAGGAATTATGTTTCGAAATTCGACATTATTGTAAAATTTAAAAAAAAAAAACGTGAGAAACATCGTTCGGCTAATTAATGAAATGGAGGAAAAAAATTTCTACGGGTTGGATTAGAAAAATTCAGAGAGTGACATAAACCTTGAAAGTAAGTTCGTTCAGAGCACTCTGAATCATTTAATTGTTAGCTGAGATGTAATAAAATGATAATAAATTTAAGTAGTCCAGAGACAGCCCTTCCTCTGAATAAATTACAGAAATGCTACAGTGGTCCAAATAGTTCATTCATAAACATATGAAGTCAATATTTTCTTAATGTGGTGATACAAATAAATAAAAGATATGAAATTTAATAAATGCTAATTGATCATTACTGTAATAGCTCAAGCGAAATTCTTCCGCGGAGTTTCAAAATCCATCATGCATCTCCATATGCAGCGAATTAATTTTGATTTTTCCATTTTATATTTCATAAAATTTATTAGTTATGTTAAATCATAATTTCTGTTACTGGTACAAGATCTGTCTTTAAAGTTACCCCTCCCCTCATTTTCCTTTGCTCAACCCTCGTCAGTTGAGATAACGCACATCTCAAAGCTTATCTAAGACACCTTCCTTGGAATTCTCTCCTCCCCTCGTCAGCGCAGGTTGAGAAATCCTGATATAGAATGCCTATGAAGACAACAAAAATAATAAGAAAGATGGATCATAAGATCGACTTGGCCATAACAAATGCTAATAGATCCGTGGTAAGTAATTTGATGCCTTTTGTGCTCCACGGTCCGCTGAACCAGGCTACACAATTAATAACAATTTGATGTTCCCTATATTAAAAATGATTTTCACACTGCGAGTGTAGCAGATTTTTTATTTATTAATACTATTCCCAGACATTAAATTATAATTAGCGATCGTTGCATTAGTTCTGGCCAATTTCATCTTAATTATTTTGAAATTCTTATCGCTGTCCTTGAACGAAGCAAACGGACCTTAAAAAATTAAACATTTTATGCTATCAGATGAACGATCTAGGCAACCACGAATTATTAAGTAAGTTTTTTTTTTTTTATTCCAAAAATTATAGCAGATTTTGAATCAGCTCATCAAAAAACCTTAATTTGAAAATATCTTCGAATACAACAAAAAGAATTTTTTCAGGTAGAAGGGGGTGGCTATATTTTTAATGCATGAAATTACGTTTCGTTTTGAAGCACTGTATCCAGGACCGGATGAAGCCATGCAGAGGTCCCTAGGAAATATTTTATTGCATAAGTAAAAACAGAGGCACAAAATGAAAAATAAACGAATAAAAGTGTAATACAAAAATATATTCTCTAAGATTCAACTATCGAGCGGGGAATCCCCCGCTATTTTTTCAAATGCGAAACTAACAAAACGAAATCAGTGCGTCCAACCGGAATAAAGAAAGTGCGCGGAGTTAATTAGGAATGCGTTCCGAAATTGCATCGAAACGTTGCCGAATAATGCTGAAGGCGGTAGCGTTAGGGCAGTCAGCTGTGTCAGTCAGTGTAATTGAGTTTTATTTTAGAGAGAAAATAACTTCATAATCTTCTTTAGTTAAATCGTCCTATAAAAATAAATCTAAATTCTTTGTAAAGCAAATTAAAACTACTTCAACTTATTTATCTCTGGTCCACAGGACTTTAGGAGAAGCAGGGCCCACAGTTACCTATATGGATAATCCTGCACTGTCTGTACTCGTATCTCGTCTTCAGGTCAGAGGCGCAGACTTAGAGGGAGGAACCCCCTGCGAGAGGCGATCGATCGTCTCCCCTCAATAATAAAGAGAGGGTCAGGAGTATTATTTCGTCCCTCTCCCTCAATAAATTGATGCAAACAAAGTAAAAAAAAAAGTTAAAAAAGTAAAATAAAAGTCAATAACAAATAATCTACATGAATGTGTATAAAACCTTTAAAAAAAAAATGTGTAAACTAAAAGCAATTAAGAAAATAGGAAAATTCTAATAGGCCAGGCCAAGGTCTAGAAGTAAGATTAAATTTAAAGTGGAATCGAATTCTGTAAATCTAGATCTGCCCGTAGTTCGTTACTTTGTTTGAGCAGTAAATAATTCCATAATAATAAGAAAAATGCTGCAAATTATTATAAAATGATTTATTATTTCCAAATAGTTATATTTCAAAAAATATCTTGTGTGTCCATCAACACAATCATTTAGAATGTTCTGGGAGATGTAAAACTTTCGAGTTACAAAATAACTAAACAAATCGGTTTGCATATGAACATGTGCAGAATACAGGCGGGCGGCGGACGGGCGTTTTTTTTTTTTATTCTATATTTGGATTATACGTATTTTGAAACATAAAACCTCAAATTTTGAGGGGAGGTTAAATTTTTTTTCTAGATTTATTGCAAAGGTTAATTACTGAAACTAATAAACCAATAAGGTCGAGATGGGCTAGCAGAGTGGAGCAACGGCTCCAGTTGCTTACTGAGATTTAGCTTAGGGGATGGAGGGAGGCAATCGCCATCAATAATAAACTAACAACTGAAAAACATAATAATTCCCGGATACAAGCTGAAAAACGTGAATAATTCCCGGATTCGTCAAAAACTCTTCATTAGTTTTACTCCAACTCCAAAATCAGTCAAACTGAACAAGTATTAATCCATAGTACAGATCAGATAATTTTAAATATATTCAAAAATCTATAAATATGTAACTAGGATACGAAATTTCAATCAGTACCTAATTAAGTGATGGAAAACGAGAAATAAATTTGAATATAACATTGGTCATCTAACAATCAGAAGCAGTAGTCTTCGAGCAATCAGCACACTGTTTCTAACTAACCAAATAATGTAGATTTTTACATAGGTATCTATAAAATAAAACTCTTAGGTGTGTCCGACTGTGCCCGTTCCTTAGACCCGCTAAACCTTCAAACCATTCAGTATTGCCGATACTGTATAATCTGCCACGATACTGTATAACCTGCCCCGTATATGTTTCAAAGTTATATCAATAGAAAATTTATGAACATCTGATAGTGGATGTAGAGAATATCTATAGACAACATTAATGTAGTGGAAGGGCATAAATAGGAAGGGCATAAATTCATTATATTTTAAGTAGTTTGGATTTTTTGTTGGTGTTTCTTATCATATCATAATCATATGGTAATCAATTATAAATAGCCAATACTTGAAAAACTAAAAACGTTAAAATAAAATTTAATTTAATGAAAAATAAAAACCCCAACTACAGAAATAACTTTTATATTTTACAATGTAATTGCATAATGTACATAAGCGTATTGGTTGGTTGTTAGTGAAGTTGACGCCCATGAATATTGAACCTTGGTGTACTAGTCGGGTGCCTAGCAAGTATATTAGCATTTAATTGTCGTATGTAAATCAGCAATTATGCAATTATAAAATAACTCCAAATCAAACTGTTTTGAACTTAGTTTTACACTGTTTCCGACAATATACTGACACCAAATTATTATTTTCTATATACAATAAACATTTCACGTATAAAAGGGGTAGAAACGGATATTTTCAGAAAAAGGGATAATCTGTTATTGTTTTTTTTCCTGTTTATTGTGAACAAAACATCATAATATAGGCCAGTATATTGTATTTCTTTACTAATTGTTTCTAATATATACGAGCTACTAGTTCGTACAAGCTAGCAATATTGCAATTATGTAAATTTTAGTACAACTGACCACTGAAATACACACTTAAGAATACTTTTAAATGTTTCTTCTTTTTTTTTATACCAGGAGACCTAAAAGAATTTTTGTAAATAGAAAAAAACAAAAGTCTCAAAATCAGGAAAAATAAATATTTATAATAAAAAGTATAAGTATAGAAACAGAGAATGGAAGAAATATATGATGTTGTAATGTCACAACCACTTAATAAAAATAAACCCTATATCACTACAACCCGTGATGGGTCATGGGTTCAGTACTTATTAAGAACGTATAGTTTCTAGGACAACGGTTGTGCAAGGAGGTGATTCAGCCAAGATCATGCTCTCCCGCCAGGTGTTTCCTCTATTTAGGGTACCCACTTTATAGAGGCTGGGTGAGCCCCAGGAGGTTCTCCCAAACCTGAAATAAAAAATTATCTGCCACAGTCGGACTCCAACTGGAGAAAGGAGCACAATGACTTTACTCACTGAGCTATCCTACTCCTTACACCCACTTAATACTTATATATAATTATGTTATTTAGGTATAAATGTTTCTTGCGGCTGCAGAATCTTAAAAATTCTCTAAAATAAAAATTAAAAATCTTAAAAAGAATGAGAATTGAATAGGTGAAGAAACAGATATTAGGTTCTAAATTTTAAATTGATAAATTATTAGGTACTATGTTTCGTTTTTTTATGTTTAGAACAAGTGGAGTGTCTGGAGAGATTAAGATAAATGGAGAACCAAGGAAATTGGCTCTCTTCAATAAAATGTCCTCTTACCTTCTTCAAGAAGATCTCCTTCAACCCTTCCTTACAGTGAGGGAGGCCATGACAACATCAGCTCACCTTAAGCTCGGCATGCAGCTATCAATCCAAGAAAAAAATAAAAAGGTTAAGTATATATTTTGTTTTATTCTTTTTATGAAGTTTTGTTACAGAAAGGAAAATAATTTATAAATATTTGTACCATATTTGAATAAAATGAAAAATATAATAATTAAAGGAAACAATTGTATTTTCTCCTCTGGGCCCTTCTTTGGATCCCAGATTATTCTAAGACAATCTATTTCAAGGTAGAGAGAGAACTCCATAATCTACAGATTGGCCTTTTCTTTCTACTTGTAGTCTATGGGGTAAGAGTCATAGTTATTTATATCAACTGTCATTTATATCAGCCACATACCCAAGAACGTCACTCGTCCCTGTTTGTTTGCAAATTATTCTAAAATAAGAAAAAAAATGCAATGCTGGAAATAAATAAATAAATTGAAAATAAATTTACAGATTGATGAAATATTGGAAACACTGGGTTTGATAAGCTGTGAAAAAACATTCTGTGATAAACTATCTGGCGGCCAACGGAAAAGAGTATCAGTGGCTTTAGAGCTGGTCAGTGATCCCCTTGTCATATTCCTGGATGAACCATCGACGTGAGTAGTAATCATAGTTACTAAAATCACAGAATTTCTATCTAAAGATCTATATTATAGCACGATTGTACATATAATTCATACAAAAATCATGGATAGTAACAATAAAGTTATAATAAAAAATTATTCTTTAGTGGTTTGGATGTTGTTTCAACGAATCAAACACTACAACTGTTAAAACTTCTCGCAAGTCAAGGAAGAACTGTGATCTGCACAATTCATCAACCAACTGCGACCCTTTTCCATCAATTTGATAATATATACATGGTCGGCAGAGGAAAATGTATATACCAGGGGGAGCCTTCGCAGCTTGTATCATTTTTGTCCACCTTGGGTAACCAGTGTCCAGAAACCCATAATCCAGCAGATTATGGTAAATCAAATTTTCAATTATCTAAAGACCAATTTTAAAAGTTTGAATGATGTGATACTTTTAAGGAAATTTTCTTCCAAATACTTATAAATATATTAAAGAAAAGAATTTTATAGCAGCTTTTATTCAATAAAAGAATCAATAGAATTATTTGATTAATAATTTATCTTTATTTTATTTATTATTTTTAGTTAATCAATAATAGTTTCCATTTTAATTTTAGGAGCAAAATAAATTGAGATAAAGTCTTAGTAATAATTAAGTAAAAGTTATTTCTAAACCAATAATAAATTCAAATTCATTAAGTTTTGATCTTTGCTATTAATGCAATAATCTGTTTCTACTACACTTTATATTGATAACTAATATTTCAATATGATTAATTAAGCTGTATTTCCTTGCTCAGTGTTTGAAGTGCTATCACCAGAGCTCATGGAAAGCATGACTGAGGAGATGCAGAATGGAAAGCTTGTTTGGCTCGACCAAAAATCACAATTGTTAGAACAAGGTAAATTAATGTTTAAAAAAACAATAATTATAGCATTAAAGGCATAGTAAATAGTAACCCTATTGAGGAGTCACGTGTTTATGATAAATCTGTAAATTTCATGCAAATAGCGTTGTACTATTATTCATTTTAAATGGCAATACCATTTCATATTTAATAAAACTATTTAAAACAAAATAAAAATAATATATATTACAATACAGTAAAAAAAAAATGAAGATAAATAAATTATTTCTATTATTCCTATTCTATACTATACTTATAGAAACTATACTATAGCATATTTATTCTGTAATGGGTTAAAACTGTTTATACCTAACCATCTTACGCAAAATATCTGAATGTTGTCGGTTCACAATCTGAAGATCGAAGCTGATGATGAACTCCATTCCCATGCATGTCAGATTTTATAATCATTAAATGCCAATAAAGTTTATAGATAATAATATTATAAATAAGTAAGTTATTCTAATTTTAATGTTTTTTATCTTTAATTCATTAAAAAAGTATTTTTGATTGTTTTCAGCTGGCCGAGATGATCTTGTAATGCCTAGCTCTGTAGATCTGAACTTTGCAGTTTCATTTTGGATGCAGTTTCGACTACTATTGGCCCGAATGATGCTTCAAAAGCAAAGGCATAAAGTACGTTTAATTAAATTAATTCAAAGTTTAATATGAGAAAGTTTAATAAAGGAAACAACAAAATCTAGAAAATAGATAAGTCAAAATTTTTAATATAATTTTATTAAATATTTTACTTTATTTTCTCAGGGCGGATTTTGGCTACAAGTGTTACACCACATTTTTTCTGCTCTTCTAATTGGATCTATATTTAAAGGTGTTGGACAAGATGCAAGAAGACCTTTTGATAATTTCAAGTTTGTCCTTTGTGTTAGTGTATTTTTCATGTACACACATTGTATGGTTCCCGTTCTTACTTGTAAGAGCCATTTCTTATTAATCATAAATCATTTTTAAGTAGTATGTGCCTCTATACTGAGTAACAATTGTTTTTTTAAATATTTTTAGACCCGATTGATGTAAAAATTATGAAAAGAGAATTCTTCAACCGATGGTACAGCTTAAAAGCTTACTATTTAGCAAAAACCATCTCAACGATTCCTCTTATTGTAGGTTTGAAAGCTCACTAAATTTATTTTTAATTATATATTTAAATAATATTATTTCTCAGAAAATTTTTCATTAGCTGAATTTAGAATCATTATTTAATATTGTGGTAATCTTCTTATTAAACTAATTGAATTAGTCAAATTACATCACCAAGGGTATAAATATTTTATGCTAAACATTCATACAGCTTTATTTATCTTTATTGAAAAGAATTTTGGGCGATTATATATAAGGGCAACTTTCAAATATAAAATATACATTTTTTCTATTTATAATAAAATTATAATAAGTCATTCACAAAGGAAATTTATAGGCTAGGCATTTCTCCCTATTTTGAATTGAATAAGCTTAAGCACAATTCTTGATTAAATCATTATCTATAGTTAAGTTATAATAAGTCTATAAATTTACATAAGTTGTGATATTCAATACTTCTAATGTAACATAAATAAAAATATAAAGTAATATTTTGAATTAGGGATTTGACTTTAATTCATATTTTCTATAGGAATATATTATTGTAGGACAAAAAAATTATAGGGAAAGCATAACCTTTTAATAAATAAAAATAAAACAATAAAAGGCCCATACCCTTCAAAATCTAATTAAATTAATTATTTATTTTGAATTCACACAATACCAACTAATACTGTAGGGTGATTATAAGACCAACTCCATTGCAATCAGGAATTCCATGCGTGCAACTCAATGAAATCCAATGATATAAATTAATGAATGATTTTAAATAATTTTATCTTACATTGATATAAAGATTTGTTAGTAAATAAATAAATTGGTTGTAATGTTATTGAGTTTTAGTTTATGCAACATATATTAAAGTAATAATTTCACATATTCTTTTTTTTTTTCAGTTGATTTTGGGTTTCATGTTTACGGTAATAGTATATGTAATGTCTGATCAACCAATGGAACTGAAGAGATTTGCATGGTTTGCGTTGAACTGTTCCTTGATTGCCCTGACATCAGAAGGGCTAGGAATACTGATTGGTTTCAACTTTAACTGTACGGTAAGTTGCTGTTTTCAGAATTCAAAATGCATTATCAGATAAATCAATCATTAAATTTCTTCATTTCATTTTCGAACAAACACAAGTGTTAATTATAGCAGACTGTATTAAATGAAATCTCAGTTTTTAGAGCAACAGTAAAACAATATTCCATATAATATAAATTTATTAACTAATCAGGTAAACTTTGATGCCTTCAATAAGCTTCTCCTTTAGTGCAAACTTTTCAATTCTATCTTCATAAAAGCAAGGAGCTCAAGAAAAAATAAATTTTCATTTTATTGCGTCAATTTAAAAAAAAAAAATGTCTAAAATCAAAAAGAAAAAATAGCGATCAATCTGTAATAATTCTGTACAAAAATTATTTGATTTATCTACAAGTTTATTTCTTCTTCAACTCCAAGTTTTAATAAGATAAATGGAAAACTTTCAAAAATTTAAATTTCTAATAATATACAGGTTTACATCTCAAATTATTATGTTTAGAATGGCACAGTGGTTGGACCGTCAACGATGGCTCCAATATTGATGTTGGCAATGCATGGAATGGGTTACGGGCAAACAATAGGACCTGTAATGGCTTATATAATGAAAACCAGCTATCTCAGATTCGGCCTCGTGTCCATTATTACAGCACTTTATCTTGATAACAGGTAAACATTTGCAAATATATTAAAATCTATACCGCTATAAATCATAGAGGATCTTGGGTTCATTAATGGGTAAGTACTGTTTCTTGGCTAACCGTTATGCAAGGAAGTCATAGAATCCATAATTCTAAATTAATTTTCTGAAACAGATTTAAACCTGGAGTTAAATAAAGTCCTGCTGAGCTGATGCTCAATACCAACATTAAAATTTTATTATTCTTTTATTTAGTTTTTAAACTAATATTCTAAATAGTTCAACAAAACTAGTAGTGGATGGCTCAGTAGCAATCAGTTAATGCTATTTAATTACTAAGTATAAAAATAACAGATTTTCTTCTTTCCAAGTTTGGTCTGAATATCAAACAGTTGAAACTTGAAAGAGTCAAACTATTTTAAATAACAGTAAACCTATATTTCTTATTTAGCACCTTAAGAGATAGTTAGGCTGTTATCTCGGTCAACATTATTCCTTTTTGCTGGAAACTCATAAGTCCTTTGCCCGCTAGTTTACAATTTATTATATTTCAAGCACTATTTATAAATGACTTCAAGCTATATCCAAGTTTTGTCAGCCTTTCAATTTAAAATTTTCCAAATAAATTTTATTTTAAGAATATTTAAAAAAAATTAAAAATCTATTCTAAAGAGGAAATCACATATAATAAAAATTATATGTTATATTTAACTCAGTAACATGATTAATAGTAACTTTTGATTAAATAAAATCAACTTTTATTCAAAATTAGCAATTATTTTAAGTACTTTTAGTTATACTACAAGACTTTGTAGGGCTTTATTATTGAGTGTGATGATGTTAATTTTTTTTTTACAATAGCCACGATGCTTAATAGCGTTAGATGATTTTGTTATGTAAATATTGAAATAAATAAATATCAAATATGAGAAACTAAAAGTTTTACCTATCTCTAATTCACATTACATTTTATCTTATATTATATTTTTAAACCTATTTCTCTCCAAACAATTTGAATATTGTTCCTTCTTATTACATTAAAAAAATAAATAACATCAAATAATCGTATGCTAGTATTAATAAGGCTTCCTCTATCTGTTATCGTTTATTTACTTGTGAATTGTGACTATCTATGCCAAGATAGAGACAGAAAGGCTCAACTTTATAAAATTCAACCAGAGCAAGTGGCAAACGGAAAACTATGTTCATCTTCAAGATGGTAACGTTTAAGATCTTGGAAAGATGCTTGTGTTGCCATCCTGTTTTACTGGTGTGTCCCGTTATATGCATGTGAGGACTCAGGATGCCATGACAAACGTTCATCACTATGATTGTCCTGATTTGTTTATCACGTTTAAATATAATCGAAATGGTCTGAAATTGGAGATGCCTTACAAGACGGACCAAAGCCTCATAGCAGACACGATAATTGCTCAAGTTTTTCATTAGAAAATTAAAAAAATTATGCATTTTTTGACTAAAGGTTCCACTTTCGGTACAAGTAAGTGTTACATGCATACTCTGGAGTGACAAAAGCGGGCCTCAAAAGCCTGACACAATGTAAAACACAATAATTATATGTGTAATAGATATTCTTACCATAAACGTATATAAATTAAAATGAAATAGCAGAAATGAAATACACGCATGCGAAGCTGCGGGAAACAGTGTAAATAGTATAAATTTATTTACAGTGTCATAAATAACAAAAAAAAATTACTGAATGATTAAAAGATTAATTAGATTATATTCAATAAAAGTTTTGACTGATCTCATCAAATATTTATTTTAGGGTAATGAGGTGCTATGAGGATGAAGACCCCTACTGTTATTACCGTGATGCAAGGCTTCTTGTACGAGACTTAGCAATGGAAGGAGATGTTACCGTAAATCAAATGTTGGGCCTCGCTTTCTATTGCGTTCTTTTTAGGGTAGCAGCTTTCTTCAGCCTCAGGTATATAATATATCTTTCAGCACTATGAAAGTTTTTAGTTATATAAAGCAGATACGATAATTCTATAAATAATTAATCATTTTTTTGTTGTTTTCAAATTCATAAATTTTCCTCGTAAATCAAATAAAACACAAATTTTATTTGCATATTGGATATCTTTATCCATCTCCACTGTCAAAAATATATTTTACCAATAATGAAAATATTTAATTCCTTTTGAGTTTCACTTATTTTATATACATTAAATTTTATATTACTGTATACTTTATATTATATTTAATAGACATTTTAAATACATTACATAAAAATCTAACTTTTTATCCAATACTGAAAATTTCAGGTAGCAATAAAAGTAATAATCGCTTGAAATGAATTGAGCACTCATGATTACCATTATTATTTTTAGGTACAAAACAACAACAGAGTTCTCCAACACAATACTTGTATACATGATGAAAATTATTAAGAAGAAATGAACACAATCAATAATATAAAAAATAACAGCGAAAAACACATACTCCTATAAAAGGTGAACTTCTCAAATTTCGAAGAGGGTATAAATGAGAGCAAAATGAAAAACCACAAATGTTATTTCCAGGAAAAGATTGGAGTACAAATGAAAACTATTTGTAAAACAATAAGAACAAATCCTATGAATCATTTCTTGGTAGTTTAGGTTTTTATTAGTATTTTTTTATATTGTAAATATTTATATACTTTTTATATATTATTCGAAGATGGTGGCTAACGATTTCGTTGTAAAAAGGTTTCTAAAACTGATAATATTTTAATATATTTAAAATATTTTAAATCAGGATTAATTTTCTCTATGCCAAATATAGGGAACTGATACAAAGTTACAAATTTAAATACCATCGAGATAATTGTAAATAAAATATTAAGTGCATTTGTTAATCAATGAGTATATATTTTCCCAGTCTGTTGTAGAATAATGTAGTGATATAGGTTAGAAAATTTGCAGTATTTTTCTTTTAATTGATAATTATTTTGTTTTTTTAAACTTTATTCTTTGTGTTTTTTTTCCTAAACCTATTGTGATAACTGTGATTATGGATAGGTAATTGTTAATATCTAAAATATATTTATATAAATATATTTAATGTTTATTTTTGTTTCTTTATATTACCACCTAACATAAAGCTAATTGAGGCGCTTGAGCAATAAGGAGGCAGCTCCAATCTAAAAAATTGTGGTAAATTAAGAAAAACGTTTTTCAAATTCATTTTTTGAGCTAATTATTTTGTATTTGTTTAAACAAATACTCTACCATTAAGAAGTTACAGTGGGTCATCTGTAACCCGCTCTTCTCTTCTTAGAGTGGAAAAAGAAGCTCGAAAGATTAGAGTTGCCTCCATATTGCACCACTGGTCAAAATAACAAAAATTTTAAGGAACAAACAAACATAGTGAGAACTAAATGCTGAAAAACTCTTTAATTATTGATACAAAACATTATATACACAGTGATACACTAAAATATAATGCTGTAAAGGAAAAAAAAAGTCATCCTGCAGCTCAGTATCTGTCCTATCGAGGTGCTCAGTTTCTATTGCTGTAAGATTGTTGCAGTAATCCATCTCGGCTGCACACACCTATTTCTGGGTGGGAATCATAACATCATAGTGTTTGGCTCGTTGAAATGTTCTCGCTGCACTTAAGAACACCTTAGTCCATATATTCTAAGTTATACAAGAATACTTTTTACTTAGTTATCAAGTACTTAGCTTTACATATACTTCCTACAATGATGATTTATGGGTTTATCAAAAACAAGGATTTGATAATGTTAACAAAGTTTAATATCATCTCCTGTCGAACGTTAAACTTCCTGCTTGTTTATTTTTTATGTCTGCATACTCGGAACAATAAGGAGGTAGCACCATGACTTATACCATTAAGTCAAGTAGAGGTGTCAAGAAAGGGCTATTTTTTTTTTTTTTAATTGTAACCCATTATAACTGAAAATTAGACAAAAGTGGAGCGGCACCCTAATTGCAGCAGATACCTCAGCAATGTATGTTTGTTGTTTTTTTCCTCTTTTATTCCATATAATGTTAATCCTATTCCCCCATGTTAAAAAATTTATTTTTGACAACATACATGATGCATACCTATATATATTAGATAACATAATTAATCTAAATTATAAATGATTGATGATTTAAATTCATTAGTTATCTCTGAATACAATAAAAAACAAGAAATGAGAAGCTATTCAAAACCAATTATTAAACAATGAGCACATACATTTAAAAAATAAAGCACATAGCGTCAACAAATATAAACCAGAATAAAACATATAAAGAATTTAGGAAGTAAATAATATTAAATAAATATCAATGTGGAAGAAAAAGATAGGTGTCGTTTTCATTTAAATTAAACAAACCTTTTAATAAAATGAAAAAATTATGGTGTAAAAATATATGAAATATATTTATATATATTCCTATGATTACAAATTAATAGATGTTTTTAATTGATGTAAGAAATGTTGTATGAAATATGAATCTGTAAATAGACACTTTTTAGCATGGAAATCAAAAGGCCCAGGGAAAAAATTCGCTCTTGCACCTAAATATTAAAAACCATATGTCTATAAATTAGGAAAAAAATTAGACTCATATCAGAATAAATAAAAAACAAAAATAAATCATTAAGCACAACAAGAACCACTCTTAAAATACAGCTTTACTTTTTTATACAGCTATTATTGATACGTTGCCTTCCGATAAAAATATTTTATTTCCGTAACTATTCAAATTTTACTAAATAAAATATTTTTACAGGAAGAAAACATGATGTTATTTTTTCAACTAGAATCATCCTAAAATGCCTTTCTTTGGCCCATCTATTTCTCCAATATATTGAACCAAGTCGGTCTTAAAATATTTTTATTCTGATTCAGTGCAATGTCCATATTTAACTAATATACTTTTAACTAAGTCCATAATAATTTAGTTATTATGGAATAACTTAGTCATTTAGCAACCTCTAGACATCACTGATAGTGCGCCGCTCCTCTGTACTTGTACCATAATTTACATTTTGAATTTATAATCCTAAGTTATCAAATGAAAAGCAATGTCATTTTATCTATCGGAGACATGATGACTACACTTTTATTATCTCTTCAACCATCTGCTTTAGAGTAACAGTCAGTAAGATTTAAGCAAAATGTTTGTTAATAGCTAACTAACGATTATTCACTACAGATAACTATCAGAATTAACTAAAATCATTAATTAGTGCCAGTCAAAGTTGAAGCTAAAACAAACATGAATTTTGATTCAGCATCTCCACTGGACACTACAACAGTATCACTCACCTTTGAAACTTATTCCTCAAAATATAGACGGATGGTCCTAATTCTTCAACTGAACTGACCTCATAGCCAGAATTTGATGCCCTTCCTCCATCCGATGATCCAATGCGACCTAAACGAGACTTATTTTCGAGATTCATTTCAATTTTTTTTATACCGAACCTGTCCAGTCCTAATAAAAACCGAATCTTCCTCTTCCATTTCATTAAATTACCAAACGAGCCTTTTTTACAATAATGGCGCGAAATTGCCAAAATTTATAAACAGTTTCATCATTTACTAACTTTTACGAAAATCGCTAATATAATTTATTTATTACATTCACAAATGTAAAGAGTAGTGATTGGCAGAGAACAATATTGAAAGTGAAAAGACAAGACATAAGACAAAATGATTTCAGGGCACTTTTTATCACCAATATCAGAATCAACTATCATCTAGGTACATCAAGAAAACTTCATACATTCGTATATAGGTGATTCTACCAAAACTTGGCATTTTGAATGTTGGAATTTTATTGAATAAAATGTCACAAATTCAGTTGGGAGGGGGGGGGTCCCAAAATGGCATGTTCACTAACATTAAACTACCAAATTTCATTCTTAGAAGTTTTTCGTTTGTCTTGTCTTAAATATCAAGAGTTCACTCGAAAATATAATAGATATACTTTTGTCTTTGGAGCTATTATTTTTGTTTGATATAAGGGATTTCTTCCTTAAAAACTCCTAAAATAGTAGATTTTAGACAACTTGCTCTGTCTAAAAGTTTTTTATCATTAATTTTTCAAATAAATTGCTTTTAAAATAAATAAGCCACTCCATCCTTAAGCCTGATATCTCCTAATAAGAGAAAGTTTTAGTAGAAAATCCCATTTTATTTTATTTTTTGCTAGCTGATGAAATAATAATGACAAAGGAATGAAACACGAACGAATGAGGATTTCGGCTTCTACAAGTGATAATCCAGTTATCTTTTACTTAGAAAAAAAAACATTGGCTATAGATTACTAGGTCATCCATTAGAAAAAGATAAAATAATATATTTTAAACATACTTACAAGATGACATTAGGCTACGAAGGAATGAGGAGCATGAACGGACCACGGCTCTTAGATTAATGATTGTTAATTAAAACGACAAAAATATTAGGGAACGCATTAGATGGAGACTGCCAGTGTTACCTCCTGACTGGTAACAATAATGAACTTAGCAAGTGTAAGACTGGCAGGAAATTCAAACTTTGACAAAGGGGTACAACTACAGAGGAGCGGCGCACTTATCAGTGGACGTCTAGAGGCTGCCCCCGAGGTCAACCGAAGCCTGCCGAACGTACCCGGCGGCGTCCAAGTTCACAAATCTGACTCTCACACAGAGGGCGTCGTATTCTCACTTATTCACGATGCTTTTAATTAGATTTCCACTTTTTGCTAACCCCCTCTTCCTGCCCCTACGCCATAGCATCTTTGGCTTCTTTTCGATTTTGGCTTCTGTTCGGCTCATATTCCAAAATGAACATAAACATTTGTGACGGTTGCCTTATAATGCTCACGAATTTAGAAGAAATAGGACTTAGCCAACAGGATTACATAAATTTCTTCAGGAAGCATCATCATATATAAGTGAGTATACGACGCCCTCTATGTTAGAGTCAGATTTGTTAACTAGATCACCAAAAAGTAGAGCGAAGGCAGATCGGAAGCGTTCGGTTGACCTCGGGGGCAGCCTCTAGACACCGCTGATAAGTGCGCCGCTCCTCTGTAGTTGTACCATTTTCCTTTCTGTACCTTACAAGGATTTCAAAACTGGTACATATATCATCTTAAAAATCTAGCCTAGACGTGTCATTGTCCTTCCACAGGCTGTTGAAAGTAACAAAGCGCGACCTCGGACAGGCCAAAGGAATAAGAATTGAATGATTTATGATCAATTAAAATAATAATGTTTGGCGATTTCGAGATTAGAAAATTAATACAGCAGATTTGAAACAAATTAATAAATACCTGTGACATATTTAGTCATACAAATTGATCCGTCCAAAAAATCATGTGAGCCACACCAGGAACGATAGACACGAAATGCCTATTTTTGGAATAATAACCTATGTACAGGTGCAACTTCAAAGAAAATAATTTTTAAAAACTATAATTTAATCTATGAATGTTTTACGAAATTTTTGATTAAAAAAATGGTTTTAATATGGATGGACATACCAACATATTAGGAAATTATGCTGCTGATATTAGCTGAATATATTATCGGAACATATTTAAGTTGTTGGGGTTCAGAGAATCTGTTTCGAATACATTAACAGTGGCATGCAAGGTGAGCCATGGCTCCGCCCCGGGCACCATGACAGGGGGAGCGTAAAAGTGGAGAATAAAAAAAAAAATGCTTTACTGAAGTTTATATCAAACATTATTTTAGTGATTAGTATTTAACATTTCATGATCTTGATATGATCTCTTAATGTATAATTTTACGATATAGGCTACCCTTATTTGTAATGCATATTGAATTTTATAATTTAAAGAACAATAATTAAAAAAAAAAGTTAAAATGTAAGGAGAAAATAATATTTTACCATAAATTTGCTGTTATCAGAGGTTTATAAACAAAATTTCTATTTCCATTTTGAAGTGAAAAGGGCGTTAGAGAAGTGTACCGCCTCGGGCACACAGAGACCATGGCACGCCACTGCACATATAGAGAGAGATATTAAGAAATTCGTAAAAAATACCTATCCTACCATCAACCTGCATCACCATAAAATAAAATAGTGCTCATGATTTATCAACTTTTGAAAGTATATATTTCATTCTTTATTCGCAACACGTTTATTCAAAGTCTAGTTTTCGTTTACTATTTTCAATAATGAACCTTTGTAACCGACCGAGAAAATAAAAATACCCCTCTCTCCCTCAAAATTTGAGGTTTAATGTTTCAAGATACGTAGAATTCAAAAGCCGAACAAAAAAAAAAAAAAAAAATCAGTCCGTCCACGAGTTTTCTCAGTGACTACAGAATCGATATTTCTGTGATTTGGCACCAGTCCTAAGTCACCACAGGATGATCTTCGTTATTGGGCACCATCATTTCGTTTCAAAATAGCTGTCGATTAAATGTTTCATAGCTTCATATGCCATATATCGGCCATTCATGAAAATAGAGACAAAATACTAAGTGTTTTGGAATCATTATACCAAAGCCTTTTATAGACCCTATGTATATCTTTATAGAGTATAGGGGTAGTTGAGCCGGCTAAGGCTCTTGTGATAGGTAATCAAAGTTAAGCAAGGAATTGGGTAATCACCTACCAGAGAAAGCAAAGCAGTCCCCAATTATTATCCTCCTCCCTCCAGGTATGTGAGGCCTGTCAGCCTACTGGAAGCAACTCACACAGACAAAGGGTCAGAGTGATGACCCTACCCCATGTAACTAAATTGTGAATGGGTTGTAGTTTTCCAGTATATCAAATAGCCACCAGGAGGTTTGGACCATGGATGGTCTGCTTTGGAGAAAGAAATATAGTCCTCGTGCGCCTGCCGACTCCGAACAGCCATAATCCGTGGATCTAGAGCAATTTGTCACTGTTCTTAAACCAGAGTGAGTTGGTGGGAAGGACACTGTAGAATTGGCGCCAAAGGGACTGGTTAAGAAGCTATCATGGTTCGTAGCAACTTGAGGTTGAGTGACCCCGTTCAGCCAGTATGTGCCTTGTGTGTATGCCTGTAGGTGATAAAATGTCTGTAAGAAGACCACATCGCGCAGCCAAACATCTGCATAGTCTTTAGTGCCAATAGAAAAAAAAGGTTGATGACTGACTATGATGTATATCATGTGTACAGTATATATCTATATAAATATATATTTTTTTTTTTTGGAAATGATAAACCATAGTGATATGGTTTCTTAATTTTTTTTTATATAATATTTGTATTATAAATACATTTACTGTTGATTTCATCTCATCACCCTCACCAGAATAAGTGTTCTAGCAATCTTCAGACAATCCTTATGATAAAAAAAAAAAAAAAAATCATACTCTAAATTTAAACAAATACTCCACAAAAAAATCAATTTTAGAACCAAAAGTTTAAAAAAAAGGTGCAAT
The DNA here is from genome assembly GCA_948150685.1 of Rhaphigaster nebulosa. Classification (NCBI taxonomy): domain Eukaryota; kingdom Metazoa; phylum Arthropoda; class Insecta; order Hemiptera; family Pentatomidae; genus Rhaphigaster; species Rhaphigaster nebulosa. The sequence continues at coordinate 31,606,208 of OX411312.1, read as the reverse complement.
ACATTTTCAGTTGAACCCTAAATTGTTGAATTAAAAAAGAATTTACAAGAATAGCTAATCACAAAATAATTAAAGAGCTAATCACTACATGGCATGAATGACAATGCAAAGTGCTAATTGTAAGGATTTATCAAAACCTTAAGATGATGTGGAATTGAAGACTATGACTTTGATTTTCAAATAACATTACTTCTTTTTAATAAAAATACTTCTTTTTGTTGCTTTACCTTGCAGTTTTTTCCCTCAAACCAAATCAATTAAAAAAATATTCGGTTCTTCAATTTAATGATAATGCATTTATTATGAATGCTCCGAATTCATTGTAATACCACTGAAAGAAAGTCTAAATTTCTGTTTTAATTCTGTTTATCAAAATGCTTTTGGATATACAATATTTTTTGTTTTTCCGTCTGGTGTGGGCACGCATAAATCAGGTGTTTCAACGCATGAACAGACTACATACATACAGCTGTCAATGGAGAAGCATGGACTTTCGAAATTTAGTCCACACACTTACTGCGGTAGTCCCTCTGCTTTGTTGATTATGATTGCAAATGCGAGTCCAACCAGAAACTGTTAAGGTTTGAATTTGAATGGCATATCTGTCGGAATCATTTGAATCAATGGCAATGATATATCTCAAAAACAATTTATGTGACGGCACAACAACTATTTTATTATTAAATTTGTAGGTGCAAGTGTTCCAAAAATATAATCTATTTTTAATTGATCATAAAAATTCTGGTTTTTAATTAATTTAAAAGTATTGGTAGCACCTAAAACATTTTTATATACACTCTAAGTAAAAACGATACCTTCTTTATGATAACTGTTTGAGTACTTCACCTAAAAAAGGGATCTCTCAAACAGAAATAATATATAAGGCATTGTAATGTTTTTTATTTATTTCATGATACAGATAATTCTATGAAGAGCCAGCCCAGAACCGACATTTGTGGCTAAACAATCCACAACGAAAGTTGTTCTTACTCACCATCAACTACTGTTAATATAAATGTAACACGAATCTTAGTTTTAGTTTAATATAGTTCATTAATAAAAAAAAAGTATCAGAAAGATAGATTAAATTAAAGATGGACAATACCCTCATGAACTGTTTCGCTGATGAAGAGCCTAGTTCTTTTTTATTGAGTTAATGATCAGTAATTCAAGAAAAAAAAAATCTATATATTTTTTTAGTTTCAATAATTACTTAAGTTAGAAGAATTATAGTAATTGGAAAAAAAAAAAAAAATGCTGCAATCATGTAACTAAATTGGAACTTTTATATCATAAATCTTTTCAAAGTTACTGAACTGAATACCTAGATGAAAATTTGTGAGGTAAAAAAATATATAAATTAGAAAAAATATTAAATTCAAAATTTAAATTTTTATACTAAGAAGTTCGGAGAGAAAATTATTTTATCAAATGTTTTCAGCAGAATATCAAGATGTTTTCAAAAATATAAATGCAATATTTAAAAAATAAAGTAGATTTTACTATATCAAAACAAATTGTCTCTCAACAATGACTTTATTAATGAGCTAGTGTTAATAGTAGCTAAATATAACTGAGTAGATAAGTATACCTTTAAATCATTAAGAGTTGTTAGAAGTTATCACATCTCCATAATAGCATTTTATTTATATGATATTCTGAACTTTGTTAAAACAAGTTTGAAGATGACAGGGTAAAAAATCGAAAAACTTAGCTTGATAATAAATATATTCTGGAGACGATCAAGCTGTTTTAATTCAGTAATATTAATCCGAAACAAGCACCATCCCAATAATTAATTAAATAGTGACTTGGCCATTTTTTAAAGAAGAAAAGGATGCTAAAATAATAAATACAAAAACTGATGTGGATATAAATATATAATTTGGAAAGGAGATAATAACCTATTGCTTTTCAACATTTTAAAATAAATATCTAATAGTTCATCATATCATTACAGATACGCTAAATCTGAAATGGTAAGGTTACAGGCATTCTGATATAGAGGCTGTAAGAACAATATATATTTCATGAACAACATATAAATTTGTATCCATCTAACGAGTAGATAGTAAACATCGTATCTATTCTATAAATATAAAATTTCTCAAAATTATTAAAATTAAAACTTTAAATAAAAAATGTACCATATAATACAAACTATAATTATAATGAATATCATGTCAAATAATTTATTTTAATATTGGATACGCTTATACTAAATTTAATACAATGGTTTACTAAATAATACTGTTTCAAGACAGTAACCGAAATTTCATTCATTTTTAATAACTGGTAACTAAAATCTATATTGGAAACCTACATTCCATAAGTGCTATATCAACTTTTTATGATCATTAAAACCTCAAAGAACCAATTTACTTCACAATATATGACTTGTTTATTTGACATGAATATTCAAAACATATATTTTTTTTTTAATTTTCTACTATGCAACATATAAATCATATAAAAAAACATATGATAACAAAATATCACAAATAGCATCATTTTGATTGAACTAAACATCTCTTAGAGATTCGACAAAATCATTAAATTAATAAATCATAAAAATCACAATATAGTCACTTTAATAAATAGACAATCCTAAATATGTACACGAAAAGAAAAATGAAAAGAAATAATATATAAACAATAAGATACACAAGTATTTTACATAATAAACATTAATACTGAAGAATTCGCTTTCAATATCTAGGATAAATTAATGAGAATCAGTGCGTCGACACCTCTGCCCCTTCCCACTGTTCTTTCTTTCATTCAAACAACTGAAACAAAATTAAAATGTTTAGTTATATAGCTATGTACAATGGAATGTAGTGAATTAAAAAACATAAGGGTAGGGAATAGGAATGAATTAACAATATTTTAAAAACAAAACTTGATATAGTGCAAATGATGGTAAACTATGTTATCATCTAGTCAGGTGTTCTTTTTCAGCGAGATAAACTATTATTTGTGTATTATTAATTCACTCACTCAAACCAGTTCCTTCCCCCGAAATTCAATACCCGATTTCGAGAACAAATTACATATGCTGAATCTCTTAATTACAATAATTTATTCTTGTAATTTAGACGAGTGATAGCACATAGCCCCCAAAAAAAATTAAGAAAAAACCTATTAAGAAAACAAGCATGTAACGAGAAAAAAATGTGACGTTCACATAATAGTTAGATGACATTGAAAACAAAGGATGATAAAAGAAATAAGAGATTGGAAATTTAGGTTCTTAATCAGCAAAAATGATGAAGGATTGCAAGGAGATCCATGCAGAAGATTTGAAGCCAGAGATGAATAAATAAATATTGAGCAAGTTCTCTTACAAGTCGAAGAATTAAGTGTAAACTAAAATAAATTATATACAGTTTATCAATATTATTAATCGAAGGCTGCTTCAATTAAGTAAATTTTCATATCTAATGTCTTTAAACCAAAGACATCAAAGCACCACATGAAGTGTCGTTGGAATCCCTTCCCCTTTGCTTTTAGTAATTATATTTTAACCCTTTCGCTGCTACGAGCTCATATAGTAGTCCGACTTGTTTAGTGCCTGGCTGCTAACAGGTTCTATATTAGTTCTTCGACTATTGCCATCTGTAGAGTATTTAAAGAAGTAGAAATGCACTTCAAAGACGATAGAGGGTGTAGGAATTCTTCCTTCTACTCGGCCAACCCTTATACCTGCTCCGTCCCTTTATTTATGGTCATGTACGATTTTTCTTTACCTAAAATTTACCCTGCATATCTCTTCAATATATTTTCTGCTTTGCTAGTGAATAGTCAATTGCGTAAATATGTCACAAAAAATTTATTCTGAAGAAGAATTATAAGAACTTTTGGTGGGTGCGAGTGAAAATGAAGGGGAGTCTTGTTAGGATTATGACGAAATGTTTCTACTGGAGAAATGCCTGAAACTAGTGGGGTTTCAAAACAATTATCTTCTGAGGACTCATCAGAGGAAGATGAAGATGAACCTATACCAAAAAACAAAACAAAAGCGGGTGAGCATAATTGGACTACTATTATCCAAAAGTTTTTAGCTCCGCCAGTGCCAGTCCATAGCCTGGATCAAAAAGAAGGATGGAAAACATTATTAGAATACCTAAAGTAGAAAAAAACTAGTCAAAATGGATTCAGGGATGGTCAAAGTAGATATTTCTGTTGAAATCTGAAAACCGAAAATTTTCGCGATTACAATACTTCCTTTACTTCGTACAAGGAAGTAAAAATGATAAACGCAAAAAGTATTCAGCACACGGGGCACTGTAGGCGCTAGACTATCTCGCATCACCGCATCCTCCCACCGAGCGAGTATTACGCAGCCCAAGGATTAAAATAGTAAAATAAAAAAATAAAATAGATAAATAAAAAATAAAATAAAATAACAGATAAATACACACATATTTCTCCTCTATATCATATCCTACATAATTTTCGTCTAAACCTCTATATGTCAAATAAAAATATAACCTCTAAATCTTAAAATATCCAAAAGTTAACTTCAACAACTTAGGCAGTTTCAAAACCGGCTCAATCCATTTTCAAAAATTTGACAGGAGAGACCAAAAACATATGATTGTGCTGTGTTTGGCCTAGGCTACCTCATGAATTTGAATCTATTTTTATATTGGATTGAGACACCTTTGGCTTTGCTAGGTGACATAGTGCATTGAGAACTTAAGAAAAATAAATTAAAAACATTTTGTGATAAAAGAGGATTGAACCGGTTTTGAAACTAATCGCCTAAAATCAAAAACTATTTTAAAATTTAGTAATTTCTCATTCATCTGAAATTTGAGATATTGAGTCGACAATTAGGTTTATTTAACTAGAAAATATGCACCATTACAAAAATGGTTAATTTTAAAATGTTTTAAGTCATATAGTGAAAACTGTTGTTGAAAAAAAATATTAATTTGAAGGAATGTCTAGGAGGCGGTCAAAAAGAATGTATCACAAATACTAAAAAACTATTAATTAAAAACCGACATTTCGACCCACTTTGCAGGTCTTCATCAGGGCTTGAAGCTCAAAGAGTGGTGAAGCCCTAAAGATGGAGTAAAAATAGAAGATTTTTTTTTTTCGATTTCTCCCAGTTTATAGCATGCATGTTTTAAGTAAAATACACAAATTCATTGTATTTTGAATAATTTTTTTCTGCAAAATTTCCAGCAATCATTACTCTTGGTGATCTGGTACCACAGTCAAAAATATTTGCTTCATTAGTGAGTAAAGAGAAAATAAACACAAGAATATGAAATAATGAAACATTACTAATTTAATACTTACATAATATGTCTAGCCAAGGCAGCAAAATAAAAACGATTACTATTAATATATTTTTGAAAATTCTCATGTAAAAAACTATAAAAAAATACTTGAAACTTTGCAATACACTACTATTTCTATAAATAAACTATAGTAATAAGAAAATTAAAGCGATATATGTCAGCAAAAGATGAAAGAATACTAAAGAGACAAAGGAATAAAGCAAACTAGGTCTAAAGCAATAAGTAAGGTGAGACCAAGGGTTATGTCAACACACCAGCGTACCTTTCCCAACTGGAAGCTGCACCGACGAAATATCCATGGAGCGGGGCAATAAAAAAATTAATTAATCATCAACATCAGTTCCAATTTTAAAAAAGAAAAAAAAATTAAAAAATGTTAAAAAGACATGTTCACTACTGCTTAGGTAGATAATTGATAGATTCTATCAAGAAAATAGAGGTGTGGAACACAATGCATGCTAAGCCCTTTTACTCCGATAGATTTAGAGTAATGCTCATTGCCAACATGCAAGACCAATACTTCTACTCTCATGTAATAGAAACTTTGAATAACAACTGTTAAAAACAACATTATTAGGCATTAAATATTGATAAAATAATAAATCTTGTAACCATTTTTAGAATATGAATTGATAAGTGCATAAACTGTCAACTTTAGCATCATTTTTCCCAGATTATTTTGAGGGAATGACCTTTAAATGTAATTCTTTGCAATCACCTGTATAATACATAAATAAGACTGATCAAAAAATTTAATTGTAATTCTTTGCAATCACCTGTATAATACATAAATAAGACTGATCAAAAAATTTAATTGTAATTCTTTGCAATCACCTGTATAATACATAAATAAGACTGATCAAAAAATTTGATTTTTGAGATTTTTCTAAAATAATTATATTACAGTGGTAAGAAAATCATTAAGATAAACAATATTTAAAAAAAATATTATTGGCAATAAGTAGTTGAAAAATATATTAATTTACACCTATTCATGGATATCAATAAACAATTAAATTATTTTTCTAAATGATTAATTAACGTAGTGGAGAAGAGAACTTGGAAGCTGATAATTTCATTTGAATTTAAAAGAAATATACCTATTTTAACAATGTCTATTTTAAAAAAATTTAGTTAAAATTGGAAATTAGTCATCTTCAAATACCAAGCTGTAAATGCAGGCGAGGAAATGACAAGTATACCTTATTTGTAAAAATAAAAAATCATGGTTGTGGTTTTTGTTTCAAAAAACTTATTTCTACTGATTCTAGAAAATGTCCAAGTTTTACTTCCTTGTACGCAGTAAAGAAAGGATTGTAATTGCGAAAATTTTCGGTTTTCAGGTTTCAATAGAAATATCCATATTGACCATCCCTGAATCCATTTTGACAAGTTTCGCCATGAAGTCTGTACATACGTTCGTTTGATCGTACGCATCTCGCATAACTCAAAAACGATTAGCCGTAAAAGTTAAAATTTTGTATTTAGGATTATTGTAAAATCTAGTTGTGAACCTCCCTTTTTGGCCACTGTATGATTACCGGAAGTAGTAATTTACTTGAAGGTCATTATTGATTTTCATCAAAAATTATTTTAAAATATAATGCAAAACCACAAATTTGATATATAAGAATTACTACATATTAACATAAATAACATAATAAATTTTAGTTAAAATTGGCAAACCGGAAGTGGTACTCCACTTGAAGGTCATATTAGACGTCTACATTTTTCATCGAAAATTGTATTAAAATATAATGTAAAACATCTAAAATTTGGTAAATTAGACTTTTATATCAATATAAATAATATAATAGATTTAGGTTGAAATTGAAGAGCCGAAAGGGGCACTTTGCTTGAAGGTCATAATAAACTTATTTACATCAAAAGGTATATTGACATTTAATACAGAGATCATATGGTTCAGCGATAAAGATTATAAACGCGATTTTTTTTCCACTCTAATTAAATAATTTTATTACTTGTTTTAAGTGTTAAAATTGAGTGTAAATTACTTTTTTTCCTCCATATTTTTGAGCTGAATAAGTCTGCAGCAGGAGAATAAGATATAAGATAAGTAAAGCGGGTTCTTCTGCTTAAAATATTGAAACATTCGATAGTTCTAATGTTGTCAAGGAAAACGAAGAAATCTCTTGAGAGCTTGTTACCAACTGAAAGAAAATGACATAATAACGGAATGAGAACTCCAGAAACAAGAGCTTATGTGTGTGTTAATAGATGGATTTCGCAACGTCGAATATCGTTTTTGAGATACAACTATCTTTGGAAATTAGTAACCATATTAGTTTAATATAAACTATAAACTGTTAGTTTAATAGGCGTACAAGGAAGTCATGGGGTGTCCACATCAGATACTTTAAATACCTTAACATATAAAACCATTTTCTTTTGTATTTAGTGACCTGTATAATTTAATTCTGATGATAGCGTTAATACTGAAACTTGTCAACTCAGTGAAATTGTTCCTTTTATTTTTACCACCAGTTAAGTGGGAGCCTATTATACGTTAATCTTTATTAATACACATAAGAACAAAAAGTTTAAGTATCAAAAGAGATGAATATAACAATATAACAATAAACTAAAATTGACAATTTCTGTGCATATTGATCCACATAGATGTTACAGACAAACACAAGAATATTGAACTGTTTAATAAAAAAAATCAGTCTCAAAGAGAATGGACCGAATACCTACTATTTTTAGGCGGTACTCAGGTTAACTCATGAGACTGAGTAGATGATGACTGAGCTCTTGCCCACTTCTTACTTCTATGACTCAGGGTGTCTCTCAAGCACTGTACAAGTTTAAATCACAATTTACTGTTGAATCCTTTACTTTATGCCAAGGATACATTATTTGATTCATATAATGCTAATATTAATTCAAAGCTAACAAAACATAAGGAATATTACTTAGAAAAAGTATGGAAAGTGAAGGAATTGAGCAATAAGGGATTTAAGATTTTGCGTCATCTTCAGTTTTTAATCAAGCTCTGGGTCACAAAAACCATTTTATAATTTAACATAAGGTGATTCAATTCAAAGAAAAACTAATTTCAGTCTAATTCCATACTGATACTAAAATTTTTGTCAAGGGAAGAACCACTATGAGACTTCTATAATCAAGCAATGAAGTTTGAGTAAAAAGAGATTCTGTAAACTAGGTCACTTTGGATTCAACCTGAAAAAATTTGGATAACTGTATAATTATTTCGACTGTAACAACTATGTAAGATCAGAGAAAATCCTTTAAAAAACGATCACTAGTGCAGAACTATTTCAAGTGAATAAATTTAAAAAACGTGAGTAAAATAAACTAATGGGAGTGAAATGATTATATTAAGCAGCAAAAAAAAAGGAAGGGATAATAAGAGAATATAGTGCAAAATTGCATAATATAACAATAAAAACTGTGTTTTATCAATCAAATCAGCCATATTTTAGTGAAGATGCTATTAACAGAGTTACAAGATTTATCTATTTGTAAAGTTAAATATAATTAAACAGTATGTGGTAATGTGAAATCAAAAGTATGGGCTATTACTTCAACCATTAAAATAAGAGAAGCAGGGTCTTGTTAAGTATAAAATTAAATAGCCAAGCCAGTAAAAAATTAATATTTGAAATCCTTCCGTATGTCACAAATTGAATTTTGACGCATCTCTGAAGAGCACAGATTCTTTTTCTCAATGCCAAAAAGAGTAAGAGGTTCACTTAAGGTTAAAGAAATCATGGCTTGTCCATTTGTTGTTAAAGAAATCACTTTGTTGTTAAAGAAATCATGGTTTTGTCCACAATGCAGGCATTTAGTCATCTTTTAGCAAGTTGATTAAGGTTAGTCAGAACACTGTCTTTAAACTGTTAAAACTACTTGAAAAACAAGTAAGTATAAGCTAAAAACTATTTTTATACCCTTTTTTTGAATAGAGCATAAGTCTATGAAGCGGATTTTCTGAGTTTCACTTCAATTCAGCCAAATCTATCTTAATTTGATAGAAAAGTTATTTCAGAAACAAAATTTAAAAAATAATATTAAGCATCATCATATCAAAGTTCACAAAAGAAATAAATTAATTACAAGGGGTTTGGATAAAATGGATATAAATTAAAACACCATGACATGGCATCCAAGAATCGTACCAAATAGGTCTTTTGTAGTTTATGGTAATTGACCATTAGCAATTTTTCACAACCTTAATTAATAAAACTTGAAAGTAGAACTACATCTTCTTTGTGTTTCGTACTTACTGTCCATTTTCAAGACTACTTTTAATTTATTCTTATTATTTTGTAATTATATCGTAGTGTTGAAACACTACTTGTCACTTTTTTCCAGAAATCTTTTATAACTATTCATAATTTTAAATTGTTTATTTTCGTAGACTTCTCTCTTTCATTATATGTTTAATTAATGTCTTAAACATACAATGAAAGGGAGAAGTCCACAAAAATAAAAAATTTAAAATTATGACGAGGTATAAAAGATTTCTGAAAAAAAGTGACAAGCAGTGTTTCTACACAACAATATAATTACAAAATAATAATAATAATATATTAAAAGTAAAGTCTTGAAAATGGATAAAAATACTGAAACATAGACAAAAGAAGATGAGATGAAAAGTAAAAATAAGGGTTTAATTATTATTTAAAATATATGATTATTAAGAATATGATTTTTTCCCTTGGAAAATTGATGATGGCTTAAACAAGAACTAGATTAACTCCTCTTAAAAATTTTTTTTTTTTAAGGAACAAGTCAATTACAGAATTTACCTTTTATTATTAATGAAAATTATATAATAAAAGGTGTAAAAATAAGCAGCAATGAACATGTGAGCTATCTCAGAATAAAATGGATACATTTACGTTCAATCAGTCAAGTAACAATACACACCTCACAAACGAAGATGAAGAGTTATCGGGGGAAGTCTGGAACAGCGCCTGACTGGTAGACACTGGTCGGATCTAAAATATTATATTCGTGATATTTGTAATTGAAATCGTAATTTCAAAGGTTTTAAATGTAAATTATAGATAATCACATTACTAATTTCCCTAAAAAAAGTCTGGCCACAAAAGGAGCATAAAACTATACAACCATATAACTATCAACAATTTTTCTTTCCTCCTTAAACCAAATGAATTCATTGTTAGTTTAATGTTAAATAAGTTATACTATGATCCATGATAAGTGAGAATGTTCAACTTTACGAAGGAAACAATAAAAAAATAGACTAACAACTATTGCAATAATTTAAATAAATAATTACCCTGTCCGTTTGGGTCGCTTTGTTCACAGATGTGCGGACTGATTGTCCTTGAGGTTGAGGTCGAACTTTGTGTAGTTCTTCCTCCAATTTCGCTCTCTTCCGTTCCTCCTCCTCCAATTGAGCACGCAACAGAACTATCTGTAGAGCAAGCACAATTAATTTATATAGATAAAAAAATTTTAGAGTTTCTCACTTTTTAATTTTTAAAAAATGCGGGACAAGATGCAGGAATCAACACAACTAAGCCATTGGTCCAGTAAAAAAAAAAATAATAGATAAAAAATTAAAGGCTTTATTTTCAAAATGTCAGATGGTCCTCCCCATTTATCGATATTTAACAAAAAAAATCCAAATTTTCGACCTCCCCATAAGCCCAAGTAGCCAATTAAAACATTTTTTCTGCAGCCAAGTTCTATAAATCTATTTTATTTTTTTTTTCAAGAATAAGGATTCCACGCATGATTCCAAAGTTCAGTAAAATGTGGACTTTCCTCCCATTTTACTTAATAATAACTTCTTAATTAATATAACAAATAAGTTTCTTGAGAGTATTCCAATAATCATTATAATTTAATAACCTAATGCTTTCATGTAGGTATACAAATATTTCTGATGATAAAAAAAATTAAAAACAGAGTTTAAAAAAGTAGGTATTATATATTTCTATATATAAGGATGATTTCTGTGCAAACAACATACTACTGTAATTATTTGACATTTACAAATAGCTCCCAACACATCAAAGTGTTTTCATACAAAAAAAAATAAGCTAATTAACAGACCAGTAACGGGACGACTGCTCTGCAGGATATTTTGTTCAGTTGCAAACTTAGCAGCTATAAGCTAGTTGCAAACTTAGTAGCTATAAGCTAGTTGCAAACTTAGCAGATATAAGCTAGTTGCAAACTTAGCAGCTGTAAACTAGTTGCAAACTTAGCAGCTATAAGCTAGTTGCAAACTTAGCAGCTATAAGCTAGTTGCAAACTTAGCAGCTATAAGCCATATCTACACTGTTCGATTTTCAATTCGATATCGAATCGAAAGTCAAACAGTTGGGGCATAGCTTCAGAGATCGACTCGAACAATCTGATGTTTTTCAAATATTTATTTATGAATTACAATTGAATAAATCAATTTTTTGTAAGGTTTTCAATTTCATATTCAAAAAATTTTTTTTTTTTTCCAATTACTCAATTTTTATTGGTGAAGAACCTTCTTCCTATAAAAATAAAATATAAATCTACATATTTTAAGAAATATTTTATATGCATAAAATTAAAATAATTTCTAACTGTTGTTCAAAACTGACAATAACAATTACGATTACTTCACTAGTCAGACGTGGCTTTATTTGAATAACAATTTAAAAAAAAATTAACAATGAATAGCTTTTTAATTATTATTTTCATTACTTCATAATGAAAATTTGTACTAAACAGTACCTATGATTAATTTTTTATTTGTTTTTTAGTGATATTTTATGAATGCATTGAAGATGATTTTATTTGGTTTTCAATTTGCTTTAATTATTTTTATTTTGGTTGCTAACTCGTTTATGTTTAATTTATTTTTATTTGTGATATGCATGTATATTATTTTACTTATTTTTTTCTTTATTCAGTATATAATAAAACTCCATTTTAACACTCTCATAGTGACCAAAGAACAAGAGTGCTATAACTAGGTAATCATTGAAAAAAAAAAAAAAAAATTGTTTTAATTTATGCCTAAGGCAACATAAATTATTATTAAAAACAGCATTTTCTGATTTTTTTTATTTTTCAAAAATTATGTCTTGCACTGAGAATACTGAAAAATTAGAGAAAATCGTCTTTAATACTTTCGAATTATCCGTTGTTTTTACTGATTCCATTCCATTCTCTTCCTCTTCTTCATTTCATGTTTTTAGATGCAACAAAATATTTTTTATTTAAATTAGATTTGTCAAATTCTTTAATTAAATCAAGTTTTTCTTTAATAGAAAAAGATGTTTTCTTGAAGGTGAAATCAAAATAACCAAGGAAAAAAATTGGATCCGCAGCCGTAAAACTAAAAACCTTTCAATTCATGGAAACATCTCATCTAAACAAAAACAAAAAGTTCTTAGGAACTACGTTCGTGGAATCAATTAGACTGTTTTTTCTTACAGCTTCACGGTTTCCTTCAGGTGCTGTATTCAAAACTTCAGAACTAGGACCAGGGCCGAGGAAAAAGAGCATTATAATCAGGAAATCAATATAAACGAAATAACGAAGTTTTACTGTATATAATGTGAATGGATGCTTACAGCACTAATAAATTGTGGCAGTGTGATTGTGGCAGATTCTATTATTTTTCAATTAAAAAATAAATTGCCCTTAGATAATAATAAATATAACTTAAAACTCAACACATTATTTGAAATAACATATATATATTTTAAAATATACAATTTGATATATTTGTATGCAATTTACATTTTAAATTATTTATGATATACAAAATAAATATTAATAAATTCATTAAAAATTGTAGGAATAAATTGCTAATTCATAATAAAACATAATAAACATATATTTTTTCTAAATGATAAAAGCTAATTTATTATTTGGCATAAATTTTGCCCTAATCTATCTATCAATTCCAATTGAATTATCTGATGCTATAATTATATAATTTCCACAATGAAGACAGCCTGTACGACCCGTGCATGCATTGACCAAAGAAACAGTTTAGGAGGTTATAGTTGATTCTAAATTCTTATACGCTCAGAAATAGTTTATATGAATGTCAATTGTCATGCTTTAAATGATAAAATGACTAGGGTATTACAAAACTAGATCATGTATGGCATGATAACTTTTCATCCTGGTAAAGGGTTCTGTCATAATATAAATGGTGCTGATTGTAGATAGGGAGAACAAACAGGCAATCGATGCAACAGAAATCATCTCATTAACAGGTTATGGGCCATCCAAGAATTATGTAATAAACACTACATTCAATATCACAACCACATGTATTATGATTTCATATTTTTTATTTTGAAAATAAATATTTAATTTTTTAATAGAGTATATTGGTATTTAGTAGTTACCCTATTCAGCGCACATGCTGGAGGGCTGTTCTATAACTCAGAGTGAACAGTATATTGTAACACTAATGCAAAGAAATGGTCACACTTTCAAATCATAAACTCAAACTGAGAGCCAAGAGTTAGAATAGCATTTAAGACATCTGCAAAGTTAGTTTTTAGTCCACAAAGAAAATATGATGATTTGAACCAAATAAAAGTTAAAAATAAAGTCATAAAAAACATGTAGCGAATATTATTGTACAGATGCTTCAATGTAAACATATTCAAATAATTTATTTAAAAGGGAGGACAGTCGAGGAATCAGGTTTATAGATTTTGGATACCTCTGCACAGTGCAGGGTTATCCAAACTACGGCTTGTGAGCACCGACTTATTTAGTAAAATTTATATTTTATCATTAGGAAACACAATAACTGATATACATAATGAAACTGAACATTTAAGGCTAAAGCCACACCAGAGGAGACTAGCTTGGTTACTGGTAGTAAAGTGAGTCGCCCAAGAAGACGAATTCAAGAGAACATTGAGAGCGGCCACACTGCCATACATAGCGAAAAAACAGATTAGTGAACTAGCAAACGAACCCATCTACTCTTTTGTCTAGTAATTGATCTAGTAGGTGATTCATGAACGATGTCATACTTATTTCAGCTGTCTTCAAGAGCTAGATCCTGTGAGATTCCAAAGAGGGACTCCATAGAAATTCAGGAGTACAAATATTTTTGTCGCAAATTAAATATTACAATTTAATATGTTATAAAATTAAATTTCCAAATAAATTTTTAAGTCGTGTGACATATATTGGAGCTCATTACTAAAACAACAGATTGGTAATAATAACCAAAAGTATGTAATATGAAATATATTAAATATTTTAAAAATAGTAGGACTGCGGGTAGAAAAGCATTCGTGTGGCAAAAACAAAAAGAAGTATCCACATCAAGAGCTCGATGTTGCGCAAATCGTTTGATGTTTGCTGGCATCTGACATCAGAAAACTGGCGTCATCATAAGCCCAACATTTTACTTCACATGTATGATGTAAAAATTCGAATCTCGCCCGAGTATTATTTTTCTGGCAAACGCTGACGAAAGCATCATTCAGAGTGCACTGTGGAATAAACTGTAGCCAATAGTATACAGGCACCAAGTAACGAGTCAAATTCACTATTCTCGAGGCACTTAGCTAGTCTCCTCTAGAGTGCCCTAAGCCTAACTGTAATTAATAACATGAGTATGTTTGTATGATGAGGGATTTAATGGAGAAATCATTGTGACTCTTGGGACTCTGGCAAATACAGACCAGAGTGATTAACAACTGAGAAAAAACTAAATAAAAACATATAAGTAGTTCAACATTGCATATAATCCAGTTATGTTTCATTGTCCACAATGTGTACCTCTTCAAGGTGTAAAAAATAGAGGGAAAATTAAATATTAATAGGATTATCTTTCAATTTAATTCCAGGGAAATAAATTGTAATGTTTAATAGAGTTATACTGACCCCTGAGGTAATGTCAGTGTACCACCCTACATCGGGATTATTAAATTTTAATATAATATACCAAAAAGTGAAAGGCCATTTACTTATTTATTTTTTTCAAAAATAAAGCAGAAGAGGAGTGGTACAGAGACCTCTTGAGTTTTTATTAGAGCTAGGTTTCATGGTGTGCAGTAGAGAGAGATTGAGAAAATTTGGGATTGGGTGATACCTGTCTACGTAAGTCGGCTGACTCCTCACCTTGGTCTTCCGTGTGAGATGTGACAGTTGTAGGCTCCTTAGGGGAAAGCAAAAAATACAACATATTTGTTAGATGATATAATAAGATAATAAATAAAACATCAAATACTTAAAATATATAACAAAAAAAAAATTTAAAAGTATAATAATTTCTTCAATGGTTTTAATTTTATATACTACACACTAAATTAGTTTTACATATGAGGAGGGGAAAACAATGAACGTCTATTGGATACGTTTTCCAATTATAAGTCGAAAAACATTTTTTTTTTCATTTATAATTACCCAGTTACCTATTACAAATCCATTTTATTTTGTCAATGTTAGTTACTATTCCAAACCCATTTTACTTTTTCAATGTTAACACTTCAATAAGAACATGCATCATCAAACAAAGTAGTTTTAAAGCGTTAGGTATTCAAAGTAAGCAGAACTGTTTATTACAAAAAATTTACATTAATATAGTAGTTTTCCTTCCTGACTCATCATATGCAATTACTAAATAAATTAATATATTTTATAACATTGCAATGCTATAAAGAAAGCAAAACCTAATTAAGCTAGCAGATATGCATGTACATATGCTAGAAAAACTGAAAATGATTATAGTTTAATATTACAAAAAAAAAAAAAAATCATAATCATGCATAAATTAACAAAAATCTATTTGCCAATTAATTAAAACATATATTAGTAAAAAAATGAAGATAGTTATAACTTTTTCCTTATCTAAAATGCACAAAAGATATTATTGCAGAAGATTATAGTTGGGGGAAGGAGACAGTCAAAATGGAAAATCAAATAGATTTATATCGACCTCGTTTTTTGATAAAGGCTTAAAAGTCAAAAATTCAAAATTTAGGTTTCAATTTATTATGGGACGTAAAGCACCACCTCTATCAATTCCTGCTTATGATGTATCGAACAAATAAATTGGAAATGATCTAAAAATCGACTATTGGTGATGTAAGTACCAAATACTGAAGACTCTCAGTCTTCACTCTGGCCTTGAACAGTGCTAGAAGCCTTAAAAATATATTTTCAATAAAAGTTTTGCTATCTTAATAAACTCCTACTATACACGACAAAGAATAAAAATTAAAAAAAAAAACATTGTAATTTGTAGAAAAAATGTTTCATGTGTTTCTTGTAAAATTTGCTAAATGATGCGCTTATGCCTTTTTCAAAAAACGACATCGATACTATGTATTATTTAATGTTTAGAAACATTTACATACCTCCTTACATCTAAAACTATTAAAACCCTAAATCAAACACAAAGCTATAATAATCCAAAAATTATTTTTGAAAGATATGAATATAAAACTACATATGGTTGAATGATGAACTATGCAGGAATCAAGCAATGTCTCCCAAAAAAATTGGTACAACTGGACTTTTGTACAAAATTTCATGAGGGAATGTTAATAAGATTAGTGTTAATTTCGGTCAAACCATATCCAATCCTATAATAGTTACAGATGAGGTCATACTGCTAAAAATAATAGAATATCAAAGATGATTTTAATATACCTACTTTTGCTAATACTTTTAGTCAAATTTAGCTCAAGTAAATAGGCATATTTCTCTAGTATCAAGCCAAACTCAATTCTAAGATATTACTGTTATTAATTCCAATTTTCTTTATTTGTTTTTTTGATGGTTGTAAATTTCATAAATTGCTTCAATAATTTAATATTAAGCACATAATATCACACCCGTCATAGAATAAAAGTATACCTGAAAAATTGAAATTGTTGGGAAATCATATTTAAAGTTTTTCCTCTACACTTTTGAATACCTCCTTATTAAAACACACTGGACATTCATAATACTTAGGTGGTGGGGGAGGCAACTAGAGTTATCTACATACAGGCTACTTCCTAAATTGAATGTAAAGTAAAAATTCAAATTTTTTGAATTGTAACTTTATTCTACGGCAGATGCGATATACTAACCTAAGAGCAGCATACTGGTGTAACAAAGTAAGCCAGTTTGGTTTTTTTCTCACATATCTTTGATTTTCTGATCTTTCCCTCTCGTTAACTTATTCTAAATTGTAATTAAATCTTTCATCAAAAACTTAGTTGAGTATGGTTTTTACCGGCTGATCATAATATTTCATTTTAAGATATTTTCTCTTCTTGTTTCAGTATTTCTCCAAATTTTTCAAGAGACCACAGGATAAATTAACGTATCGTTGATTGTTTTAATTTAAACAAATTTTCAATTAAGTTTTTTAATCTATTCACTTACAGCAAAAATATTTGTTAAGCCGTCCTGTCCGCCTTAGTTGGAGTAGGTAAGGACGTTAAACCCCAAATTAAAAAAAAATTATTTTTCAATAAAATAATATAATTCTATTGTTTCATTTTCAAACAATCTGAAAATAAGAAATCAGAGCCAAAATTGTATGTACACACTTAGTAAATCTAGTGACTGCTGAAGTTAAGAAAATAGGCATTCTCACATCTAGAACAAAATCTATTGTATTGGTGTATTTTATTGATTTTTTTTTCCCAGCATATATGCACCGCGGTCTATTAAGGCCTATTGTGCGCTGGCCTAAACCGTTTAAAACAGGCCAGTAGCCTTTACAAATCTGAGTAGACTCATCGGGTCCATCATCTCGCAGAGCTTAGGGTCACTGATCTGGTCACAACCAAAGTGGAGGTACCGCACCCTTGCCAAAGCATCGCATCCACAGATTATGTGGAAAGCCGTTTCGTCCTCCATCCCACATAGTCTACATGTCGGTGACTCAGTCAGTCCCATGTTGTATAGGTGATTATTCAGTTGACAGTGTCCTGTATATAGTTCAGTCACTCTCCTAAGATTACACCTATCCATAAACAGAAGAATTTCACTTCTTTAGGGGCAGGGTCTATCTAAAGACAGTTTTGAGTGTATCTGTTTCCTAGTATTTTTCCAGTAGTTCTTAACTTTATTGCCTACAGCCACTCTAATACGCCTTTTGGCATAGCTAAGGCTTATGCCACATATGGGCTCTGGTATACAAAGTTTCATCAAGTGAAATGATCATGAGTTTGAATCTCGGCTCCTAAATTCTTGAACTAGAAGTTAGACAAATACCCCATCCATACAAGTTGAAAATTTTTTGTAAAAAAGGCAAATAAAGAGCAAAAAAAAGAGCTAAGATTTTGATTTATACAATAAGCTAAGAGAACTAGTCTACAGACATATTTACAAACTCAATGGTTATTCTTACACAGCAACAAATTGTCCTGGATCAAATTTAAGGGGCAATCGAATTAGACAACTTTAATAATTAAAATTGAAATACATAGATAGAATAAGTCTATTAGGACCTATAAATTGCTAACAGCCTTAAATTGAGATATATTTTTAAATACACGACAGAACGAATACAATGACAACAATTATTGTTAGACACGCAATCTTCAATTGTACTATTATCTTTGTTATGTAACTCTCACTCATGCTCACTACTAGAAATTTTTATTTTATTGAAAAATGAAGCATGAAAAAGGAAATAAAAAATACTAACAGTAAAGTGCAACAAACACATACACACGCATGAACGCAACTACACACAAAATATATTTGCTTACTTCTACAATAATACATAAAACAGAAAACACAAAAGAAATATATACACACTGGTTGTAGAAATGAAAATTAAAATATTTCTATATTTCCACAATAGTCAGTGTTTACTAGAGATAAAAGAAATGTCTAAATAATGGAGTCTCCTTTTCTCAAGTATCAATGCCTGTCCCTAAAGAGGTGGTTCCACAACAGAGAATACCACTATAATCACTATATACATCAATGTTAACAACATTGTAATAAAATAACACTTTTAAAAAATATGGGAAGTATAACTGAATTAAGTTGAATTTATTAGTGTTAATAAATAATTAACATACATCTTGGAGAGTCCTTTGAAGCCTGACTAACATTGATTTAATGCTTATTACATCCTGAAAAATGAGCTGATATGTGTCTCTATCAACTCTGATCCCAGAGTCATCACTTCCATCTTCGCCAGGTGAACTTACGCTCTGGGAAAATAAACATGTTTAACAATTTAATTGTGAACAGGAGTTACTCAAAACCCTTGTGATATAACTTTAAACCAAAACAAAAGGGTGTTTAGATTTGTAATAATAGTTATTTACTACTCAGTTCTCATTATATTAGAAGATAGTGTTCTTTCTAATCATAATAAGCATTAAAAAACTTTTAATTACAAATCTGAATAGCTTGATTGTATAGGGTATAAGTTACATCCCAAGGGCCTTTTATAAAATAAATAAAAATGTAATAAGTAATAGATTCAAATCAAACATACCACTTTTTTGCTAGTTCGAATAGGACTCGCAATTGATTGTGGCGAATCAAGAACCCCTCCTCCCCCACTACTGGTGCTGCCTCCGCTGAGTCTAGGTTTTCGTCGACCATTCTTCAGGCTGCAAAATAATTCAAAATATTATTTATTATATCTAAATTAATCCATATAATTCAATAATGTAATAGATGCATGGGACAATATATAACATTGATAACACTTTTGACAAGCAACACTAATCAACTGTATATCCCATCTAAACAATAAATATCAAAGCGCTTAAAATATGTAAGAAAAAGTGAACAAACCAAAATCAACAAGTAATTATAAGCCTATACCCATTGACACAGGTTGCAGTACTTGAATGACAGGATTCCTTCATTGTAATTTACAAAAACATCCTTAATTTAGCTATGGAATGGTTATGTAATTATCCATTAACGGATGAAATAGTTTGGAAATTACTTTCGATTCGTGTAGTTATCACATAATTTTTAACATTCATTACAATAAAGCAAAACATAACAGCTTTCACCAAGACCCAAGAGCGTCAGAGCTGCCAACTGAGTAGAGGTAAATATCTCACTGCCTAAACATATTCCCCTTTTTATACCTAATTTGAAATTATTATTGATTTAAAACGAAGAAAAACCAAATATATGCGGTCTGAACGAATGAGTTTTATTATACTAATTCAATTGATAAATTGTTTACAAGGCAAATGATAAAGACATTGTATATTGTAAAAAAAAAAATTGTGGCTCAGTACAAGAAAACCCAACTCAATTTTCGACCAAAATCAGGTTGTTTGTCTAATAGTTTTAGAGAAAATACATTTATAAACTCGAACACTACCAGATTCTAAATAATATCAGTTATATCATGTCAAATGTCATTTGCCTTCAAAACTTCCGGTCCCTTCTCTAATCTCTCCTAAATGAAAGTATTAAATTTTTGACATACCTAATTAGTTCTTGTATTGAATTAACACAGATTTAATGATACAACGTAATTTCTAATATTATACAAGATTTTCTATAACATTATTCTTTGAAAAAAACCATTTCCTTTGATGGGTAAGGACATTTATGTATGCATGTACATAGGTTTCTATTAAGAATAAAATATCAGTTGAAGAAATCAAGAGGTAATCTTCTTGATTGACGAACAATTATAAACTAGTTTAAATATTTTAAATACAACGGGAATATAGTAGAAAAGATGATTTATCATAAAAACAACACAATTATTATGTTAGATGCAACCATATTCGTTGTTATTATTACAAGTTTGCTGTATAATTGAATGTTTTTCTTTTTCGATGATCTGTATTATTTTTTTTAATTACCAATCGAAAAAAACAAAACAGAAATATGAAGAAAGAGAAAAAAAACAACAGTAATTTTTCACTCATTTTTTACTTGATTCGTAGTAATACTTCTTTCTCTCAACTTCGGATCAAATTGATTCTCAGGTTCAAAACGTGACACGATAAATCTATAGATCTATATAAATTATAGTTCCATCTATAATTATATATTTATTTTTAATTACAAAAAAAAACTTTCCGGAATTTTTAAATTTTGTCGTTAACATCGAATCAAATTCTTGTTTTACTTTGTTATTCCAAAACTATTGAGTTGAACTCGATTTAAATTATTGGAGTCACTTTGAATAAAAAATGAATATCAAAGTCATAAGTTTGTCCAATAAAGTAATTGATTAAAAAAATATACGTTGATATTGTTTTGAAAATTCAAATACGTTGTTTAAAAAATAAAGTAGTGAAATATCAAATAATGTAGTTCCTATATATATATATATATATATATATATATATATATATATATATATATATATATAAATAATTAAACTAGTATTGCGGAACAAGTCTCCAAGTGGTTAGCCATGAAAACAAGTCCTTACTAGGACCTTACTCTAGGACCTTTGGTAATGTAAGCTAATTGCAGAATAAATCTAAAAAAAGTCAATTATATATTACTATAATACTATTCCATGACAATTTACAGTTTAATTAATCGCCTAATTCGTTATAATTTCGACATAACTCCGTAGGGGAAAGGAGACAAAGGGAAAACGCCATGCTTTCCTCCCATCCGCCATGGACGAGTGAGTCATGAGCTAACAGTTTCATCATTCTCGGGTTCAATAACTGCAAAAACAATCCCCTGGTATTTTTCATTCCCAGGCCGTTAAGTGATGAATTGGGTTAGTAATTATCACAGAATTCTAACCGAAGAGATAAAATAACATTTTTTTTTCACCTTTCCGTCCTCAATCAGATGTGGCTTTATCAGTAGATGTTCGTTGACATCAAAACCAAAAATATATTTACACTCACATTAGAGAAAAAAAGATCGTAACATACATTTTACCTTTGCTTATGACAGGCTGAGTATGTATTTAAAAAAAAAAAAAAAAAAAAATAAGGTGCTTACGTATTTCACGGTTAACCATATGTTGAGGTTATAATCTTATACCATAAATTGATTTGCTTTTATGGAAATTTACGCACCGACATCAACCGAAATGATCCGGGTTTGCTTATCTCTTGAGCGATCGCAGCGAGCGGAATCGGCAGCAATGGATAACTATTAATTACGTAATTACCAAAAAAAAATTCTCACCCCTCCTTCCCCCAAAATTTACAAAACATATGATTTCCATACTCACCAACATAAGGTTTGTATTTTGATAAATATTTTGACAATAATTTGTTATCCAATTTTCATGTTTATCCTAAAAACTTAGGTGATTATTTGCCTTCTTCTTATTAAATCCGCCACCTGAAAAAATTCTGCGTACGCCGCTGATAACAAATCCTACAACTGAAATACGAACATACTGAGTAGCCAAAGTGTGAATTTGTAGCCCCGTGGCAGCCAAGTTTAGAGGTACTCCTCTCCCCTCCTCCCCAAAGCCCTTTTCTCAAAATTTTAGTAGCATTACTTCACATAACATTATATTACTACATATATATACAATTTGATATTAGATTTTATTTTTATAAAGTCCAATTCGAGGCCCATGGCATTTGCTACCTTGCCACCTGCTAGTTACGTCCCTGAACGCACGGCAATACTTACAAACAATTCACTATGGCGTCATTTTAAGAGCGTCGGGCTGGCGTTTTGCAATACTTTTTTGTCGGACAAATGGTATACTTAAGAGCTTCAATTTTCTCTGAGATCGACAAAAATTAACATAGTTTGACTCGTGTTATCGTTAATATGATAGAACGCAATTTCGCGAATTTGACTTTTATGGCTCGGTTCCGGTGAAAAGGTTTTTGTCGGAGAATTGCAGATTATTAATTGTATAATAATTTGTATTAATTAACAAAAAATAGATTGATATTAATTAGTAACATTATATTTTTAAAATAGCAGTTTCAAAACATGTTTTGACCAATAGTACTGAGATAAAATATTTCTACTATACTCTCTTCTTGTAGGACTTGATATTATGAAGCTCTCCAAAACAAGTTTTAGCTTGATAAAAATAAGTATAATTTTTGCACGCCGGAGTAACGTTCCCTTTTCTTTCTGATTGACGTTGGCAATTTAAAGCCTTTGGTACATCAATTCCTAAACGCTTTATATTTTTCTTCTATCCTCATAAATGGCTGAGATATGGGCTTATAAAACCATTAATCGGTGGCCGATTCGGGACGAAACGGCTCATGATAATGTCGAGTTACGGGGATCGTCGTTGGATGATCTCTGACCATGGTGTTAAATTAAAAAAAAAAAAAAACAGCCGCGGACGGATGGCTGAGTTTGGATTTTTTAAATCCATTTTTGGAATCTTGAGGGGGTAACATTTTTTTTCCTGGTCGATTACAAAGGTGCATTATTGAAAATAATAAACCAATTTATAATTATAAAAAACCTAAGATGGTTTAACATTTTAATTTTACATACTATATAGGTGAAAACAATTTTTTTTGCACATTTTCTGTCTTCGCACTTTGATGTTAATTTATGAGGAAATGGCTCATAGCTTGGAGGCGAAAAAATACTAGCCTGTTACGACTTGAAAATTGAATCTTTTTAGAGTTATTAAAAGGGAATTGGAATATTTTTTGATGGTAACAAAAAATATTTAAAAAATAAAAACACGAATGTTGCTTCCACCAGGCTATTTGTAAACTTTCAGCCATTTTGAATATGCAAAAAATGTATCGAATTTGAAAATTAGTGTAACTTGTTTAAAAAAACTCGCAAGCCCATTAAAAACGGCAATTTAGACTTAAATTTCGCGTTAAAAAAAATTGAAAGGGAAGTCTCCCATAACCCCTCAACAGTTAGCTCACGAGTATTACCACCGGTTTTGGGAAACACTTAAAGTGAGAGAGCGGGTGGGCTGACATAAATCAAATGTGGAAGTGTCTAGTTTTACTCTACTTAATGTATCAAGCCAGGCAAGATACTTCGGGATGGATGATTGCAGATCCTAAAATCTTGGTTATTATTTTTATTGACTCACAAATGTTACCATTTTTTCATATACTTTAAAAATGAGAGATTTGATTGCGTCTAGAGTGCTAGCCAGCTTCGAATGTAAATTTCACTTTCCACAAATCTATTTTGGTTTTCTCTAGGAAATAGTAATACACAGTTATTATATAAATACTTCAAAATCTTCTGACTGGTACTACTCGCGAATATTACCGAACGTTCGTTAGATATAACATTCTAGAGAGTGTTCAAAGATTCTTGTAATTTTACATTATTTAAGCCAATAACAGGTTTTAAACCCAGCAGACAAGCAAGAGCACAACAGTGGAAAAATTAAATTTGATTCAGAAAGAAATACAAAGAGGAGGAAAAAGACTTATGGCCAATGCTTAAAATATTTGCATTTAATGATTGAAAATATATACAATGTCATTGATCCAGTAAGATCTTTGGTATTAGTTTTAATCTGTATATTTAATAAAATATCGTTCAGCCAATGGTTTGTTTCTTACTACGACACCCTCCCTCTCTAGCAGCGTAGGCTTGATTAGCTAATTGTGCACATGTTACCATGTCCCCCACATGAAAATCACTTTGAGAATTCAATAGTTTTTGGGAGATCAATTTGATGATTTCACATTACCCTGGAAGATATTCGTTTCTAATTAATTTTACAATGTTTTTTAATAGTTGTTTTTAATAGGCTTAAAATCTGAAATTTTTAACCAGCTTAGTGAAAATTGGTGCAAAAACAATGTCGGATAATGATCAAATTTCAATTTTACCAAATAAAGACAGAAAATTATTTTTGAGAATGGTAATATTCGCGAGTGGTTTTACTCGGTTTTTAGTAATAAATATATATATATATATATTTTTCAATCCGTTAAACCTCAAACTCATATACTATCTTTTTAATAATCCAGGGATAGTCAGGAAATGCTGCATAAAAATAAATTAACTATATCTAATTAACTTTATTTTTTTCCAATTGAGCATCTTCAAAACACTCTCAAAAAAATATATATTTTTTCACTGATATATATAGTAATTATAGTTTATTGTATTGTTATGGTTATTAAAATTTCACATTCAAATCTTCAATGACTGTCAAATTACAGTCTCTTGTATAACTTTAATTTGTGTAAATAAAAACCGATATAGAGAGACTTTTACATTTTCGTTTGTTAAGTTGATAAGCAGCCCCATTAGTCTCGGAGAAAAGCCGCGGAGGGATGGATTTTTTAAATCCATTTCTAGATTCTTGAGGGGGTAACATTTTTTTTCCTGGTCGATTACAAGTCACATTATTGAAACTAACAAACCAAAAGTTATAATAATTATAAAAAACCTAAGATGGTTTAATATTAATAAGATGTGCTATTACATCTAATGTGAAATGGCTACAAAAATTTTAATTTAACATATTATATAGGTGAAAACAATTTTTTTTTGCACATTATTTGTCTTCGTACTTGATGTTAATTTATGAGGAAATGGCTCATAGCTTAGAGACGAAAAAATACTAGCCTGCACGAAAATGCAAGTTATTCGCAAAGTTTAAAAATGTCTATAGAAAGACAGACTTAAACTTCCTCTTGTTTTTATTTTTTATAATACACTGTAACTGAAAGTGGTATAAGTCCATTTGAAGCTACAAAATCGTCTAATTTCTTTTAAAAACATTAATAATTATTATTAAATCTAACAAGTTAAAAAGATTAATTAACAGTGTTAAAAAGATCAATCGAATTGATTAACGTTTGCCAATATTTTTAAAATGATTCAAAATCAAATCTTTATATTTTTCGATATATGAAAAATGGACTTAAACCACTTCTAAAAATAACGAATCATATAATGGACGTAATTGCAGGCGATGCAAATATTTAAAACTCTATTAAACCCGCCATTCTTCAAGCTTGATAATCTATTTTCATAGCTCTGAATTCTTTAAGGATGTCATAGAATATATTCCGGGTGAAATTCTGGAAGGTTTCAATAGAATCTAGAAGAAAATCTCAACAGAAAAGTGAAATGTCCAAATCCAAAAGAAATGGCAAAATAAAAAAATTTCTTTGCGAAATAAATGTATCTTAGTTTTTGACATTAATGTTCCAACTGTTGAAATTGTTGGGAAATTATAGATTTTGCCCCTTCAATAAATCATTGCAGCAACCTCATGTAACACATCGCACATATATTTTCTATTGCACAAAGTTCAAGTAGCCGGTGATTAATATATCAGTCAAGGAAAATTCTTACAAAATTAGAGATAAAGAAGACATTACCATAAAATCCTTAATATTCTCTTTCCTCCGCACATATTAATAATCCACAACTAGAAAAATCTGGATATTTCAATGCCAGAGCACAAAAGAAAACCAAGAAACACAAAAAAAAAAATTACTAGGTTGAAATAATTATTTTTTTTATTCATTATATTTGAACTAATAAAAAAACAAAATGGCGGAAGCATTTTTTTGTATAATATAGTTAATATTGGCCTAAATTTTATTTTTATAACCAACATTAAACCCGACAAGATCTGACACAGAAACAAAAACTGCTTTATCAAATAACATTAAGTAAACAAAAGGAATTATACAAAACATGATTCGTAAACGAAAAATGTAAACAGAAAAATAATGTACGTAAATAAATAAAACACTAATTAGTATGGGGAACAACTACCACGGATAAACCCAATGATAATTGTGAGCCTTGAAATTCTGACAATGTCTGAGTTCCAATTGAATTTAAAAGAAGTGACAAGAGTGGGGAAAATTTATTCGATTAAAGTTTGATCAGGCAGTTATCAAGCTGAAAAATTGATTGGTTTAATGGAGTTTTACACAAACTCCCGAGTCGGACTTTAGTCCCGTTTAAAGCTCAAATACTACTATGTGCGATGTGGCATAGACAGCAATGAACATAAACGCATCCAGTGACGTCGTCTTGGAGGGAGAGGGAGGAGGGAGAAATGTCAACATCCCTCCCCTCAATAAATTGAAAACCCAAAAAGTTGGAAAATTAGTGAAGCTACTTTAAACTGTAAAAATTGTGGTAAAACATTTTGCTCACGGAGTAACTAAAATTTTAACCAATACAATCGCCTTTCAAGCTTAAGTAATTGGGATTTTATTGATGAAATGTTTTGTTTATTAGAAAAGAAAATTATTATCAAGATTCTCAACAGAAAAGTGAAATGTCCAAATCCAAAAGAAATGGCAAAATAAAAAAATTTCTTTGCGAAATAAATGTATCTTAGTTTTTGACATTAATGTTCCAACTGTTGAAATTGTTGGGAAATTATAGATTTTGCCCCTTCAATAAATCATTGCAGCAACCTCACGTAACACATCGCACATATATTTTCTATTGCACAAAGTTCAAGTAGCCGGTGATTAATATATCAGTCAAGGAAAATTCTTACAAAATTAGAGATAAAGAAGACATTACCATAAAATCCTTAATATTCTCTTTCCTCCGCACATATTAATAATCCACAACTAGAAAAATCTGGATATTTCAATGCCAGAGCACAAAAGAAAACCAAGAAACGTTATCCAGTACGCACTGACGTGAGACTGACGTAACAAACAGGTGTTTTAAATCCAACCGAGACACGTAAATAGAGATAAGAAATGATTATTTAATCGGAGACCAAACAACGCACAAAGTACGAGCAACACTGCAAGATATATCTATAACCAGTTAATCATAACACAATAACCCGCCAGTGGTGTACAAAGTGCATCTCCGTTTTATAAATATTTTTAAAATCATATTAACTATTAATCGCCTCAAAATGAAAACTGTTTCTCAATACGTCATTGAGAGAATAATGGGGTAATAAAATTTAAAAATAGATTCCATTATGTTGATACTTGCTTCTTTGAGGTTTTATTAAGAATATATATATATATATATATATATATATATATATATATATATATATATATATATTTTTTTTTTCAAATACCTATTAATTCAGACCTAAAGATTCCTAGATACAAAATGATTATTTTGAGAAAATCGTGCCATGTAGGTATGTGTCTTACAGTATATTTAAAGCTGACACATTCAGGGCCGAGGAAAGAAATCAAAAGACAAAATTTTTAGAGACCCCGTCACATGTTTTCGGACTCTGTATTTATTTTGAATAAAGTAGGGATAATCGCTTATAATACATAGATTTGATCTTCAATACGCCAATAGGTAACGATTATTCAGTAATAGAAAAAGGTTCGTAATCGGTATGGATGTTTTACCAACATACAGTACAATACCACATTATGCAATGTTATCATTAGTTACAAGGGATCTTTATGGGTTGTTTTACTAAAATAAAATGAACACAATTATTATCTGTCCGATCTCCGATGATAAGGATCACGTTGAGGGGAGGAGGGGAAAGATGGGTTCTGTATTTCTTGAGCTGGTGGAAGTCGAAGTTGCTATATGGAAAATAATAAAATTATTGTTTACTAATTATTATCCAAAGAAGTATTTGAATTTTAATGCAGAGCTATCTTTGTTCTTAACGAGAAAAAGGCTGAATTAATTCCGACAAATTTTTTTTTCCATTGTTATATAGAGCTGTGAGAAGCTATCGGGTCAAATTTTCGTCATTCGGTTTTAAATTGATCTTTTATGTTTCGGAGCCTCCTGAATCCAAAAAAAAACAACAACGCATTTTCGGCCATGGGTCTGATTGTCTGTCCCACGATCTCTTTTGCATACCTGGGACCGATTTTGTTTTCTGCGATTTCGACTCCCGATATCTATGTACCAAATCGAGAAGTATTTTAATTTCATGAATAATTTTGCATACAAATTATGCATTTTATGAAAAATTCTTTAAAATCACTTGAAATGGTAATTAAATTATCTTACAAAAAAAATTCATCTAAATCGGAATAGTATTAGCAAGGACAGGGAGTATTGGACTAAGTTTTTAAAAATGTAGTAAGAATAATTGTATAAATTCACTTAAAAACGTAATTAAATTATCTCCAAAACAAAAAATATTCTAAAAAGGAAAAATATTAACAGATACAGCGTATTGGACTTTTTAGCCACGTTTTTAAAGTATTCTGAGCATGCTTCCATAGAACCAGTTTACTTATTTTTACTTTTTCGAATAACTTGAAAACTAAATGAGTGCAGACCTCTGAGTACATCTCTCGGAACATCCCATGTGATTAAAAAGCCCTAAAAAAACTAAAATAAAAGATAAATAAAGCAAACTCTTCATGAATATTTCAGATGCCCATTTGAAAGATGATGGTCTACAAAGCTAAACTTAAAAAAAAAAATTCTTATCGGATCAATATTAGTGAAACAAGCAAACAATTTTTGTATTGGTTTTTTCACCCAAAGCAGCAAGGAAAGTCTTGTGACTGAACACACCATTAACTGACTAACCATTTATGGGGTGTTGTGGATCAGAAGCAAGTGTTCTGGATTATCGCAAATCCAGTATATATTATCGCAAAAGTTAATCACCAAAAAATATCAGCTCAATCAGTTACTATGAAAAATAAACATTATAAAAGTTCATTGTTATTATATTTTTATAGTAACTGTGTATAATTTGAATTGTTGTCCAATAAAATTAATGAATCTGACTTACCTAGTTTTTAACAACTATTGTATTTGGATTTCACACTATATTAGGCAACAAATCCCAAACTACCAAGTCAAGGTTAGATTCACAGCTATTCTGTTGTATCAAATGTGAACTGACAGTGGCTCTAGAAGACATACCTGGGTGCCAATTTAAAGACCTGATTCTTCAAAGAGCCAGGGGAAAACTTGATGGTTGAGCGTGATGCTTACCATATCACTGGCCAAGAATCTTTACTCCATTACACCCAAGATCCTTCAGCAATAAAGTGAATATTTCTTATCATGCATATCATGTTGATTTCATGTCAGACTATTTTATATTATTACAAAATATTTGTAATATGACATTCTGGCATTGAAGATATTACAGATTAAATGAAACTTTGCTTCAATCAGTGAGGAAAATACTCCTCCCTTTAAGAGTACTAAATAGTAAATTTTATTTTCATTTAAAAATTTTATGTTTCATCAATGTAGCATAAAACATCAGTTTCAAGTAGAAGAGAAATGTAGCCTTTTTGTCGTTTGAGATGTTTCTCCAAATGATAGGGATGGTTTTTAATTTATTTATTAATTTATTTTTTTACTGCATTTTGTAACCTCAACAAACAATTGAGATAAACAATGCTATTTTTGGAAGGCAGTGTGGTCAAAATTATGATTCAACTGCCTGACTTATTCCCTCGCTAATGTCATTTGTTCAGCATATGAAACCATCTATACTACCTCACTCTTTAAATTGTATTATGATGTATTTATTTTTATTTTCTATTGTAGTAATATTACTGAAAACCCAATTTTCACTTCTTACAGAAACAACTTCATGCCAGCCGAACTCACAAATCAAAATTTATATTGTATTTTAGAAGCAATAAACCTTTATATTTTAGTAAACATTATGGATTACTTTGTTAAAAACTTACCTACTGAGTTGATTTAAAATATTGACAACTTATTGAAAATAATTTAAAACTTGTAATCACAATTTCTGATACTTTTTTATTTTCTGACTTATTTTTAGGCACAAGTTTATTGAATTTAATGATGAAATATGTTTTAAGTAATTAGTATTGATATTATGGTGTGTATTGTAACATTGTGATTTAATACCATAATTTTTAAAAATAATAAATATTATTAAAATAAATAATATTTAAGGGTGGTTATTGCTAACATCATTGTTAGAATTTTTCTTAAATATACCAAATTGCCAACAGGTCTGATGGTAATACATTAGAAGCTACATTGGATTCCAAGATCGAAGATCATTATTCAACACTTTCGTGTTTTATTAAATTATTAATATATTTTTTTTCCAGTCAAATCATTACTCTTGTTACAGCAGTTACAGTAAAATAATAATACTAATAAAAAAAAAAAAAATGTTTACTCCTAAATGATGTATGTATAATCAAATTTCATATCTGAAGTTCACATCACATCATATTCAATGTAAGTATACTTTGTTTACATTTTTTAAACAGTTTTTAAAATTATAAAATTAAAAGATGTGTCCGACAGATCAAAAGGAGTTAAGATTTTTCATAAATTGTAAAAACCGTTAGTATTTATAATGAAATAAAACAAAACTTGTAAAATGTATAAATATTTTATTAGAAAATAAATTAAATTGAAACATAACATTAAAAATAGAATAAATACAATTTGATTTTTTTAAAAATATAATATAATGACAAGATAGGTTTAAAATTATAAAACACTGAAAACAGCAATACAACATAAACAAAATAGTTATAATGAATGATGAAATAAATAAATAAAAAAAATTACGGAAAAAAAAGAATAAATATTTCATTGAGAAAAACGACTGAATTATAAATGTGAAAAATAACAAAGAATCATCAATATTCTGCATCAATTGCTGTGAATTTATTCTTTGGTTAATATGAAAAATGTTTATGCAGATCGATCAGCAATGAATGTGAAATTGATATCAGAGATGGGCTTAACAACTAAAATAAAACACTAGTAAAGATGTATTCATGTAAATATGTATATATTTAGTATTTTTGAGATGAGGTAAGAAAAATTGGATGTAATAATGTTCAATGTGAAATGAACAATGGAGAGAGAGGATATCACGGGCTAGTTTAGAGAAATATTTATGTATGACGAATTCCCCAAGTTGTCAACATTAGGTGAACCGAGAACTGAATAAATCTAAATAAACTATATAACAATAATAAACTAAATAAATCATTTTGGCATAAAGAGTGAAGGATCTCCCTCATTAGATGTTCAAGCAAAGAAAAAACAAGAAAAGTAGAGGACAAAAATAGTCAGCTTCAAGATGAAGAATAGAAAACATTTTTGCATGAACAAATGCAGAAAATAAATGAAGTCTAAATTAACAGTACTGTAGATGAGAACCAGAAGCACAAATGAAAAAAAACACAAAGTTATCAATGATTAACAATCAAACATTTATGAAATGGTAAATACAGTAGCGGTCCTAGAACTTGCAGAGCTCTGGACGATAGAATATCGCAGGGCCCCCTTAGTAGGGGCGGGGACACTACTGTGGGTTTTTGGAGGTATGGAATACCTGATAAAAGGAAGGGGGGCCCAGGGGCCCCCTAAAACTATAAATTTATCAGTAATGTATAAGCCATTTATATAATTTTTCTATGGCACAAGACTCCCCAAGACGCAAGGCCGGGGCTTCCCCGGTCACCTCCCTCACTAACTCCTGGATCCACCTCTGGCCAAAGATAAAAAAAGTGATTAGACAACAAATGTTTATAGAGTCAACTAGCTGCTCATGAAGGAAAATGAGTTTTAAGCCTTTAAGGCATATAGAAGAAAAACATTCAGTCCACATGAAAGCTAATAAGACAAGATGGAAGGTATATTTCAATAAAAAAATACAGGAAATAAATCATAGTGGCAGGTAAAGAAGTAAAAACAAAATATACATTGACTCAAATATTTACACGGGCTTGACTAGTATAATTTGCCTATAATTTTAATTAGTTCCTGAGGAATTTTGATCAAAATAATGACAGCTTTATTCAAATAAAAGCAGATGTCCTGTGACTATTTTTAAGTCAATAAACTATCGATTTAGTCAAAGGCTGTGGTTTCGGATTGGGAACTATTTAACCTAAGAAGGACTTTAAATTTGCCTTTGAGCACCTCTGAAGCAAACTAAATGATCTCCAACTGCAGGGAACTTACACTTGGTGAATGTTGTAGGTGAATAAATGCAAATTGACAAACCAAATTGGTGGATGAAAGAAAATAATTCTAATGATAATTTGAAAGAGACATACATTCCCTTAAATTTCTGCAAAATTTCGAGAAAGTTACAAAATTATGATTTTTTTTTGTGATCTTCATTGATACTCTTTTTTCTTTTTTTCATACACAAGCAAGGATCTCAAACCTTGGTGAATGGTGCAATGAAATGGAAAGGTAGGAACGTACGGCTTGGTTAAGAGCCTCTCAAAGTTATCAGTAGTGACAGGGTGAATAAAACTCGGTTTAAAAAGTGAAGAAAAAATGGTTCTACTGATAAAAGTACATGTTCAAGAATCAATTCACATTACAACCGAACAGAGATCTATAAATATTTTACACTAAAGTAAAATTCAAATATTTAAATCTGACATTTTTTGAGAGCCAAGAAACATAATTACTAAAACTATTTTAGCAGGCTACAGGTATTCATCAATCAAACAGCAAAATAAATCTTTAATTAAAATAGATTTTAAATAATGAGCTTTGGATGAGGGAATCAAAAAAAGGACAACCTAAGTCAACAGACACGCTCTTAGCTATGAAAGAGGGCTGAAACCAAGAAGGAAGCTGCAGAAGAGGAAAATCGTAAATCTGTAGGGGGCGAAGGTTCTTAAAGGAGGTGAAAGTAACTAGAGAGATCTCTTACCAGCACAAATCTTTCATTCAGTCACATGTCCCCTCCCCCCTTGAGAGACAACAGGGACAGAGGATAATCAAAGATCTGTTTCAGTAGTTAAACAGAAAAGGAAATTTTGAAGAATAAAATTTTTCATAAAGGATAGAGCTTTAAACTGAACTAAACACGAGTCACAGCGTCATTTGCTAAAAAGTGAGGAACTTACATCTTTGGAAAAGTTACAAATGCCTTATAGATAAGACAAACCATTGATAGAAACAAGAAATTTAGAACAAAAATGAAAGCTTGGCTATTAAAAGACAAGATTGCAAAAATATGAAAACTTTAAATTAAGGCTAGAGTTAACATCATATTTTTCAATTTGTTTGCCATCCAGAGAAAAAGACAATAAAATAATATATAATTCAAGGAAGAAACAGAAAGGGTAAAGACTTTTCCAATCTTGCAATGCTGAGGATTAAACTAGCTCTCACAAGTATTAAGACAGATACATGAATCTCTAGAAAGAAGCTTAAGCTTCTGTTATTCGATTAGTAATAATCATAATGCCAAACCCAGAGCTCTAAATAAAAAATAATCTAGTCTTACAGGATTTTCCCAATTAATATTGTGGGCCAACAATTGAATTTTTTTGTTTTAAGTAGGTCTCGGTCCCTGAAAGATGTTTTGGAAGCCTGGACCACTCAGTGTTTCAACTATACCACAAACTGTGGGCTTAAAATTAAAAAGTGTCAAAACACCAACTTCTACCTTCCAGTTCAACATAGATGCCTAATAACTATTAGCGAAAAGTTTCCTTAAGTGGAATGATACATTTTTAGCTTAAAGTATTTCTGCTAACCAACAACTGTTTTGTTTTATTTGTCTCGTATTATTTAAAAAGATATGGAATGCCATTTTTGAAGAAAGAGAAGATTTCAAATTTATTTTTGATAAGACAGTCCAGGATTAATAAACATATCTCATAAAATACCGATTTTGGGGATGGCATAAAAAAATATCAACCTACAAATAATTTATTAAGAACTAAATTAGTAATTAGAGCATAACTTTACTTTTGAGGTGTAAACAAGGGTCAATTGTCCTACAAGATTAATGAATATAGATTTTGAGATCGATCTTCTAAAATCTCAAGGCTTGAGCTCAACCAAAAAGTTCTTGAGCTCAACAATTGATTATCTAGTGAGACCGAAGACTTTTATCTAAAATGTTAAATGTTTAAAAGTGGCGATATTGTACAGAATATATTTCTGCAATTTATTCCCTTTCAGAAGCTTTTCTGAAGAGGTGATATCAGAACAAGCTCATAAAGAAAATTGTATAAAATCAAAGAGAATCTTTTGATTAATACATTAAAATATGTTACATTCATTCATGTCAACATCATATTGATGTTATCCCGAAAAAAAGACATTTCATCTGATTTAACGATATATATATATATATATATATATATATATATATATATATATATATATATATATATATATATATATATATATATATATATATATATATATCACACATAATCACAAATATTGCAAAATTACATTAGTATACAGTCAAACATGGATAGTTAGAATACTTTGAGTAAATTATAAAAGTTCTTTAACTGGGGCATCTTTATAAGTTAAATCGTTAATGCAAACTATAGAAATTATACTTATACAGGCCTGATTATTTTTGGATTACAAGTAATATATTATAAGATAAGATGCAGTATTTATAGTCACCAATAGAGTCATATACCCAATAATAAAAAAAATCTCAATAAAACAACTTATTATTGAATGGATGTTTGCACACATCAAAAAGCTTAGTTATTACCAGGAAGCAACAATAAAGCCTCGCACCTATATTTCAGACGAGTATTTCAAAATGGAAGCCAGTAGTTAATATGTTGACATCAATTAACTTTAAGCCCACGATCTGCAGTAAAATAAAACACTGGATAATCTCGGGCTGCCAAAACCTCCTTCAAAGACTGAGAACTAAATAAAAGAAAAAATAATTTCAATTTTCAGCCCACAATATTAATTGAAAAAAACGCGTAAGACCTAAACACTTGTCGATTTAGAGCTGTGTGATTAACACAATGATTGCCATGAATTAAACAACCAAGAAAAGTAAACATCTTCGAAAGAAACATGAATAGATCTCAATCCTATCATGGAAACATATTTATTACTCCCAGGTATTGAAGGTTTCAGATAGATCATTACAAATTTTGATTCATCCAATAAAATATAGATCATTTTTATTATGATTTTCAACAAATGACAAACAAATTTATAAAAAGGTGGTCAACCCGAGCCAAATTTAAAATTTTTCATATTTTTGCAGACTTGCCTTTAACAGGCCAAGTTTCTCATTTCAACTCTTCGTTTATTGATTTAATTCTATCAACAGTGTGAACTTACTATACTATAAAGCATTTTCTAAATTTTTCAGCACATATAATTTCGTCATTTCTTGGAAGATGGCGATATACCTCGTTTTTCGTTAAGTTTAAAAATTGAAAAAAAAAAATGAACAAATAAATAAGAGGTATTTACAAATAGTTTTGAAAGTCCAATGAGGCTTCATTTATTAATGGTAATAAGAAATCTATTGGTGAGAACTAATACAGAATCCCAAACTTTTGTGAAAAAAAATAAATATATAAAACAATTCTTTTTTTATATATAATTAATCTTGGAAATAGGCAGCAGAAATACCTCTGTAAATTGAAACTTTTAACCGCCAATAGAAAATAGAACAATATATATCAATACGTAACTAAATTAATATACGTATGAATACCTAAGGATAGTTTATACATCTTATGATTGAAAAGACAGAGAAAGCACCAATTAATCTTAATCAAGTCTAAATTTTCTTGCGTAATTATTTAAAAAAAATCTTTTTAAACAAGATAAAATTTGATAAATATACATTTTACTGATTCAAATTTTCAGTAAAAAAGTCAAAATATGTACATTATTAATTCAATTCATGCTTTCTGCATAGCTTTTTACATCCCATGTTCCTTATCATGCTTTCCTTAGCAATATTGTTAATCAAAAAATGAATTTATACAATTTATAAAAAATAATTAAAAAAAATTGCTACTATAGTCTAAGTGAACTTACTGAAGCAAAATTGCAGCAGAGAAGGTGAAAAGAAAAAGAAAAAAAAAAAATGAGTGCAGCAAAGTAGAAAATTAATACTTACCTAAAAGCAAAGAAACGCAACTACAGGAACAGCATATAAGGAAGAGGAGATGAAGGGAGCAGAGCAGAAATAAATAACTATAATTGAACATTTAATGTATTTACAGATACTGGTGTGCGGGGGCTAAATATCAAGGTAACTCACCCTGGGTGCGACGTCAGAAGGTTACTCCACTCTCTCATCACCTGGCTGCTTTGGTTTTGCAGTTCGGATTTCAATGCAGCATCGTCCAATCTGCAGATAGAAACAATTTTTTTTTTGGAAATGTGCTAATAATTTTCCAAGATATAATATAAACAGTTAAATATGGTTCAATAAATGGTTTAATACTGTTCCTTAAAATATAAATTTTTTGGTATTAGGTAAGTGCTCCCTCCTCTGCAAGTCAAGTCTAATGATCATATCCTATAATTTTTTGTTAATGAATATGTAGTGAGAGATAGGATTAATAACTGACATCAGTTATCTTACTGCTATTTTCATGCATACCCAACTATCGCCTTAGATAACTAACATCAAGATGACTTGGAAACTAACAAAGTGGAGTCTCTGGAGTTTGGAGCCATACATGTATGTTTTTCTGCAGTATGAATTTGTCTTATTATTAGCAATTGATGTGCATCTTAATATTGGCTAGTTTAGATGATATAACAATATGCACGAACTATTTATTTTACTTGCACAAGTATTAATGTTACGTAGCTTTTTTGTTTATTTTTTCAATATCAAAGTGTAAAGCAAAATTCTATGTTGGCTCTACTTCAATTAATTGGTGACTATTTTGCTATTTATTTAATAATTTCTTAAGTTATTTTGTATAATACAATTTTTAATTAGAAGATTGTTAAATTTACTTATTAGTATTATCGAATTTTAGGTGAAAAAACTTACACAAAATAACACATGATCAGTGGCTCACTTAATTTAATTCAACTAACAAGTACTCTTTAAAAATTATAAGTAGGATTGAAGCTAATGCACATAAAATATTTAGAAAAGATGAACAACACTATCTAAAATAGGATTTAAAATAATAGTACGATATGCAAATTGCATTATATAAAGGTTATAGAAAACACCTGAAGATGGCTTGTTAGCCAAAATGTTGTGAAGTTCTAAAAATTTAATTATTGGTGAAGCTCATTACAGCCTTGTTTTGTTTTTTTTCAGTTAAATTTACTGTTTGTTTTATGAAGCTTTCTTACATTTTATATTTTATACTATTTATTTAAACCTACAACAAATTTTAGTTCTGATTACAGCAATATTTATTAAGTGTGCATGAACCATGAATAATACCAAGATAGAGGAAGTAAAGTGGAGGTACGATGCACCCCAATGCCATGAAACTGTTACTGGCAAAACCCCCCAAAAAAATTAGCAAAAACTGATTAAATTAAAGAAAACTGCATAAAGAAGAGGATGGGATGTAAATTATACCAACTTAGCATTTTAGGAAATTCTTTTGAAAATTTATATTTTAATAAAAATGAATAAACATTTTTATTATATATGGTTCATTTCTGTAAAAAAACGAAGTAATGTTTTCAGTAATTTAAAAAAAAAAATACATGAGACGTCAATAGTATCGTTTTACATATCGATTAAGAGAATTTGGATGATGAAATTGACTCTGAGAAGATATTTGAGTTGAAAGTTCAGCCAGGGAAATAACACAATAACACAAGCCATGCAAAAAAATTTATACTTTTTTTTATTGTTTATAATATTGGGACAAGGAGTCAACAACAAAAATTTTACAGTTCCTCCATCAAAAAGAACAAAACTGCGAAAGTTCTTGAGATTTATTTTACTTTGACTATAGCTACATCCCAGAGAATATTTGTTAAAAACTTTTTCTGTTTCCCGCAAGTACCAACAGCTAAATAGTCCTAAGTTTCACTGAAAATGGTTTAGTAATTTATGACTGTAAGAGGTACTTAGTAATAGGTTACAACAGTGATGACAAAGTGACATTATAAATCCATTCTTTTGGGCTTTGGGATTTTAATATGTGTAAATTGAGTGCGATTAAAAATAATTGTTTTGTTATTAATTACCACACTAACTCTATCTAACGTAGTTAAGCAAGTAATATCAATCATGTTTTCTATTAACTTTATGTGAAACTTTCAAGAAATTTATTTCACCTTGAACTTCAAGCTTCTATGAGGAAAGTATTGATAAATTTTTACAGCACTAGAAGCCTATTTATAACAATCTTACAAATAATTTTTATAAATATGATGGTCTATTAAGAAATTTAATATAATAATCAATAGGTAAATAAGTTATCAGTAGTGCAAAACATGAAGCATAAAATGTTTTATTAAAATGTAATACGAACTCATCAAAATCCGAAGTATCGAAATCAGCCATGAGATCATCAGAAGTGAGAGAATCACATGGCGATAAAGTGCTCACGGACTGCCTGCTTCCTGTAAGTCTTGGATTTACTGACGCTAGTGCTTCAGATACTTCATCGGCCAACTTTTGAACTAAAAGATAAAAGTAATATTAATAGCTAAATATTAAATATTTCTTGCATGCTAATCATTGCAAAACTTTACAAATTCCACTTATTTTTGTCCTCTGAACAAAATGCATACTTTTTCGTGCTCAGTACTTATAAGAAATCTAGTATGATTTTTCCTCCCTATTTTCACAATACTTAAATACAGCTTGCTGCTGAGAAAAATGTAGGCTATGGAATGATAATAATAATAAAAAATAATAATGCACAAAACAATTTCACTGATAAAATCTCTCAAAATATTTTAACCAAGGCCGTGGTGATGGAATGTGTTAAGACGTGATCTTAGCATTCTTGACTCAGAAGGGGCACTGGTTCGAATCCAGCCTGGGACGATTGTAATTTATTTCGTGGACGACCCACAGAACGAAAATCAACCTAACCTGTAGGATGGCCCATCCTGCTTTAATTGGAGTGCATGAGAATGCTAAGTAAATAAAATAAAATGTAATTTATTTGATGGCCAACCCACAGAATGAATCCCAACCAAACCATCCTGGCTAGAATAGTTTGGTTACCTGTAGGATAGCCCGTCCTACCATAGTTGGAGAATATGAGAATGTCAAGCCCCAAATAAACAAAGTATTTTTAATAGTTTAAAAAACTAATTACAAATAATAAGTATAAACCAGGCATAAAAGATTAAACAATACAAGAATTTGAATTTTAAAAATGTATAGAGATTGATAGACAACCCAATTAGAGCAGTTATTGTTGACTACCCAAAAATTTAGTTTGAAATTAATTTGTTGACGCAAAAGTAAGTTTTTTAAGAAAGTGTTCGATTAAGTAAGGCTTTGTTCTTTAATACTTCAGCATGAACATGGCCAATGAGTGATTCACCTTATACTATTTCTATCCTATTGGTTCAATAATAATAATGAGCTGAAATTCAAAGTGTTTTTTTCTTGGTACAGGAAATCAGTGGAAACAAATTTGAAATACTGTTTTATCTTTCAGCACTTGAGCATGTTAGTAATACAACAAGTGTTGTCATCAGTATTTAAAAAGGTATTACAAAATTATCAAGCATACTGAAACCAAAAAATTCAAGGCGATGTTGTAAAAAAACCAAAAGTGTACTAACAATATATAATAAGTATTTCTAAAACTTCATGTGGTAGATTAGAAAGGAAAAAATCTATTAGGAACACCACAATTATTAAAGATAGATACATTCCATTCTAAGTACAACTTTATTTATGAGTCTTGTCGGGGTAAACTTTTAAATAAGCGATCAAAAGATTTTATAACAACGAACTTATTATATACAGCCTATAAAATAGACGAGTGACATTTTCTAAGTGTATAATTATGATATGTGCTCACTATAAAATTCAAATATTGTGCTCTTTAGCAAGCAAAACATTCTCAAAATAATATTATACAAACATTAATTACAACAAACTTTAAAAACAGTTTAAAAAAAATAAAAGTCCAAGTCAAGCGAAATATGTGAATGGTCATAAGTTTTTACAATCCCAGGCAAAATGTATTGAGTTAAAAAAAAAAAAATAAGAAAAAAAATTGCAAAACATGCGAATAGTTGAAATATCCTTAGGCTTTCAAAACTTACTTTTTCTAGTAGTGTCGACAAGCCTATGCCCCACCCTGTTGTCAAAAACTAATCCCGGCTGGTCTGCGATTTCATCATCTATTAAGAAGTCTCTATCCCTAGTGTCTGACCCACTCAAGGAATTGGAGCCATGAGTTGGTGTGCTTGGACTTCCAGGAGAATCTAATGGAAAAATACCTCGTCAAAAATTAGGGTGCGTTTCCATACTCGTGGTAACATGCACTTTTATATATGATAAAAGTGTCACATTTCTCTACTTGTATAAAATCATAATCCTCCAAAGTGTTTAGCACTTAAATAATCTTCATAAATATCTCCCATAAAATATATGTACATTAAATGAACAACATAATTCATAAACTATTATTAATCACTCATGTAACAAACAGAAAACTACAAAATATTTTACCTGAACAACATTCCGTACAACAGGGAAAATGATAATCAATGAAACAGACAAAAAGCTTTTCATAGTTAAATTGAAAAAAGAA
Organism: Rhaphigaster nebulosa; assembly: GCA_948150685.1. Lineage (NCBI taxonomy): Eukaryota > Metazoa > Arthropoda > Insecta > Hemiptera > Pentatomidae > Rhaphigaster > Rhaphigaster nebulosa. Next base: position 31,564,624 of record OX411312.1, on the reverse strand, counting down.
TTAAAAATTCATTGTTAATTTAGAATCTTTTTATCTACTTCACTTATTCCTCTCTAGACTAAAGAATACATTGAAAAATCAAACAAAATCATTAATAGTAAGATTTTGTAATATTATGTGGTAATATCACATGAAATGTCATTTTTCTATATGATTCTTCCAATGAACAAGAACAATGCTTTTAATTCCTTTTCATTAAAGCTTGGAATCTGAGAGGAAATAAAATCTTTCAAGGCATTGCATTGCCAATTTTAAACAGTCGACTTTTCAAAACATTATCCAAGGTATTTGAAAAGAAACAAATTTTGGAGGCTTTGCATGATCAATCTCGGAATGATTAATTATTAAGAATGCAGGAGAATCAACCTATTTTCTGTAATTACCAATTTATAATTAATTAACAAATTGTTATTGCATTCATTCATATTGCATTAAAGTCATCCACAAAACTGACATTTCATTTGAAACTACCAAATAATTCTAATGAAGTAACAGAAAAAGAAAGTAGGTGAATGGAGCTCTTGTATATGTCCATATTCTGTTTTTTTTAGTACATTATTATATGATTCTTATGAATAATGTGCAGAGTAAAAATTGTTTATAGAAGAAAAAAATTACTATTCACTAATTTTCATAACAACAGATATAAGGGAGAAGTTTAAATTCAAAGTGAATCAATTGACAAATGTTATTTGTTTGTTTTTTCGTACAAAGTGAGCTATAGACCACAAACAAGAATGTGAATGGGCAAAGTGGTTATCTTTCCGTAATTAGTTTTCATCACCATTACCCGATATATGAAAAAAGCTTTAATTAGATAATTAGAGTGATCAAAATGTTGTATAGTTCGAAAAACTGTTAATGAGTCGATGAGTTTTAAGATAAATACAGTGACACCGCAAATTTACCAGAATCTTATAAATCTATAAATTAATAGGCAAGCACTTTTTTTGTAGAAACAATAACTTTCCTCTATATACTAAGGGCAGACAAATCTAAGTGTCTGCCTCTGCTACGATTGTCTCTTGATGGGTGGGTTGACTTTGTTGCTTTTTTTTTTGTTTGGTAAGGTTTTGGACTCCGATGCCAAATTGAGCACCCTGAGTGCAATAGCGCCAAAACAGATATGACGATTTTGATGAAATCTGCTTTTGGTGCGAAGTCCAATACAATTTTAAATTATTCAAATTAGCAACGGTAATATTCTGGGAAATGTATAGTTTTCGGATTATTTAAAAACTTATAAAAAGTGAATGGATTTCCATGGGAACCTCCACAGTAATATAGTTTTACAAAACAAAAAAAAAATCATCAAAATCAGACCATTATTAGCAAAGATACAGCATATTAAACATTACAGCCATGTAAGTGAATTTTCATTTTGCATATAAATTTTCCGGGTCCTATATCACTATTCAATTTTAAAAGAACACAGTTTCCTGTTATTCTTGCTTTTGCAATGACAATTAATAAATCACAGGGCCAAACATTTGATGGATGTGGTATTTTATTATTGCAACCAGTAACATACGGCATATTATATGTCCAGCAAGTAGGATTCCTTCTATTAATGGGTTGCGTTTTTATATTTCTGAACATAGGGGACAAGGACTTTTACTATCATGATAGAGTATTTAACAAAAATAAATGCCGCGCAAACGTTTTTATCACGTTTCGGTAGATTTGTTGGCTGTTGTAGATAATTAAATTTTTTTTAAAATTATTTTCATTTTGAACTTGAATATTTTGGATTTTTAATTTAAATTTTAATTCAAACAAAAACAAAACAAAATAATGTTTTCTGCTCAATTTAATTGTGTAAATAAATCACAAAATTGAAATAATATTGTTTCTTTTTTGGTCGAATTTCGACCACTGGGCAATCCTAGTATTAATTATTAGGTAGAACAAATACTAAACGGTGACCAATTTTTTTTATTATATTTTTTGGAATATGATTCTATTAGTCACTTTTTGTCATAGAAATACTAAAGTTGCATAGATAAAATGATATGAGTCGATGTAAATTGCAAATACGAATTCCGTTGAAATAACTAAATCGATTAATAATAATTATGATTCAAGATTGCAGTGGATGAAAGTAACAAACTAACTTCTTAGGAGTAACAATAAATTTCAGCAACAATTTCACCGTTGTGCAAATCATAGTTATTAAAATAAAAAGTAACAGTAATTGGTCTCTTGAATAATTTTAATGTGATCAAGAATTGTTGAATGAGACAAAACCAATATTAAAATTTACATAGGTTTAACTAATATAAAATTACAAATAACCTTTATTAAAAGAAAAAAAATCCAAAATGTGGAAGAAAATGATGTCCTAAATTATAATTAAGTCAACTTTCTAAAGCAGGAATCGAAAAAATAAGTTACTATTTTGAAAAAGTGAAATTTCATATTATTTCTTTTTAGGAGTAGGGTAGCTTAGTGGATAAGACTCTGAACTCCTAACTCTCGGTCCTATGTTTGAGTTCGGCTATGGACAGAAAACTTATTTTCTGTTATATCAGCCATAGATTGTCTCTGAGGTCAAGGAATCCTTTCTAGGGCATCCACCCTCTGTAAAGTGGGTACCCAGCCCTTCATTGAATTGATAGAAAAAACTGGTGGTTTGGAACGTGGATGTTTGAATGAACATCAGTTCCTTATATAACTTATAGTTAAGAACAAGAACATTCTAACCAGGTAGTGAATCCAAGACCTTTCGTTGATTGCAATTGGTACAAGAATTTTTTTTTATTTTAATTTAGTCTATTCCTCCACAAAGTTACTGATAAACAGAGAGGGCACGATGGCTGAGAATGTTTTGAGCGATTGCTATATCGGTCCTCAGCTGGGTCATTGAATACTTATTTTGTGGCAGTCCAATAAAATAATCCAATAATAAATAGAAAGTAACTTTTATTTTTCGATCCCTGTTCTAAATTCGTGACATTTAAATAAAAGAAATTCATGAAGGAAAATTTGCTGAATGTTGTTATAACAATGAGCGGAAGCCTCACCTTTGGCTGAAAGCGAAAGTGGTGGGGGCGGTAAGGGCTCGACTGAAGAGGGTGATGAAGAACAGGATAAATCGGGAGAATCTGGTAACGTTTCATCTTCTAGGAGAGCAGACTGAGACAATGCTGCTAATGGGGCGAACGTTGGGTCTTCTATCTTCAGCAGGACCGATCTTAATGGTGGAGTTTCTGCAAGTATTTTTAAAGGAAATTTTCAGGCAATGAAACAGGAAAATAATCAATTTTAATTTTAAACACATTCAACTCTCGATAACTCATAGTTCAAGGGAATGAATTATAATGACAGAGGACAGCTTTTGAATACTTTGAGTTATAGAGATATTTTTATTCAAAACACTGGAGATTAAATGAAGAGCTTTTGAGATACATTTACCCAAACCCCGGAGATTAAATGAAGAGCTTTTGAGATACATTTACTCAAAACACTGGAGATTAAATGAAGAGCTTTTGAGATACATAGCTAAAATATGGATATATTTTGATAAAGTGGTTGCATGCTAAGGAATACCAGTGCATTTAAACACAATTTTCACAATGTTTGGTATTGCATAATTTGAGTAAAAAAGATTTAGATTACATAAACCAAATAAAAATTAGTCTAAAAGAAATACAAAGGATGTAAGAAAAGAGATACAATGCAATAAGTTGTGTGAGGCAATTTTGATCTAATGAGATTAGAAGTGAAAATTTAGGTAGCCTTTAACTAATAGAGAATTTTTTTTTGACAATGAGGTTTTATAAATTGAATGGAAAAAAAAAATCCATTATGAAGAAATTAAATTTATCAAAAGCCAACTGATTCAAAATAGTTCGATAGACCTTTTTAATGCTAAATTTAAAAAATTAAAAATACAAGGAATGAAGAATTATTGAATTGAAGAAAAGGTCACTAAAAACATTTCAATAGGATTGGAATGAAAAAAACTATCAAAATCTGATATAATTTAATAACAACAATAAACAAATATATAAAAATCGTCATGGTTTAAAAAAAAAAAAATTAAAAGGGCTGGTTATCATTGAACTTAAGTACTTCAATTCTTCCCTAATATACTTTTTTTTTCTATTCACATAGCCTTCCTTATAACTTCAAACTCCAACTCAAATCCGTAATTTACTCCTGTAGTAAATGCTCCATTTCCTTGTGACCCATGTCCCTTCCCACAGGACTGTTCATTTGAGAAATCCTTCATTAACTGTGCTACATCCTTATGAAAGTCTATTCTTCCCACAGTCTGCAATGCTCTTTCTCTTTCTACTTATGAATTCTGTCCATCTCCTATCTATTCAAGAGTCAAAATTTCCTTATTCCCTGAATCTATGTCAATATTTGTAAATAATAATTAAGTTTTTTATTATTTTATTTCATTTATTTATTTGTATAATTATATAATATATTATAATAAATATATTATAAAATTTTATAATAAATAAAAGATTTATTTTAACTGATTATGACCTAACTGCATCATCTTCAAGAAAGCTACGCCTCCTTAAATTTAAAACTTCTCTCTATTTACATTTTACATCTATGAAAATAAAGTAAGAAAAAGGATAGTGTGAAGCAATCTGTAGAAAAAACAGTATATGCACAATCCTTACTTAAGGCAATAAATACCCACTTTTAATGTACTACAAAAGTCAACTTTGAGCCTTATGAACCAATACAAAATTTGGCTGGAATTTTATTCAATACAAAAAATCATCAGGCATGTGAGTTTTAGTTATGAAGAAAAGCAAGGATCTATTCGTAAGGCAATAAATAGGCACCTGAAAGAAACCTACATAATTAAAAGATCCTAAATAATAGAACAAGGCAAAATATCAAATTTAATTCAGGAAGAGGATTAAGAGAAACTACTGTTCATCTGATATAGGCTATGACATACTATATTATTAGGTTGTTTATAAGAAAAAACCATCCAGAGGCTTATTAAAATTGCATTACAATATTGACACCTGCATGTAAGATGATCAAATTAAACTTTGATAAAAAACACATTTACGATGCCTCAAGACGTTTATCCAATAAAGGTAAACTCAGCATATTAGCAAAATAATAAATAGTAATTCTCAGAAACTATATTTATATGTAGTCCACATACATAACTTCATAACTAATGAATTAATTTGAACTAGTCAATATCATTTAATAGATTGCTTTTTTTATTACTATTTTTAATAAACACAACAAATTAAATATATTAAAATGATAATTTTAATAAAATTTCTAATCTATTAGTACCTGGAGATTTATCAATATGAGCAAAACTAGCGCATAGTTCTTCATCACATAAGGCTTCCCCTCTCCCCCACATTTCTTCTGATGGGCTTTCTCCGCTTCCTAGTACATCCTTCTCATTTGCTTCTTTATCCCTAATAATATATTTTAACAATTAAAATCAAATAACAGCCAGCTGAAAAGTAAATATTTAAAAAATAAATTTTCATAACACTTTACCTAATCTGTTTTTCTTCTGTAGAAGTTTCAAACCCTTCATCACCGGTCTCATCATTTGATGAATATGCCATTTGCTGTTGAATTTGCTAGAAAAATTATTTTTTGTAAAAATAAAATAATGATAATAATAAGACTCTAATTTTATTAGTACCATATGATCTGTATCCTAATTTCTCGATAATTTTATTATCACCAGATGGTATAATAATAGGTCACTTTACACTAACAATAGTAGGATGGAGTTAAATTATAATTACAAGGAAATTTACAATACAAAGTGAGGCCCATCACTAGTATCGTAACATTCACCAGAAGACATCAATAAAAATTATTTCAATAAAATGCCTTAAAATCGAGAATACGGAATAAGCTTAAAAAGATAAGAAATGAGAAGTCTACTAAAAAAAAGAGATAACTCCAAATTTTAAAATTTTGCAAAAAAAAAACCCTGTAAAAAGTTTGCTATTGATAGAATAAATTTCTTGAAACTTTGTAGTTTTGTGTTTTGTATTAAAAATTAACTTTTTAATAAATAGTTATCTTAGAACCATCTAGAACTTGAATTAAAACAGTAATAGAAGTTTCTGAAAAAATGGAGTTATCCCTTTTTATTAGAAGATGCCTCAAATAGGAAATAGAAAAGTGAATCAAGAAGTAAAGAAAATGGGGATTATTGGAGGAGAAAAAGAAAATTATAGAACTACAACTGGTCAAAATTAAAAAAAAAAAAAAAAAACAGCAAAAAAATTATATATAAAAGTAGTTATTTTATACTGATTAGTTTTATCAAATATATCTGAAATTTCCCTGCAAATTATTATCATCATAATGAACTATAACCAGTAAAAATTCTAAGAATACTAAAATACTAAATTAATACTAAAATTGTTCAAAACAAGAGAGCTAGCTAATTCGGGTTTGTTCCAGATTACATCCTATTATATTTTAGCAGGTACCAGTCAGTTTAAATGAATTATATATAATCAAACATACAAACAACTATATAGATTTTCTATTTTAGTTAGAAATACAAACAAAATCACTTTATTAATTTTTTATACATATCACAGCAAAAGCTGACACCATTTGAAAATGAGAGACATGACTTGGAAATTTTAAAATTACATGTAAAACCAGTTATTTAGTAGGGTTAAGTAGCAATGCTTCTATCTAAAACAAAATATATGCTTATTTATAGGTATTTATGTGATTTAGGTATACATATATGAGATAATTATTATGATGGAATATTATTTTGAGATAATGTTACATATTTAAATCTGCTATTTGATGAAACTTGGCACACTAGTTTCTTATTAGTCGAATAAAAATACTGTAGTGTTCTAGCATCAAGAATAATAGACAAGGAAGCAAGAATAGTATTTTTTGAAAGTAAAAGAATTTTATGCATGTCCTATCCAAGGAAATATATTTTTTTAACCAATAGAGAAGACAGATTTTAACTTATATGATATATTTTGCCAGCAAACCTAATATTTCCTGGTCCAAAATTTTCAATTATAAAAAAATGATTTAGCAAGGCTGGGAGTATTTCAAATACAAAAAGAATTAGAAATGGCTAGATTACCTCTTCTCTCTGTTGTTGCAAGTTTAGCTCATGCTGGAGTTGTAATTGATGCTGTGTTTGTCGGAATTTGTTGGTCATAGACGGACTATGATCTAATTGTTGAATTTCTATAACAGAGTCGGCATGCACCTGCAACAAAAATTTTATGGAAAATAATGAGGAAGATTAGTTATTACTTTCTACCTTTTGTGAGACTGTACTAGGTCAGTTTTAGAATCAAACACTAATTATATCTATTTAGTATATTGCATCAATAGTAACAATTTTAAAACCTGCTGAAAAGGGATAATAAAAATCAAATTAAATGAATATTTAATTTCAAGTATGGATTTGATACATATTAAAATCCATTTTTTTTTAAGAATAAATTAATATTTTTGGTAAAAAAACAGTATTTGCAGTTTCCTTTTTAATGAACATTTTACCACAAAACATGAACATCTCATTTATCTTATATGAATCAAGGATGAAATGTTGTATATGTGTTACTTATTAGCAACTCCGCATTTATCAGTTCTTCTTTAAACCTGATAAACCCCCCTTAATATCAGAATTTTAGATTTAATATTGAAATTTAAAATTTGATAAGACACTTTGATTTAATTTTTTGAGGCAATAAGTTTGTTTATATTAAAAAAAAAATGTGAAATATTGCACAAAAAAGTTATAAAAATTCCCAAGGCCAAGGGAAAAAATGTTGAAGAAATTAAAAAAAAACAAAAAAAAAAAAAAAATCAAACATGATTATGGAATTGTTTGTTTGGGCACCAAATTATTTTTTCACTAATGGCGACACTGCACATAAGAGTTGGCAACTGTGACAATAGTCTTAAATGGACTACTAGGACCTCTACTGACATGCACTATCGCTACTTCTACAGACTACGACTTCTACTATACTGACGGTGGAGAGAGCAGTGTTGGCAGCAGTCTTGGCCCTCTTGTCAGCCTCTGCAGAGTACCCTGCGGCCACTGGTAGCCTTGCTGCGCACTGGCTCCGGGGTAACTGGTTCCACTCTAGCCTGTACTTCCTAGGCTCCGGCTGGCCTCGTTCCTGCACGCAACAGTTGCGTCTTGTCACAACCAACCTAACATAGACCTACCAACAGCTCTCATTTCCAGCCTTTACATAATAACCACGCACCTTTATCTCAAAACTCCCAGCTCATAATGAACTCCAACCCAAATGGAATAAAATTTGTCAGGTATAAACTGCTTTGGCAATACTGCTGATATAATAGACAAGTCGAAGTTATTAAATATAACTAAATAATTTGGAGATAACTATCATTTATTTTCTCGAGTAGCAGGAGGCTCGATGCTTATCTTATTTTTTTCTTTAAGAGGGTATCAACTATAGTACATACTTTGAACTATATTTAGGATAATGGTTTTAACATTAACGGACAGAGTTGAATGAACAATATACATGTTCCCGAAATTGGCTCTTTTTAATGAATAGAATCCAAACCATCCATCCCCATTTTTATATACTGTAAAATAATATTTTCTATTCTTATTGTTTATTTATAATGTACACATATCACCCATTTGCTATAAAAACGTCATAACTCATAATTCACAATTTTTCAGGTGATGCATTTGAAGTTTTAAATACTGTATTAATTTCAGTGAAACTGTAATACAAAATTTTAAAAATGACACGATTGGCATTGAAAGCTCAGAACTGACACTCAACTAGTTAAAAGTTCACATTATTGCAATTGCCCCAATTGAATTAACTAAAAAATTATGATTTTCGAGTTATGACATTGTTTTAGCAAATAAGGGATAGAAAAAAACAATCGCAACTGCCAAACATTCAGATGAGTAGTAAAAGTAATCATCCTTGTATACATCAACATGGGGAAGGATACCAGAAACATTATGGGTTAAGCATCGATTAAGGCAGTTAGGGAGGCAATCAATCCATATCAATGAATTCCTTGATATTTTAATAGTAAACGTAAATGAAGTAAGAAATAAATGTTGAAACAACATCCATATTATATGAGGGACCTCTCAGATGAATGATAAAACCTTAATTCTTATACATATTACATTAATTAACAAGGCTATGTTTCCTTACTTGGACTTGCAGGAAGTTTTTTTTTTCTTTTTTTATACATATAAATATAAATTTCAAGAGACTTTTCAGAGCAAGTGGGAAAACCAAATAGTGTAAACAGGCATTTCTACCTTAAACTGGCAAAATAGCAAAAGATTTCTCAACATGATGTGAGGGCTGTATTTTCCTCCCAACAGGTAACAATGACTTTGGTATGTAAGTTATTTATGAAGATATGTTTCATAATAAATAACAGAAAGATAATTCAGTATCAGTAATCAATAAATGGTTTGTCAATGAGAACTGTTATGAAAATTATTTACACTAATAATAATGCATGCTATATTATTTAAATCCTACAGATCAAAATTTTTATTAATGCTTACCAAACTATGTGAAGATGAAGCATCAACATCAGCTACTTTGTTTGATAGTTGAGGACCTCTGAAGCCAAATCTGTTGACGGGTTTTGTTTCTTTCGGCCTTGCCCCACATGAATCTGACATTTACAATCAATATTAATCATTACAGGAGTTAAAAAAAACATAAAATAGATAATAATCCATAGAATTCAATTATATATAATAATTCCCAAGTACACGAATGCTCAAAAAATAAATTTTATATAGCAGTTGCCAACTGATACATGTTCTGAGAAGACACCATTAGAAAATTATGATATGAAAATATTAGGCAAGGAGTTTTTTTTATTTGAAACTGAGGGAGAGATATCAACACCAAATTCACCAGATGGAAGAATGGTGATCAAAAGTAGTACAGTAAAATGGACTAGACTTTGCTCAGTAAGTTAGTATTTAGTATTCATTTTTGAAATAAGATAATGTTATGCACAAAGACTATTAAAGGAATCCTATATTTTGTTGGCTCCAAGTTAGAGATGATAGTTAATATATATATATATATATTTTTTTTAAACACTTATTTCCATTTAGCAGTTGCTAACTTCTATTCAGGCTGGAAAATAAAAGCTATAAAAATAGCTAGCCCTCCTTCTTTAAAGTTCCAACTAAATATCATAGTTGAAAATCTGTTCGAAGTAACTACTATCTTTGACAACTAAATAAACAGAAATGGATGGGCTCTAAATTATGTGACTTAATGAATTATTTTAAATTACGACTAAGTTTTGGAAAAAACTTACAATTTAATTTCAAAATTTTTGTTTCATATAAAAAAATTTTATATGCGGAAATTCCATCTCTCTATTACAATAAAACGTAAATCCGTAACAAGAAAAATAAAAATGTTTTATAAATAATAGATTTTGAAAATTAACTATGACAGCTTTGAATTAAATTAATAGTTGTGGCATTGAACATTATATTTGAAAATTCACCAATCACACAAAATCATGGACTAAAGGAGTCAATTACTATAACAATTTAAAGAAAACAAGAACCATGAAATTGATATACTTTGGGATTTTGGCCGGACGGGTGCAATAAGCAGGGGTTGTATTGTCTCTTGGACGGTCACCGCTGATTGTTCAGTCTTCTTTACGCTCACCGGTTCTGGTTTAACATTCTTCTTCGCACTAAATGGACCAGCCTGAAAAATTAATATTATAAACATATAATAAGAATGAAATTAAAGACTAAGATTAAAGACAAATATCATAATTAAATTTTTTTTAGAAAGTATTAAAAACAAAAGTCTCTAGTCTATCAAGTCAAAGTTACAATAGTTACTGACAAGTCCAAGTTTTGCCAAATTTGTAAAAAAAAAAAAAGTTTTTTGCTATTGCTGTTTTTTTTTCCCTTAAATATATTTTCTATTTATGTTTGCTAAATACCATGAAATTCAGCTAAAAATATTTAATCAAAATTATTCTCAAGTTTTAATTAAAAATACTAAACTTTTAATATCATTTATCACGTATAATTTATTAAATATGAAAAATAAAAAACACTAAACAGTCTCAAGTTGACTTGCATTGCAATTAAACAATTACTTTTATATTGACCAAAATCCTCTTGATTGCAATTGTTTTGAAATGATAAGGAAGTTGAGAGTTTGGTATAGAAAAAGGATTAACATTATCAGATAAACTTTTTTGATTATATGATACAGAAACAGGATTTTTCCTCTGTTTATTCAACGAGGTATTGATTTCACTCCTGGGAATTATAACAATAAGTTCAAAAAATCATTAATTAAATTATAAACTAAATGTTAAACAGTTTAAAATAAACAATAATCAATTTTATTACAAACCCATAATTCATAAAGGCGCTAGATAGCGCTGTCAACAAAATCTTGGTTATAAGCAATGGAATGAAGTTAAAATTTACCATTAACAGTTTCATTAAAGAGAAAAAAAAAAGTTAAAATTTAACGTTTGAACGTTTAAGTTTTTTATTTGTATCAAATTCGAAAATAATTATAAGGCTTGAAATATTTTTATGTTTAAAAAAATTTAAAATAACTCTCGGTTTTACGATTTCTCATTTTAAAAAGTTTTTTTTTTTTTTTCAAATCAATGAAATCCAAATAAATAAAAGATGAAGATGATATGACAGAAGAAGCCAATTTAGAATATAATAATAATAAAAAAAGAATTAAAAAAATTACGATTATAAAATTATTAAATATCTAAATGATTCCGGATGACAGATCAAGAGATTAGTAGCAGAGAGGAGAAAGAGGGGGGAAGGGTCTGGTGGATATATCTCCCCGAAATTTATGAAAAAATATTATTTTCATACCCACCAACATAAGTTTGTATTTTGAATAATATTTTTTGTATTTTTAATAGTAAGGTTTGATCCAAGTTTTATGCTTATCCATAAACTTACACTCAATTTGCCGATTATAGACCCTTAAGTGATTTACTTGCCTTCTTGCGGCATTAGAAAGCGCTGAAATCGCAGTTGCATTTTTACGTAAAACGTCAGAATGTCTGAAGCTTCCATATTGAAGGAAGGAATATGCGTATTATTATGAAGGTAAAACAATAATTACACACGAAACTATGAAATAAAAGAAAAACAACACCAACAAAAAATTTTAAAATAATCGAAATCGGTTATTTTAAACACAGAAAAATGTTTTTTTGCTTTTCTGAAAAGTGATAATTTTCACATTCATAAGTTTATCATAGGAACGACGATATGACGAACAACAAATAATATTTTTGTGCAGATATAATTAGTTATACATTTTTTTTGCCGATAAATACATTATTTTGGCGCCCCGATGCGGCTTACCGGAAAGGGCCGGTCCCGGTTTCCAACACAAAAGTTTCTTTTACCTTTTTTTTTCTTCCCCAGGTTGTTTTAATATATTAAGGTGTAGTTAACAAGATTATATCACTCCCTTTTGTAGTTGTTAAATCTGATTCATGATATTTAATTTCATTATTTTTTTTTATTAAATTAATTTTTATTTAATTTTTCTGACTTATTAATTTCAACAATTGTTTATATAGCTGTCGATGTATGTATGCATAACTATCATTTGAATAAAATCGAAGAAAAAGACTCCTAATTATCATGAAATCTCCAATTAGCAGGTTGCGTGAGGCATTGGTGGAGTTGCCAGTTAGTCATTAGTCGATATGAACCCGTGAATCACAATTTATCAGAAAAGTCTTGGGTGTACAAGTAGAGCCCAAAGTGGAAATGGTTAATTTCAGTCTCTCCTAATAATTTTGAATTAAAATAGACTGTTATTTGATTTTAGTAACTGTTATTTCTCACTTGATTATTATTCAAAGATTCCAAACAAAGTCTTAAGACGGACATTTGCTGATACTGTCATCCGTAGCGGCTGGCAGAGACTGCTGGCAGTTGACTACAGCTTTAAGCGGCCTATAAACATGAGAGCATCGGTTCGCGAACAACGGTCAACGCTCTCTGCAACTATACGAACAAAGGAAAAACTTACGAACCGTTGTTTCTGAAGCTGCCTACAAACATGGGAACTTGGTTCGCCGAAGCGTTGTTGGCGAACCGATGTTCCCATGGGTGTAGGCCGCTTTAGAGAAATAAAATGTGGCAAATTTTGCTCAGCAGTCTCAGTATGACGTCATATCCGTACTGGTGGATCCTGACAGCTGTGGTTGGAGTACTAATGGTTCTAGGTTATGTTATCACGCCGAAGGCAGTTTGATAATAACTCTCACATTGCGACGTTTCCTACGTTATCTTTATTTTTTTTTTCGTCATGTGAGACAAAATTAAATGAAAAATTGTTAAAAATGTAAACAAAACTATTGCCAATGAATTTTGTAGGAATGAAGTAACAACAGTATTAATTACGGTTTAGATCTTATACTAATTACAAAATTCGGTACAACTTTACAAGAGGGGCGCGTTATCTCTGGTACTCCCGATCTTACCCGGTCACTGGACTAGCATACTCTAGCGCCATTTGTGCTAACAGCTTTGTATTCAATTGTAACATTCGTATTCATTGCAATTATTAAAATTATTACTGCCTTAATTACATATTATTTAAAATTGTTAGTGCTGTCGATTTCCGGTGATCTGGCGAAGTTGAAGTAATAATTTAAAGGAGTGATAATTTAAATTACGGTAAGGACCCGATCTCAACTGAAAAGGATCCGTTGTTGTTTTGTTTATTTCTTGGCCGAAAGTAATGAGCGGAAGTCAACCACTAATAATTTTAAATAATATATAATTAAAGGAGTAATAATTCCAATAAACACGAATGTTACTATTGAATGCAAATCAGTAAGTTAGCACAAATGGCGCTAGAGTATACTAGTCCAGCAACCTTCGGGCAAATTCATGAGGAACCAGTGATAACGCGCCTCTTTTGTAAAGTTGTACCAAAAATTCTCTTAAAAACTGCATTCAAATCTAAATCCAATTAAAATCAAATATTGAAAAAAGTTTTCATCTTAAATAAATACTCAAATTCAAACATTGAAAAATCAAAATGTCTTTTTTAATTAAAGTACTGATTTACTAATAACATAGTGATGATACATTGTCTGTTGCGATTTCATCACAATCTAGGATATTTATTACTGAAATGACCGTACGAATTACAGCCATTACTTTCCATAATAATAAATTCAAAATCAGCGACAAGTACACTTTCAATTCTTATATTTTCTATCAATAAGAAACATTATCAAGATTGCATATTAGTTTATTGGATTATAATTAAATGCATATTAATTGATCCATTAATTTGTTTTCAAATATAAAAAGAACCGTGCCACAACCACACGATTTAAAAATCCCAGCTACGTAGTTAATTTGGTTCGATTTACCAATAATGTTTAAAGTTTCAAAATAAAAACAATTGAAATTTATGTTGTCAGTTTTATTATACTATAATTATAAAATAATTTGTAAATAATTAATTACGGCAAGATCCAAATTTTGTGCAATACGTATAGCTTCAAAAATCTTTCTTTTAAAGTCATTATCTAGATAACCACTTTGCGAGTTTTTGCAATATTAATTAATAAAATCAGCTTGAAACGAGGGAAAATCTAAGATAGAGGTAAATTTCAGCTGCTTCCGGAAATAACATCTGAGAAATAACAAAATGCTCATCAGCATAGCAAGCAAGCAGTCTAAGCAGTTTTAATAAAATCAGTACAAAACTAAAAGTACGATTTGTAACCGTAAGTTGAATGTAAGTTTGAAAGACACAGCTGTACTAGTAAGGAAGACACAGCGGGTAAAAAAGTATTTGAACAACTTCATTTTTTCGCATAAAATGATTGCCAAAATCAACATTTGAAAACTATTGTGATTAAATAATTACAAATCTAATTAGAAAGTTTTTGTAAGTAGCAATTTTTCAAAAAGATTTAAAGCAGCATTCGATCTTTTCAATGCCCAAAAGTACTTGAACGATTTGATAAAGTACATTTTCTTTACAAATGGAACAAAACAAAGCTCTTTTAATCTTATAAAACTACCTCCCTAACTAATATCTATTCAAACCCAATCAGTATTTTAATAGTTAACTATGTGAAGGAGAAGATAAAGTGAAACGTACCAAAAACAAGCCAAACAACCAAAAACGTGCCAAAAAAGTGAACATTCTTTAGAAGTAAATTAAAATTATAGACCCCCAAAAACTTTTTATTTTTTTTTCAACAACTTTTAGCGATTTTTTCGATCAATACAACCTATTACTACTTTTTATGTAACTATATATTTTTTTTAAAGTTGTAAAATATAGGTGTGATTCTAAGATTTATAGTAAAAATTAAAGTTAAAAAAATAATAATAAATTTAATTAAAAGTTTAATTAAGATTTAATTAAACCAGATAAAGTATTTTTGAAATATAGTAAGGAATAATGTAGGTAGATTTTCGGTTGAAATATCCTGAGTTGTTAAAATTTCTAAATTTGCATGGTCTCTTCATACAACTATACATAAATTTTATCTGTAAGATAAAAACGATGCGTCAAATTTGAAAATTCTGAAAAAAACAAAAAAAAAACACGAATCTGTTGGTTCAAAACACTTCTCACTCACTTCAGGGTTAAATTGTTTTCGAATTAATTAATTATTTAAGAAACTTTATTACTCATGATATAAACAATTTCTCCGCTAAAGAACTTGTGGTTATTGCACGCAGTTGATCTAGGAAGCAATCATCTCTATGATCTCGTGTTAATGCGCAATGATCGTAAACTAGACATCGCAGCAGTAACAACACATGTCTCAACAGTTTACCAATGTAAGATACTTTCTTTATAGCACACATTAACAAATCATTACTCCACATATTCTCTTGCGCAACGCCTCACAATGCTCAACATTAATATAGGCGTGGAAACATAAATGAAATTTCCTGCGTAAACATAAAAATAAGTTTTGGAGGATTCTGGCTGTTCCAACCTAGGGAATGTAGGCATGTTTGTTATTTCGTAAAAGATTCGAAAGTAAAAATGACGGAAATTAACAAAAGAAGGATCTTCTTTACTTTAATATATGTGCTTGCTTTTTAATGTTAATTTTAATTAAATAAAGGTAAGATCGTTTTATCCCTCTAAGTTTCAATGTTTCAACCTTTGGATGGGGGACATTTTGCTATAGCGGGGACATAGCTGGACAGTAGAGATCGTCAATCCGCTCTTGAAGTAATTCTAAGAGCTATATCTAAAACATAAGAGCTATATCAAGCTCTTATTACTGAGCGAGCGGTCATCAGACATTTTTTTTCTTTAAAGTAAATCATAATCTTTAACCCACATTCCAGTCATCACTTTTATCAAGTTTCCTGAGTCTCAGCTAGAAGTGCGACTCACTCTCCTATCATATCCCTAAAAAAATAGCATTTGATAAACCTGACAAGAAATAGCAGATATGAGTATCATTAGCTGAGGAATAACAGGAATAATTTGTCGCTGTGACACCAAGTGCCAACTACATGGTGTCAACCAATTTGCTAGATGTCCTACAGTGATTTTAAACCACGAGTTTTTTTATTATAATATCTTAGATCATGATAAATAATATATTATATCTCAAATAATAACATACCGTACGTAACTCAAGTTTTCAATAGTATTATATTGCAAATTTAATGGACGAATAATAAAATATGGAACCTGTTCAGTAGCTGTTGGCTTCCTGAAGCCGAACGAGTTGCATTGTTCTTGGGTAGTTTTCTTCGATGGTGGCGGTTCAGGTGTGGTTTTTCGAAATCCAAATGAAGTGGCCTGCCCTCGTGTAATTTTTTTCCCTCCCCCCGCCTTCTCCATCTGAAAAAAAGAAGTAAAATGATAATACAAAATTTATAAAAAAATTTAAGAAGAAGGAGTAGAAAAGCACTCGAACGTTACCGATGATTTTAGCATTTTTGTATGTGTACTTCTCAATTCAGTGGCGATAAGTAGATGGTTGCGTCAGATTTGGAAGATGACGAATACACGATAAGGAAGAGTAGAAGTGGTGACTGGAAGTAAACATAAAGACTGAATATTTAACAGCTGGTACAGCTGTACAACATACAGATGGGGTACCCCTAAGAGGTTTTGAGGTTCTACTCTACTGGAAGGCAGTGAAGCAGAAAAAAGTAAATAAAGTAAGCTAGCATAAGAAATAAATTATGGAATAATGTACTGTTTTTCGTCCTAACCATATCACAAATAAGATTATTTTTTTTTAAGTTGGTGGCAAAATAATAAGAAAACGAAACAAATATTGTGCCAATAGTTAATGATACTTATCGTTACACTAATTTAGTTTTAAATTTTGTATTTATAACTATGCTTACTCATCCCTCTTTTCCCAGTCTGCTGGTGTCCCTCAAGATGATATCCCATTCTCTACACGGTATACAACTGATATTCCAGCCCATCCTAGCACTGTCCTCACTACATACGCCGATGACAAATGCGTGTTATCTGTGAATTATGACCCAACTGTTGGATCCCAAACCCTGCAGTCACACGTAACTTTCATGGAAGAATGGTATCAGAACTAGAGAATTAAAATAAATCCCATCAGATCATTTTTACAATTCGACGCAAACCCACTACTTCCTGTCCTACAGTATCCTTTAATAATGCTCAATTTATCTCTGATGAACAGCTCATATACATCACCATTATCAGGCATATCTGCACACCTGGGTTTGAGCTATGGAGCTTCACGGAACCACCAAATTCTTCCCGTATTCAATCCTTTCAACCCAAAATCCTTCGAAGAATCCTTAATGCTCCTTAGTATGTTACAAATAAAATTATCCATAAAAACCTCAATATTCCCTTTTGTCGCATACTTTCCCCGAAATAGATATACCTCCTTTAATTACAAATTCCTTGCCCATACTAACCCCCTAGTAAGTAACCTTTTACCCCAAACGATTCCCGTACAATCTTCCGAGGCGTCTGAAATGGTCGCTGCTCCTACTGTAGAATAGTCATCGAAGTGCTACCAATGGGTTGTTCCTTCTCACGCCACTATCAAGTTTTATGTTCTAATTGTCACATTTATACAATAAGATGTATATTCTTTTACAGTTGTACATTTCTGTAAATAAATAAATAATTATTTTTTTTATTTTATTAAATACAGAGAAGTTTAAATCGAAGCAACTACCACCAAACTTTGAAGAGGCTAATTCTTCTGGAGTTTCTACTAACAGATTATAATGTGTGCACACGTATTCCTCGATCATGCAGATCATATCATAAGTAAACATTTATAAAGTGAACATCCGTTCTATTTTGGCACCCAAATAAAAATAAATTATCTTATTTATTTAGAGCACATCACAAGAATTTTTTTTTTTTTTTTTTTTTACTGTTTTTAAAAAGTGTTGTCTAAAATTAGTTTTGTGTGATTTATTGATTTGTTGTGGAATGAACCGTATCTATTGCACCTGGTCGTGCGATTGAAGCCTTGTGGATGGACTTAGGTTGAACATAGGTCCAATAGGTCGAGGAGACCAAGCAGAGCTAATAAAAAAATCAGCCCAAGTTATGGAAAAATATAAATAAAAGGACTTCCCAGTTACGTGCCTATAGAATGCAGAAAAAGGAAACACCGAAGATATGGTATATATACTGTATGATTCACTTAATTTTCCACTAAGGCATGGAGCATATGGATAAAGCATACACTAATATATAGTTTAAAAACACTGAGCTATTTACAATATCCAAGATTAGATATATTGTACCTATTCACTAAAGCTGGGATCGTTCAATAAAAATGTCAGCTAAAATTTACCCTCTCTTTTATATGCCACTATAAATATTAAAAAAATAAAATTCAATATAAAGATGCCAACAAAGGGACATTTTAATTTCTTAATTTAAACTTCGTCCGTCTTGGAAACTATACTTCCATATTGTAGAATATAATTTTACACTTCAAACGGCCTTAAAAAATAGAAATAATATCTGGATCTTTACACACTTTTATTGTACTTGTTCCCTAAATAATACTATTAAATAAAAGGACAGTCCGTTTTTCGTTTGTAAAGGTTAACTGCGAAAACTACTGAACCAATCTTGACCAAATTTTAACTACATCATCTTCATAGTCTCCGGAAGGTTAACCAACAATAAAATCTACCGTTTTTTCATTAAAATGTTATTAAAAAAGTGAGAAATAAATTGCTAAGCGAAATAGAGTCCAACTTCCAAACTTTGTAATAAATGCGAAAACTTTTTCGTCGATAAAATTTAAGTCGAAAAATTTATTGCCGTTTAAACAAATTTATTGTCGTGATCCCGTTCCTTGAAATATGCCTGTAAAAAACCAGATTGAAAAATGCTTTATGGGTTAATACCCTTCGGTGATGGTTTTTATTTTGAAACCAAAGGGAGGCAACACTCGAAATAGAACTTTAGAATAATTTAGAAAACCTATAAATTATTTTTTTTTCTTGCGATAAATGCAATAATTGCATCGTTAATAAAGGTCAATCATTGCACGTGGATTTAATTTGGGAAACCCATGTTTTTCTCATGGGCTATTATACGTTGCAAGCTACCTTGTAAGAAAACCAAGAGATTTGTTTGTGTATGGAATCACAAAAAAAATTATATATCCAAGAGCGTTGCAATGAAATTAAAATTGAATAAAACAGTAATTACAAATTATGTGATCCAAAAGATAAAAATAATAATGTGTATGCAAATAGCGTATTTTAAATAAATACAGTAATTGATATCATTCAATTATGTTCACTAAATATGTGTATATATATATATATATATATATATATATATATATATATATATATATATATATATATATATATACTCAAATGTAGTAATAGTGAAGCATTGCCGTGTCAGCTAATCTTTAATAATAATACAAACCCCCTGGGGATTTACCGAAAAAAATTCGATAATCTGAGAAGCGAGGAAGGTTAAATTGAATGAGTTTTTTATCTAGGGGCGGATCTATTGTGTGGGTAAAGCGAACGTTACGGAAAGATTATAGAATTTTTTTGTTCATTTATCATTAAGATAGAGTGCATACGTAACCGAAGAGATAAGAAAGAATTTAGATTAGTAATGAATCATTGATGAAAATAATCCAGTAGTAGCTATTGTGAAGAGTCACTAGTGAATGAATCACTTCCAGCAATACTATATATAAGGAGTGTGTACATTGTTGGAATTCGACATTGCCATTAATGCCAATGGCGCCTTTGTATTTAAATTTGACCGTTTGTCATTCCGCTTTGACGAGCTTGGAAATTATTTTCAAAGTAAATCATTCAACTTTCTAACCGTTGCTTCAAGTGGCTTTGCTCATCTAAAGGCAAACTGAAGGGAAGAGAGAAAAAAAAAAGTCACCCTGTCAGGTTTAGCTGACGATTTCACAACTGAACGGTTAGGGTGTTAACTTGCCTGTGTGTCGTTAACGCTAATTTGGCTGCCAAACGAAATTTATGGTCGAGGGGACACAACTCCCTTCATTTAACACCAAAAAAATGTCTTTACTATATATTGTTAGACTAAATAGTTATCATTATAATTACTACTAAATTAAATACAACGAAGTTGATGAAAGCCAATAAAGGTTGGCTTCATTATAACGTAATCTAAAATTTTTTTATCGATGGAAATTCCCAAAATGGGGCTGTTTCTGGAAATTGGAAAGCACGTCAATTTAACGATGTGCTAAAAAGGCAAGAACAACACAAACCTGCAAAATTTTGGTTGTGACATATTTTCTAACTTTTGATGATTGATTTTTATTTATTTTTATTTATTTTTAGCGCTGAATCCGCAAATAAATTTCATTTTTTCCATTACTTCAGGATTTTACGCAATCTGGAAATAAATATATCGCAAATATGGAAGACAATCCTTTTATCTGTACCGAAACCAGGGGTATGAGGTGTCAGCTGCTACTGGTACTTCTCTCTGAGCCACGAGCCAAGCAATTTTGAATTTCTTTTTGAATTTTAAATTTGAATATTAAATTTTGAATTTATTTGGTCAGATGTAAGTCTCAAACCAAATCGTTTAGCATTATCTATAAATTTAGCATAATCGTTTAACATATTTAGAATGTGAAAAAAGCTACAAGATTGCATAGAATGATCCAAAAAAAATGAATAAATTCTATGAGAAAAACGTTTTGAGCCTATATTTAATTCTCATTTTTCCGCATTTTTTTTTTTTACTTTTTACACATTTCGAAATTTGCGTTTCAGAAAAATCCTGACCTGATGAAAATGGAGGTCATCTGCGGATTCAGCGCATAAGAAAACATTAGAATCAGTTATCAAAAATTAAAAAACCAACCATCGCAGGCTAGTGCAACCCTCTGCAAGGAATCTCCCTGTTAATAATTTGAAAAAAAAGATCCTGTACCCTGTACTATTAATAACAGAGAGTGGCGTACGCAGGGGGGTGGGGAGAGGTCAGGTGAATGTATACTCCCCCTCCACGAAATGTACGAAAACATTTAATTTTCATGCCTACCACCAACATAAGATTTGTATTTTAAGTAATATTTTCGGTAATTTTAACATTAGTTTTTGATCCAATTTTCATACTTATCCTTGAATCTTACACCAAATTTGGCGATCATAAATATTTAGGTGATTATTTGTCTTCCTCATATTAAATCCACCTTTGAAAAAATATTCTGTGCACGCCCGTGGTAGCAGTAACGGAGACGATTTCGGTGATATCGATATAACAGTGAATACGTTCGAATAAGTAGAAAAACATAAGTATCTGTCGTCTACAATAACTAGAAAAACGGAATCCAGGAGGAAATAAAGGCTGGTAATGTTTGCTATTTCATGACTGCAAAATTACTTACCTTAAACTGGGACAACACTGCCACGTTTTAAAAAATATGATGTTTGGTGACAGGCTTAGTTCCTGGCTCAATCCATAGGTATCGTATTTTTGTATCCACAGATAGGTCATTCAGTGATACCTTCACACCTCTTTTCAACTTTATCAGTTGTTTATGGGACTTAATCAGTGTTGTTGTTAATAAGCTACAGACACGAAGTTTATGGTTATCTGTAAAAGTTTCTCGTCCAGCCGACTATTTAATCCGTAAGTAAAAACTTTTTGTTTTACTTCAAATAGCATATAATCTTCTTTCAAAATCATTTTTAGAGTTTATTTTCGGATGCATTTTCATTTAATAATACAACTTGGCAAAACTGAACTAGGAAACGTGTTGAGAATGGGACAACTTTGCCAACATGGAATTTTGTCATTTTCTGAAATTAATGCATGCCTTCTAACAAATGCGCGTAATTTGTGTTATTTTACACATGCCAAGATGCATAAGGATCAAGTTGGGAGGACGCAGGTATCAAAATTATAATGATACCATTCTGTAAACCGCTATAAATGCAGTAGTTAATAGGGGAATTAGCAGCACAAAGGTTTAATATCCTTCGTCGAACTGTTGAAAATAAAGTAAAGTGTCTCCATTAAAAAAAACCAGGGCGCCAGACCGCATTGACGACCAGTGTTGAGGAAGAAGAGATCCTCCAACAAGTTCTTATTTCTGCAGACTGGGGAATGCGTCTTGATGGTCTTGATCTGCACTTTATTGCAAAAGTTACCTATGCTAAAATGGCTAGCTATGGACAGGATATAAGCACCAGCGATAAAATGGCTTTTGCTAAAGAGGTCCTTCAAAGGTCCTAATGCTAAAAATAATCAATTTTAATATTGATGGAGGCTTCGATAGATCAAAGTGCTATCGAATAGTGTTAAGAGTCCAGA
The DNA here is from genome assembly GCA_948150685.1 of Rhaphigaster nebulosa. Classification (NCBI taxonomy): domain Eukaryota; kingdom Metazoa; phylum Arthropoda; class Insecta; order Hemiptera; family Pentatomidae; genus Rhaphigaster; species Rhaphigaster nebulosa. Next base: position 31,541,774 of record OX411312.1, on the reverse strand, counting down.
CAAGTAAATTACCTACGTTTTCTGACGAAAATGTTCAATTTTTCTTTCAAAGTTTCAAATTTGTGAATTATAAATTTTTCATTGGTTATTATTATAATATTTTAGTATTCTTTTCCATAAAATAATTTTCAAAATCTTTTTTCCTTGTGTTTTATAGTGATCTTTACTAGTTTTAATACGGTTGGCAAAGTTGTCCCGTTTCAAGGTTAACGTAGCCAGCGCTGTTTTTTTTTTTGAGCATATAAACGCTAGGGGTGGTTAGGGTATCACTTTAGTGTCATATTTTCCCAGATTGTGAAAAAAAGAGATCAAGACAAATGGTTTATGATAATTTGAAGAAGTTTTGTCCATGATTAGACTACAAAGCAGTTATAAGAGAAAACAAAAGTGGCAAAGTTGTCTCGGTTTAAGGTAGTTAAAAATTTCTTAGTAACTTAAAAGTTATAATTTACAAAACCATTATACTTCAATACTGTTATTTACGGATTCGAAGCGTGGTCACTTACATTGCTGAAAGATCAGCGCCTTAATGTTTTTTTTAAAATGAAGTGTGGCGTAGAGTATTTTGTCCGAAGAATGATTTATTAAACAAAATGCGGACTGCTACCCAATGCCGAATCGCATTAACTGCACCCGCTAAATATAATTGAGGTGATAACATCGCGGCGAATGAAATTATTAACAAATTTACTGTTATAAATGCCCATCATTTCGGATATTAGATATGAAAGAATTTTTTTAACAATAAATAAGTTCAAGATATTCGCATCAATTCGGGTGGCAAGAGTAAGAAAAATACGTTTAATAAGCAATAGAAGAATTCACTCCTAACCGTTAAAATATATGGTTTCTTTCGACTGAGAAATCAATCGATGTCTTGTCGGTATAAAAGCGATGAGAGATGCACAAGAGCTAACAGATGGCCTCTAAGAGTCGAGATAAACTGAAATATCTTTCATAACCTCAATGACCTGCCCTCCAGCTAGCTGGATAGAGGCTATGAGATTATCAATTCGTCACCTTCTATTATTAATAGAAGTCAAATAACTACTGTTTTATAAAATAGAATAATAAAAAATCGGCAGTGTTCAAATCAGGTTTTTGCTGCTACCAGATAACGATATCCGGTTAAAACATGTGGTCGAAAATGATTCTGGTTTTCATACATTTGCTTTGTTGCTTACTAAATATTACGAACAGATATATGAAAATTAAGAAATAGAAAAAAAAATGTTGGAATGTACAGTAGGCATTATCAACGTAAGGACAGAATTTCATGTAATTCCCATCATTGAAATGGAGGGACATAATAATATTTTATAGACCTTTGGAAGGTTTTATCATTTCTACGCTTTGGTAAAGAAGCATCACTATTCTGTATTAACAGCTTTGAATGAGGAATCCATGTTAATTTCTTGCCAAGATAATGTCCTAAGGAAAGCGCCAACTGCAGATGCGGAAAAAACCTTGTTGGAGGATATGCATGAGGAATACAGCCTTTAAATTAATTAAATGTTTATATAGGATGTCATCCTAGTTTAATATGAAACAATTAGGTGCCAAGACATGTCTGAAAGAAATAAGTTCAACCGATCCGGTTTATAATAAATCGGTATTTGTATTTTTTTTTTAAATGGTGGAACACCATAACTTACAAGGTGATTCTAGTAGACTGTTATTTCTCTATCCACGAAGCTAGCCCCGTAATCCCCTCATAGATTGATGGGATTCCAGGGCAAAACCTCATCAGAAGTAACTTGGGTGAACTGGGGATCGAATCCGTGCGGTACATCACAGAATCAGAGTATTTAAGATCGATATTAAATATATATATATATATATATATATATATATATATATATATATATATATATATATATATATATATATATATTTAAAAATCAATTCGTTTTAAGTTAAAAACCATAAAAAAAATTAAATGAATTTGATCGTGCAAATTGTGAACAAAAATCATTCCAACCAAAGATCTTTTGTCGCCCCTCACAAGTTATTCTTAATAAGACATTTGATACAGATATAAATTTTCTGATATTCAAAGACAATCTCTGGCCAGACGGTAAGGAATGCTCTTGTAGACCAAAGGACGTGTATGGGGGTTTGCCTCAGCGATGTTATTTTTAGGGTTAAGTGGAATACCACTGCTCCATTTTAAGTCCAACACACGCAATACCATTACATTATATTGCATAAACATCTCATAAAAATTTATTATCAATACATCAATTGGTTATATTGCTTCAATGAAGCGAAGACCGGTTTTGGTTGACTCATTTTATTTTTTATAAAATATATTTGACTTTAACTGCCCACATTTTCCCTGCAAATATTTTTTTTTCTCGAAAATCTTTTTCTTCTTTACGACTATTAACAAACCTCGCAACATTGAATTGAATTTACATGAATTGGAGGGATTGATGCAAGAACCAGGAAAGTCTAAATTTTTCAATTTTCTTTTTAATGGATTTTCTGCTACGGACAATATAGCCGTTTCATTTGGTGCAAGAACCGGACACAAATGTAGCATCCTCTGTTAAAATTAATGTGGGAAAGACTACATCATCGTCCAATAGAAACTATGTTATCCGTTGGTCCAAAAAATAGGTATGTCCGGACTTTTTGCTGTAACTTAAAAAATTAGAATTTTGGGCCTTAGAATGATAAACAGCCAAACGCGAGTCATTAAATCGAACCGCGGTAATTATGTAAAATAAATAACGTATCAATGGTATAGGCCAGTTTATCTAAACCTTTAGAAGTAAGTGTAGGAAAGCTGGGAATGGTTATAATATGCTCATTAGACCTCAGATAATAGTAACGTAAGTTTGCCCCGTTCTAACTGGTGTGCCAAGGCGGGAGGAGGTGGGGGAACCCCCAAATGTTCGTACTTTTTTCAGTTTTTGGTCATTAACATTTAAACGGAGAGAAAACTTTATTCGATAATAAATTAAAAAAAACATTGAATTATGCGTACAATGAGTACCTTAAACGTTGAATTCAGTTTGATATAAAAATAAAAATATGAAATCGAAAAACAAAAGGACCTCAGTAGAGACCAAAAAGGGATCTCAAAGGAATTTTTTGGAGAAGTTTTGAAAATGTGTTCATTTATGTTTTGTAAGTTACTGATTACGAATATCAACATTGTTACTTAGAATTTTTCCCAGAATTATAAAAACAAGAAACAAAAAAAAGTTTGCTCATACCAGGAAGCCATGTAAAAATATTTATTTTATACTGAATTAAAGAATGATAAATTATCTACAATTTTGATTCTAAAGATTTATTGTTTGGGCGCTCCGTTTTGAAGCGAACGCGAGTCGAAATTATGAGGAGGGATGTCTAAATTAATCTTTTAGCGATAGGTTTCAGAAGAAAGTTCTAGAGAATTTCTGATAATTTGATTATTTATGTTTTTTAGGATACTAATTACGAATTTCAACTGATACCTCGAATTTTTCCCGGAAGTATAAAAAATAAATAAAAACCACTACTTAGAGCGGGGCAAACTTAAATTATTATTATTTGACGTTTAAAACAATTTACAGCTTTTCAACAATTACTTCCAATCAGGGTTCCAGATTAACTAGCCTATAAAACGACGTAACCCTCTATTTTTAAAAATTAGATTTTGCATCTTGCATGATTCTTTTGGATAACTCTTTTGCAGTTGGATGATTGAAAAAGAGTTAGATGTTACAATAATTGAGGTTTAGGTCGTTTTACCTTAACGCCCTCGATATATTACTATACCCTATATTCAGTATGTCTGCAAAAAGGTTCGGTCACCAGGTATTTAACACTAAAACAGTGAAAAATTAAATTATAAAAAATAAACAATCACGACTTAGTAAGAAGTGAAGTCGTGTAAATCCTTCAAGAGCTAAGTAAAAGTGACATTTCTCTTTTGAACGGGTGGACAGACTTTGGGGAGAAACTCCAGTACCTAATATAGCGAGAAAGAAGTCAACCAGCACATCTGTGAGAGTCGCCTTGACCCAATCTAGGTCTGACACTCGTCTGCCACTAACACAACCATCCTAGGGATCGATAATCTAATAACATCGATTGTAGTGTTCTCATCATGCCAATCGCTCGGTAACTAATGCCATCGAATACAGACAAAAAATTTAGTAAATCATATTTTTTTTTATGATGATATATGAAGATTCAATCATTAGTTTGATAATGGTGAGAGTACGGTTGACCATGGAATATGTACGTAGGAGAATCAACGTTGGGTGTGCGGTCAATAAATAAACACACAAATAAGAAAAAAACGTATAATAACGTGTGCCGACGTTTTAGGATCAGGGCTAAGAAAAAACAAGATGACAACTAAATAGATGCAACAACAGTGGCAGTACAAGTAATAATAAAAAAATTAACCACAGTAAGATGAAAAATTACAATTATAATTATAAAGAAAAAATTATAAAGAAAGATGAATAAAATGAATGAAAAGAACGATATAGTAAAATATATCAAAAATACTAATCATAACTACTAAATTGAAGATTTAGATAATATGATAATATAAGTTATGTAAATGATTTCTATGTTAGATATAATGAAATACATGGAAAAATGCAAGTAAAAAATAACAAAGTAAAATAAAATAGTTAGATATAAAGTTATGCAAGCTTAAAGATCTTTAAGCTCTGTATCTCTATCTTTAAGCTCATATAACATTATATCTTACTACTTTATTTTATTTTGTTATTTTTTACTTACATTTTTACATCATAATATTAACATATTATGATCAGCATTATTTTCATTATACGTTATATTTTTGTTTGTTAATTTTTTTATTATTACTGGTACTGCCATTGTTGCTACATCTATTGTTATCTTGTTTTTCTTAGCCTTGATGATGGCCTAAAGCTTAGGCCGAAACGTCGGCACACATTATAATAAGTTTTTCTCATTTTTGTGTTTATTTATTAACCGTACCACCAACCAAGATTCTCCTACATAAGTCTTTTAAGTACATAAAACAATAGTAAACAACTAATAAGTTAAAGTCACACCAAATCAGGTATCATAAGAGCAAAAAAAAAAAATAAATAAATTAAACCAAAGATAGCACATCTAAATTTAACAGCCTAAAAAGAACCAAAAAGAGATAGTACACCACTTTAGATAGTACACTGCTATCTGAGAGAATCAAGGTTCTGTTTTAAAATCTTATAATAATAACCTAATAATATTTATGTTTTTTTTGTTTTTGCTTTTAATAATTGATTAATATTTTATCTTAAATTATAACATCTTTTGTTAATAATTTAATAGTAGGAATCCTTATTAACGGACAAATATGGAGTGAAGAGACTAATAAAATAAAAAAATTATTCTCTATGTGTATCTTATTTACTAATTTCCATAAATTAACGTTTGTCTGTTTAACTTTATTCCGCGTTAACGAACGAGCATTACCTATCACCAACCAATTACAATTTACTATTTATTACAATTTATTTTTTTTAATTTAGGTAATGGTTAGAAAGGCGGTCAAAAATAAAATCCGAAGTAAAAAATTCTTTACTATTCAATTAAAGACATATTTTCATAATTTTAAATGAGGTGTTGAAATTTCAAATTTCGTCGTATATTTATTGATTTGGCATGCTCTCTCCAATTTGGTATACTCTCTCTCTCTCTCAAAAAAAAAAAAAAAAAAAAAAAAAAAAAAATAATTCATTTCAAAGCCTCCGATATATGTGTGTGTGTATATATATATATATATATATATATATATATATATATATATATATATATATATATATATATATATTTTGTTCTACAGATTACACAGTTGGTTACACTACGCAGAAACACAATAATTTTTTAGAACAACCAAGATAATGTAACCGATATTCTTGTCTGGCAGGAAAAAATAAAGTTGACTAAAGAACGATTAATCCATGCTCAAGTTTCTGACATTCATATTAAAAAATTTTTGATAGTTTTCATGTATTTTTAAAATAAATTATCAACAATATCAACTTCCGAAAAAAATCAAATTGGATGAGTATGCATTAATTTTAGCCATCTGCAGGAAGGCTGCCTGACTATCTTAAGATGACGCCATACTGCAATATTGCTAAATGCTGGGATATATATATATATATATATATATATATATATATATATATATATATATATATATATATATTTCAGACTATTCTTGTTTTAATCTTCACATTATATCCACATCTATCGCACTTACATCTCCACATGGGATGCGACATGGGTATAATATAACTGGCTTGTCAGAACATGAGGGAGGTCAGTACCCATCGACACCTACTCCTCACATAAAATTCTATAGGAGTTTACACGAGGAGATCTCTTAGCCAGCTCCTTCTAAGCCTTATTCGGATAAATTCCACCAAGTGCATTGCCACCGTATTCAGTAAAAGTTTGCGGTAATATCCATAGAGTTCATCGTTAAATGTTTAGTATGAAGTATGAAAACGGCCTTGAACAATAAGTATGTGTAAATCCATCGACCCCTTGGAATGAAAGGTTCCATGTAACATTTCACTTGTTTCGAGTAAATTGATGCATAGTTTTATTAAATCATTGAGTTATCTCTCTCTGTACATTAGTGATTTTTTGACATGGTGCTAGTCGATGCTTGTCCCAATGAACTGTAAAGAATATTTAAACATTTTGTCAAATGAAACCTTGTCATTCCAAAGGGTCGATATGTGTAATATTTTGTTGCTTATTAGCAATGTATATTTACAAAGACGAGCGTATTATATTCTTAGTGTTTTCGATTGAAATTTCTGATTTTTTTGCATGTCAGTCCATTTCGCTGTCCTGTACATTTGTGAACCGTAAATCCATAAAGGTTTCAATAAATACGTATAAGTAGCATTACTCTTCTATTTTAGCCATAGCAGTGTTTGAGGTGTTTAGCTATTTCAGGTGTAGGTCTCAGGTCACCCTTCTGTCTTAAGTAAGCCTTAAGTAATGAAGTGTATTAGTCTGTGGAATATCTTCAGATAAATTGGAAGGCAGGTATCGAGTCTCGTCGTTGTTGAGTTTTATTGTTTGAAATATTTCTGTAGTTGTTGTAACTAATATTGAAGTCAGTGAAGCCTGAGAGATATTTGAATGAGTGTTTTCTCGTATAAAATGGCATTATGAAGCTCTCCAAAATATTTATTTTAAATTAATAAAGAGACTCCTTTCACTTCGGCTCCCGGGCTAATTCAATGTGCGGAAGAGTTTTAGCCAAACTCTTCAATTTACTCCAAAGGGAACTCACGTCATATTGGATGAGAGCTTTCCGTAACGAAGTTATCTCCCAAACGAGATGGGGCAGAACATAATCGATCGGGCGAGCTGTTGATGGGTTCTTTTCCCAGGGGGCTCAAAGGGGTCTACGTGGCACTAGCTCTTCTACTGAACCAACATTATTATAGGCAGGAGCAAGTAGTAAAGTAATACAAATAATATTTTCCATCGGAGAACAGAAGGTAATACATTAAGAAAATCACAAAACAAAATCTTAAGTCTCTGGAATACCAGTAAATAACTAACCAAAGGAGATTTCGTCAATTAAGGCACAATAAGACAAAAAAAAATAGATAACGGAGACATCCCACTTTACATCAAAGATCTAAATTTGAATTCCTTGAAAGTTCAATATATTCTCATACAGAGTCACGTACTATCTCTGTATTGTGGTATATGCCACAGTATATGAGCCGTCAAAAACAATTTTTGTGACTTCGCTCTTGGCGGATTCGATCCTTCTTGCATGGAGCGGCTCATATGTCCTGATGGTGGAGGGCACATTCCCATCATCGACATTGTTACGTAATGAACAATATAAACGGAACGTATTTTTTTACAGACCTATTTAAATAATTTTAGTTTCTTATCTATTTTAACTTTAGTTTATACATATACCAACTAAATTAAAGATTTCACATTTTAAATCGGGTTTTAGTCATATACAGTTTTTATCTACTTTCTTAAACTATTTTTATTGTAGCATACAGGACGTTTCGTTCTCCAGTTATAAGCATAGGATCCTCCTCAGCGCTGGAAAAATAAATTACACTATACTGATTACACCTAAAATCCATCAATGTTAAATAATTTATTTTACATCAAAATGGTCTTGATTAATCTGTTGAGCTATGGGAAGACAAGCAGGCACTGAATAACCAACGCCCCCTACTCCTTCCCTTAATATACTTACAACCCGATTTAAAGAGTGGAATCTTTAATTCAATAATAGAAGATCGACAATCAAATTTGTTATGTACCATTTAAACGAAATTCCCATGAGATTTTCGTAAAATTTATACGGCGGGATTGTTTAGATATGAATGCGATTTTACGCCATTACCTTAAAAATGGTTATAACATCAAAAACAACGTTAAAGGACTAATGAAGTAGAGGATGAAGAATTGGTTTCCACACGGTCAGGACAGATTCGATTTTAAAAATTTAGAAATGGTGAAAGTAAGTCTCGTCCATGGGGCACTAGAACATCAAGAGAGAAAGGAGACTATAGTTATAGGAAAACTATTAGGAATTGAAAATCGTGGATATTTAATAAGCATTTGGAATGAAAGAAACCTGTTATTCTTTACATCTGTAATTTATAAGCAATTTTAACTGCTAACTTCAGTCAAAAAGAAATAAAAGTTTAAAAATAACAGATTGGTAACTATACTGCCGTGCCGAGTACTAAGGGGGTAAATGACATTTTTGGATGACTTCCTTCCTTTCTCATGCTTGATTTATACTTATATATGAATACAGATTTAAATTAGAATGGTGGATGTAAAACAACCTTGATGTTCTTAATTATTGAAGGAACAAAAAAGAGGCATCAGAACTTCGTACCCCAGTTCTCAGTTTTCTCTCAAATACAGTGGTTACCCTCTTTGTGCTTAGCACGGCAGTACAGGTAAACAACTGAAGCAAGAATCTTTTTGTGCGCATGTGCCTAAAAATGACCACTTGTTATTTAAATAACTATCAACTTACGAATTAGTGCACGTGATTGAAAAAATATAAAACAAATCACAATTTAAAATTAAAAAAATCAAGATGGTATATTTGACAAGATAGCTGTCTGAAGTTAGGTAAAATGAGGATTTTCTCTCCTTGAGCGTAACTGTATCTACCTGTACCAGACTATCTCAAGTGTTAAATATACATAAATGTAATAAAAAGGAAAATCAATTGTGGCTCACAAGTTTAATTAACTTAAACTTATCAACAGGTTCAGAGGATCTTTAAAGTGAAGAAATCAATAAAGAAATTCCAACTCAATAAAGTTGAAGATCGATACATACTTAGTGACTGATCTATCACATCTTCGTAAAATAAGCTGCTCATAGAACATACCTGAAACAAAACATAAACACAGTTAATGCCATTGATCAACAATCAATAGAGGAAATATATTGTAAGATATATACATGATTCAGGTATTGAGCCAAATTTTAAACGTAAAATTAAATTGGATTTAGTACGTTTTGAGGGCTCAAGTACAAGTTGTACAAGTGCCTATCTTAAAGAGGACGCTAAACAATGTGGAATACATTCATAATGTAAAAAAACGGCAAAATATGCATCTCAACGTTTCATAAAGAGATGAAGAGTTTGTTCGCATGAACGAGCTAATTTCAGAAACAATCTGTCAAATTTGAAAAAATTCTTTTTGCGTTAGATAGGTCGTTTTATAATATTACGTAAAGAACCACAATAACGGAGCAGTAACCATAAATAAATTGCTAAGAGAAAAAGTGTGCAATTTGCGAATGTTTCGTTGTCACGACAGCATTCTATATCTATAATAATAAATAATAATAATGCTGAAGAGTTTGTACTTGTGTATTTACGCGCTAATTTCATGAACTACCAGTCCGATTTGAAAACTTATTTTTGCTTCAAAAAGGGTATGAAGTATCACAACTTCATAACCGTTCATAACCAAGTTGACTAAACAAACTATTTAATTTTGGTTCGGATGTAGTTGATCGTAGATGTAATTTAAGGAGAAGTGGGAATAACTTCCGTTTATCTATTTTTATTTACATATTACATTCTACATTCTATGTTGTTTTTTTTTTACTTAATTCTGATGAAGGCCGAAGCGTTGCCATACAATAAAAAATAAGTTCCACTTTTTGGTGTGCTTTTCTTCATTTACAGTACCTCTCTCTCCCCCCTCCCCCTTCCCTTCGACCAACTTCTCCTTAAATTAAACTTCTTGATAAGTGTGAAAATGTTATTTTGTAAATAAAATGGAAGAATTTGGGGAAAAAAAGCGTGAAAACGTGAAACTTATTTAAGTGCAATTTTATAAAAATTTATAGTCGTTTAGACACTGTTCCATGAAAATGCCTGCAACAAATGAGACCGAAAAACATATCACAGGTTATTATTTAAAAAGTTATTTTGTATTTTAAGGGTTTTTATATTTATTTTATATTAACGCGATTGAAACCGCGGGACACAGCAAGTGATTTATAAACTCAAATTTAATATCGTGGGTCCAGAAATTTCAAATAGTTTAATCCAATTTTTTTTTCGGAGGGGAGGGAAGAGTTTGGCGGTGGAGGTAATGATTCTGGTATGAGATTCCCTCTGACAGGAAGTCTGTAACTACCTAAACAGGGAAAATCTGCTTGTTTCTACCAGTCTATTAATAGGAGTTGCAGCTATGACCTAACCATCAAGAGGCTAGTAAAAAATTTCAAAGGTAATCTAAAGATACTATTTTCGTCCTAAAACATTTCGAGCTGAATCCCCTCTATTTCGAGAGGGAGTAAATAATAGCAGTCAAAAGAATGGCCAAAAAAACATACAGGGAACCATTATCGCGATAGAAACTTTTTAAAAATAGAAAGATTAAAACAAAGAAGCAAAATAGGCGAAAACAACGTAAAAAATATTACAAGATTTTTTAAATACAGTGTTAATATCACCTGATCTTTTTATTTTTATCGTATTCAAATGATGAGCTAGTTTAAAATTTTTATAATTTAAAATAAATAAATTTTTCATCTTGTTCTTTCTGTATTATTTTCTATCTTCTGTATTTACACACACATATATCACATAAATATGCATCAATATCATATATATTTCAAATTTATTGAAGATAAACATGATTCTTTGTATTTAGCGGTGGATTTTTTTAACAATTATTTTTCATTATCTTGCTAATGTCTATTTTACGATTGATAACTGTTTTATAGTTATAGATAATGTTTAATGATAATGATTTGTAGTAATAAGTATTATATTTTGGGCTTCTATCGTTCGTTCGGAAGAAGAGTGCCACAATACGGACAATTTTTGTTTTTGCTTTATTTTGCTAGGAAAGTTTTCAGGGACTTATATTTCTTTGAAAATAAATGTCATTTATTTAGTTTCAATATTTACTGTAATAAAAAAAAAAATTGTTGGTTTAGCTGTTATAAGCTGACTAGACAAACATAACGACTTCCTTCAAACTGTGATTATTTTTATCAAAACAGTCTTTAAGAAGTTTCTCTCCAAAAAAAAACTTTCTTGATTAAAATAGTAATAAATTATTTTTAATATTATAATGATATTATACTTATGGCCAGTTGGATGACCAAAAAATATCAACACATCATAATACTAGTTAAAAATATTATTTTGTGCATTAACCCAATTCAATAAAACATTTCGAGTAGAATTTTTTTTCTTTCGAAAACGTGTCTTTATTATGCATAAACTCTTAAAGGAGCTAGTTACTGTTTTTAATGAAAAACTGCCACAATTTTATTCACGTTTCAGTATAATTTTTAAACAAAAAGGTATATTATTGATGTTTTATCAGTGAATTGAGGGACAGATATAAACCTAAATGATCAAACTTCAAGCGCTTCATAATTATAATTTAATATATATTATTTAATAAATATTTCAGATAGCACCTGCTGAAGAATTGTAGCTACAAAAAGTAGTGAATGAAAAAAAAAAAGTTACGAGCAAAGCTGCTTAAAATTATATGCATATATTAAATTACAATAAAATTCCATTCGAACAGTATAATAAATTATGATAATCTAAAATTTAATTTTAAATATTGTTAAATTCAGAGTTTTTTGACAATTTTTTTTTTTTTGGAGAAAACTTTGAAAATAGCACAGTTTTTTTTTCACTCTACTTTGGCAATACTGATGTGATACGGTATAAGTAGCCAGACCCGGAACTAGGATTTTCGCCTGGGAAGGCAACCTTAATTTTGCCGCATCTTCTATAAAAGTAAACAGTTTTACTGTATTTTAGTTAATATATTTCAATATAAATATCATCATCTCATAACATTAATTTATTTTATTGACTTTAAGGCCAAAACTATCAAAAAACAGGAAGATATTTTTTACTTAACCTAAAAATAAAATTTCGCTCAAAATTTGCAGTCCGGAACAAGTACCCCCTTTGCCCCTCCTCCTCCAATTCTTGCCCTTTAAGCAAGTATTAGAAGATATAGGGTCAAAAAGAATTTCGATACCAAAATTGATGATAAATCCTAAAACTATAGCTTGCGTCAACCCTTTCCCATAATATAATGAAAACATATTCCAATAACTACTTGATCTTCTTCTTATCTATCACGTCACCTTCAATAATATACCCCTGAAATGATATAACAACTCTTGACAAGGACATTTATTATAACTAGACACGGAGTACACTCAACAGATAAATGAGTCAAGTAGGTGACGAGGCAATGTGGCCTTCAAGATTTCGTATCTTTCCACTAACAGGGATATTTTCTCGCTCTTTGGTTATTTTCAATAATTTTGAAATTCCGTAAACGCACAAAAAGTAAACATGATTTTAATAAGCAGCAATGAAAAAAAAAGTAATTATGTTAAATATTTGATGTATATTGTAAAATAGGAATGGATGACAAACAATGACAGTTCAATATAAATATAAAAACTTAGGTTCCAAAATTAGGAAAACCAAATTCTCTATTTAAACTTGAATGAATGAAAAAATTAAATTTATTGCTGTATAAGAAAAATAATAATTATTAAATAAACGTTAACGAAATGGTCAGCCCAATATATACCCTTTATTTATTTTTTCAAACCAATGTGTTTACAGTAATATTGTCGGCAAAAGTGCGAAACTACGTAAGTTCAAAAATTTTGATTTAGTATTATTTTATTATTACTTAATAAATTATATTATATTATATTAATATAATTATATTATATAAAATTAAATTATATTATATTATTACTATTACTTAATTTATTATTACTTAATAAATTATTTTATTATTACTTAATTTTATGCACAAAAATTGATCGTTAATTTTTTCTATTCGATTGTATATCACTGGCTAAAAAAACCCATCATTATAATGAAAATTTAATTTTCCTGTTTTTTTCCCTTCTGAAAAGTTGGGATTTGATAGTTAAATGGTTTCAAATTTATGCGGAAAAAATAATCATTGAATCAAAACTGTTTTATGCGGAATTATTAACTTCAGGGACGATTTGGGGTTTAAAACAAGAAAATTGTACTATACATGTATATACAGTTATAATTTTATTTGTCAACAACCTAAGACTAAGAATTCAATCATTCGATTATTTATATTTTAAACCCCACATAATAAGGAATCCCTGAATCCAAAAAAATTATTTCTAAAAAACTTCGCTCTGTCGAAGTCGATGTATTGTCAAAATATCTGATGTGGACAACACATGACTTCCTTGTACGCCCATTAAATTATAAATCCGTGGCTCAAAAAGAGATACTGAATTTGGTTACTAGTTTCCGACTAAGGAAGCTTCCTTTAGCTTCCTTTAAAGAAATAATCCAAGGAAGAATAAAACAGAGAGATACGAGGAAGTCAGAAGCCCAATAAATAAGTCAGGAAGCAGGATGACTAGCCGCCAGAAGAATCAGTCTCAGAAGTTCCTCACGGAATATCTCAGCTTATAACGGTCCGATTAAAATGATTTTTATTTCGTTTTGTAGGGAATTTCATTAGCTTTCGTTAAAATACAATAAAAGCACAAATGGATTCAGGGATGGTCAAAATGGATATTTCCGTTGAAATCTGAAAACCGAAAATTTTCGCGATTACAATGCTTTCTTTAGTTCGTACAAGGAAGTAAAAACAAAAAAAAAAATTTGCGGAAGGATTTTTTTTTTATTCGATATTTGGATTTACATATCTTAAAACGTAAAACATACTCAAATTTTGAGGGGGAGAGAGGGTTACAAAAATTTTCTATTGAAAGTCTAATATGACCTTTAAATAAAGTACCTCTTCCGGTTTTCCAATTTAGACCAAATTCTAGTATGTTACTTAAATCAATATATAAAGTATAAATACTAAATTGGAGTAGTTTTGCATAATATTTTAATATCTTTTTGATGGAAATCAATTATGACCTTCAAGTTAAGTACCACTTCCGGTGATTAAGTAGTGACCAAAAGGGGAGGTTCACAACTAGATTTTACAACAATCCTAAATACAAAATTTCAACTTTCTACGGCTAACCGTTTTTGAGTTATGCGAAATACGAACGTACCTACGTACGAACGTACAGACGCCACGACGAAATGGACAGACGCCTAGTCAAAATGGATTCAGGGATTGTCAAAATGGATATTTCCGTTGAAATCTGAAAACCGAAAATTTTCGCGATTACAATACTTCCTTTACTTCGTACAAGGAAGTAAACAAAGAAAGTCTTAAATGCCGTGCAATATTCCTCCCGCCCTCCCCTGAAATAAAGATCGAATTAGATTAGGGTTAATTTAAAAAAAATTCAAATACAAGTAATAAAATTCTGTAGAGAAAAATGATTAAATTTCGAAATTTTAGTCCTATTAGTCTCCAAGTAAAAATACGTGTATTAAATAATCGTCTTTAGTATAGGTGAGGCAGAAATTTTTTTTTCCTTAATAGAAACATAAAATCCATCAATGAATAAACATTCAAAAACATAATTTTCAATTTGTCCACTTTCAGTCGACCAGTTGACTACTCGAGCAAAAACTGAAACTAAAAAAGAAGTCTTATATTACTGAATTTGAGCCAATATTAATATAAACAATATATATATATATATATATATATATATATATTTTACTAAAGATTACTCCGAAATTTGTAAATAAAATGCAGATGCAACAATAATATAAATTGTTGTAATATATAAATATTATATAATATTTATATTTATTATTTATATATATTTATAATATAAATATATTCGAGAACTTATGGTTAATTCCAGTAATTGAAACTAGTAAGCAGAATTTATGTAATGAATTACCGATAAAAACTTGTAATGATTTTTCGTTTATTTTGTTTTTACTGCACCAACTGAAAGCTAAGAATCAATCATTATTACTATTTTTTTTTTTAAATTACAGATTTACCTTAGAGTAGAAGTTAGAGGGTGCCATATCCGAGGCCTAGGGAGGACTGAATGCACGTCGGCTAGTTGGGCAGTAAGCTTTAATCCCATTGGCTGGCAAAAGGTCGTCATTTGAACCAACGAATTGTTTATAATAATAAACATTCCACATCTTATATATTAACATAATGATTGTTGAACCCGAAGGCTTTCATCGAAAGAATTAGAACTTAGTTTGATAACTGATCAAACTCCATTTACGTAATACAAGAAGGTTAAAAATAAAAATTATTAAAAAAAATTATTATTTTAGAGAGGAACTTTGTATAATATACTATGATTAATGCACAAGGATTAACATCTAACCGAATAAATAAATATAAATTCGAAAAAAAAATCTATGTTTATTAAATTAAATATAAGTCACGGGAAATATTTAAAAAGGTATAAATAAAGAATAGTAAACCTCAAGAACAAAAAAAAAGTTCATATGGGCCATGGTTCTCTTCCACATAGAGAAGCAGGTAATTTAAGTTATGTGTATTTTTTTAAAGTAACTCACGTTTTTTGTAGGAATAAGAAGTGACCACTTAAAAACTATTCAAGGTAATTAAGTTCCAATTGCACCATTGTAAAGTAGACGAAATTCCCTGTAAGTGATAATAGTTTGGCTAACTAAATCCATTGTAAGGAGGCTTTCGGGGGGACCAATAGCGAAAGGTTTTTTTTTTAAAAACATTCTTTGCTTGTGAATATTTTCTCATTAATCTCAGTCTTGAGATACCCCACTTTCAAGAGAATATCCAATATTATTTAGCTTTAATTTTGTATAAATGAATCGATGTTTCTTTTCGCATTGGTCTATAATAAGCTCCTGATTTGCAAAATGTATGGAGTGCTATTATGTTACCCCGACAAAGAAGGTTTTTGAGAATGAAATTTATTAAATTCGCTTAACTTGTAGTGAGTAAAAAACACAGACATACGGAATAAAAAGCTTCTTTGTGAAATAAAACAAAACTTTACCCAAACAAATATATGAATACTAACTTGTTTTGGTTGAGAAATTAAATATGAAGTGAGACTACTCCTGTAAGTATTCGGAATTTTTGGATACTAAATTGACAATTTATTTATTTTTGCCTTATGAAATAGTTTAAAAAAAATATATACTAAAATGAATTATCATCCATATTAGTTGAGGAAGCACGTACATATATAAAATAATAAAAAAATTAGTATACCATATTTTTAATCATACTTAAAAAGTACCTAAAAGAAATGTTGAATTTCGTAAAAATAACAGAAATCGAAAAAAAAATGTGTGAGTGTGTGGGTGTGCGCGCGCGCTTGTGCGTTTGGTACTAGTTTGACAGATACTAATCTTTCGTTATTAAACAAATTAAATTTTAATTATTAACTCACAATTAAGCCGTCCTAAAGAAAGGAAAAATTCGGTTTAAGAATTAACATGTTGCCTACAATTTTATTTTAAGGACAATACACCAATTGTATTTATACAGCTCGTTGTGTTTTCAAGTAGTGCTCGGGATACATCGAGTTATAATAATACAATTTTATTACAGTATTTTCGAAATTTTAAGATCCAAAATGTTTAAAGACATCCAAATAACCAGTACATCCTCGACCACACGGCAATCGCTAGAAGGGTCAATGTCAAATCTGTTTTAATAGATAAATCTTCTATTTCCTTCTCACAGGGCAACAGAGTTAGTTTATACCAGTAAGTTTATATTATTAGTCTCATCAAAATTACACCTATAAAAACTATTGAAATTAGGTTTATCAAATAATTAAGAAATCAATAAATTTTTCAAAAATTAGTTTAAGATTCGCATCTTATATATCTTTATTATGCTCTTAATATGTCATGTAGACTATATATCATGTGTAGCTTTGTAGTTGAGAATCTTATTTAAATAAGTTCAAATGAAAAATGGAACTTAATGTTATTATTAAATTATAACAAATAACTGATTATCGTATTCGTGGTTTGAAAATAGTTTTAGCTGGTAACTCAAAACTAAAAACTACTTAGACATTCAAGGTCACCAACGAAAACGAAATAACAGATGAGAAGTAACAGATGGCAGAGTGCCAGCCAGTCCATCCTGCCAATTTAACAACCAAATACTTAGTTGTTTGTTGAACAATAACAAAATATTAACCAGCACATAAACGTTATTATTTGTGTATATTTTATTTATAACTATTAAAAGGAAATAAAGGATTGATAATTAATAGTCCATTTTTGAATTCACGCAGATTAGAATTTTAGAATTCAAGCTAAACAATTTTCTGCTTCTGGAAAATTTCATGTATCAATCAAGATTTCTTCTAGTAATAAAATTACTAATAATTTTATAGTAATAAAATTAAGATAAATTTGTAAATTTATATTTGTAAATCAATTAGAAATAATCATACAATAAAAAAAACTGAAATTTTTCACCAGGACCTACGACAGACCAAATGGTAAAAAAATATTTGTTTATATTAATAATTAACACCAAGCTAATTTTTAGTGCTGTCAAAGAAAATTTAGGCTGTTTTGAGGTAAGCTATCTAGAGGGACGCTTTGAAGATGTCTTTTACTGCTAATTACTAGAGTATATATATCAGATAAAGTTAATTCTTGTAGGATTTGATATTATAGTACACGAAAAATAAGCATCAAAATTTCTACATTTATAAAACTATGTTCATAACTTTGTCTTGGTTGTAGAAATGTAGAGTCTACCAACATTTGGGGATATAAAACCCTCAGGCGGTTTAAATGGGGAACAGGATAATCGCAAAATTATTAGTCCATAGTCGAGTAAGGTATCCCATCTTATAATTTTTTTGTTTCTGAATCCAATAACACCATCCCCATGACAATACAGTCAATAGTTAGAACTGATTTCAGATAAAAAACGCAAAATCCCATTTTGCGGCTGAACTATATAAAGATTACGGGACTGCAAGTCACAAAAAATATTTCAAGAGGTAATACTAGACCTCAAGTGCAACAAAAAATTTCACATGCATCCATGGTCCGATTTCACTCAGAAAGGCAGATAATTGATTTTTGTGTTTTTTTTTAAAAAGTAAATCACCCTTTTTTTTTTTTTGGAAGCGATTACTCAAAAAGTAGTCAAGGCAATAAAGTTCCAACTGCGCCATCGTGAAAAGATAAAAATATCTTTAAGAAATATATTTGGCTTTCGACTTAGGAGACTTTCGAGCGAAATATATATATATTTTTTTAAATCACGCAAGAAGAAAAAATTCTCTTTAAGAAATATAACTAAAGGTGGCTTCCGAGCGGACTAATAGCATTCTCTTGTCGGGAAAATCAAATTTTATACCAAACTTGTTGGGAAATCAGGAGCTGATTCTAGGCCAATCCCAAAACAAACCTCGACTTCATTTATAAGTAATTAAAGCTTAATGAAATTAGAAGTTTTCCTAGAAGTAGGGTATCTGTAGCCCAGCAGGAGATTGAGAAAACATTCACAAGTAAAGTGTGATTTAAAAAAAACATTTCGCTATTGCTCAGCTCGAAAGGCTCCTTTAGTTAAGCCAAATATATTTTTAAAGACATTTTTATCTTTTCACGATGGTGTAATTGGAACTTAATTACCTTGACTAGTATTTGAGTGATCGATTCCTATTCAACAAAAACATATTACTTATTATAAAAAAACAGAAAACAATATGAAACGATACCATACTCGACTTACTTTGCGCAAATTCTTTTGCGAATATCCAGCACCCCATTTCGACAACCTCAGAGGAGGCCCACCCCAAAAATTTGGGAGAATTCTTCAAATCTGTATTACTATGATCAAGACGAAGTTTCGTGAATGTACGAATTTTGTTGCTGTTTATTTGGCCGATTTGGTTCTATATTAACTCATTAAGGCTCAACTTTAAACAAGATGAGTGAACCACAGAATGATCTCCCGATCCCAAAGGGGCTGATCCACTGCTGATAACAGAATAAATTATTATCTTTTATTATTTAAATAATTAGCTCAATATATTACTTTATCTTTAGTAGTAGAAAAATAATATATAGGGCAATGATTTGTTAATATATGAAATTTCTTCATTACTTCTTCG
Organism: Rhaphigaster nebulosa; assembly: GCA_948150685.1. NCBI lineage: Eukaryota > Metazoa > Arthropoda > Insecta > Hemiptera > Pentatomidae > Rhaphigaster > Rhaphigaster nebulosa. The sequence continues at coordinate 31,522,214 of OX411312.1, read as the reverse complement.
TGACGAGTAGTTGAATGAAAATAAGTAAGTAACAATTACGTTACCCGCATCTACCCCTATCCGTTGCAGTCCAGTAACAGAGCAGTTCCTACAATTTCATCTTCAACAATAATACGGGTAAGTATAAATTAATGCCGTAAAACGCGATTAAGTTTATTTTATTATTGCTAATAAACCTACAGGTTAAATAATATTAACCATAATGAAAAAAATGTTAACATTTATATGAAAATAAAAAAGGCAAAATCTTAATTTTGAATAGAATCTCCGAACTAAGAACAGCAAAATATCGTGTAAAATATCTAATTGCTATACGAGGTCGTTATAGCTTGGCGGTCTGATGGACTGATACTACCACTAACAAATGGTAGTAATAACAAATTACCAGTATTAGTAGTTCCATGTGTAAAACATTATAAAAAGTTACAAATATTAAAAAAAAAACTTTAATAATTATAATATTTAATGAAGCGATAATCTTTTAGAAGAACCGGGACTGTCAAAAAAGAGGGGTACAGGTTTTTGTGGGGCGCAGAGCATGAGTAAATGGCTAAGTAATATCTTAAGAATTTTTTTTAAACTAATTGTGGATTTTCAAAAATTATTACCCACATTAGTGTTTTTCTTTTTTTTTTATTCATTAGGTAAACGCATACTACTCACTTCGCACATGATGTTTTGTTCAAGATTAAATTAAAAAAACTTTAATATGTAATTCGGTTAGGATATATTAACTGATATTTTCTTTTCCATAAAATAATTTAAGTATATACTACAAACGTTAAAAGAAGATCCCAAAGACAGTCGCGAATCTCGTGAATTTTTAACAACAACTATAAAAATTTATAATGAATATAAGAAATATAATAGAAAAACATTAGAAACAAGTCAGATTTCGTAATTATGATTTTTAATTACAATATAGTTTAAAAATGTGACATACACCGTACATTTACTTCCAAATCTACCATCATTATTTTTTAAAGTATTTTTACTAGCACTGTAAATACGGTAAAGAGCACATAAATACAGCTCAATGGTCCATATATATATATATATATATATATATATATATATATATATATATATATATATATATATATATATATATATATATATATGTATATTTCAAATACAAAAATGAAGAGTTTATTAATAAAAGTTATTAAAAGTCAAGAGGCGTTAAAAGGATCTGTGCTTGGAATTGAGTAAGGAGGGTTCTTCAGTCCTATCCAATATTAATACCCTCCATTATTAATGCCTCAACCATTTTCCCAAAATGGCTACCATTACATTTATCACTTCAAGCCATCTTATCTAAAATACATTAAATGGAGCTACAAGGATTCCCTCTATTGCTGGCAAAAGTAATTTCTATCTCAAAAGTGTTTGGCAAAAGTGTCAGCTTGACTTGACAGATGTTCCAAGAACAGAACGGAGGAATACTCTAGTCTAAATATGCAGTTATTATTGTCAGTAAAATGGGAGTAAAACTCTCATATATTGTGGAAAAAAACTAAGCTCAAAGAGTTTGCAAACATTTAAAACCAATAACAATATATTTTGAGTTAAGAAATTTGGTGTGTTTTAGTACAAAACTGTAGTTTTGTATTTATTACAATAGATAATTGGTAATAACATGGACAAATGGTTTATACTCTTAGTTGTATTTGCTTCCTCACTACCGAAGGTACGGAAGCCTTGTGTTCATGCAGGAATTGAAAAAAATTTATGTCCTCAAAATCAAAAATTTTCATTCGCGTTTTACGTATTAAACACCAAAGAACAAATTTGGTCTCGTGTCTGCCTGCCTGTAATCAAACCCATGATCGGGCATAACACCAACTACCCTCATAACACCAACAATTCACATGAAATTTTCAGGGATTGTGCGTGTTTGTACCTAGATGGTCCCATTTTAATTGTAAAACGTATTTTCTTAGAAACGCCAATATTTAAAAAACGGCTCTTCTGATTTGACACAAAATTGGAGAAAATTTGGGAACTAGTGTAAAAATTGTTTAGGATAAATTTAGTCAAATTCCATCAACTATTTTTTGCTTACGCATGCGCAAACATATTCTCCTAGTCATTTTCCAGAATTCGTTAGGATAGGAATCGTTTATTAGGTTGTTAAGGACGCTAATTCCGTATATAATATCGGATTTTTCATCGCGCGTGCGCATTTCGAGTTACTGTTGAAGTTTTTTTTGTATAGGATCTTTTATTAGGCATTAAAGGATTCTGATTCTATTTTTTTGAATCCGATTTTAGATTGCGCATGCGCATTTCAAGTTGCTGTTATTAATGATGTCATATTCAGTATAGGAATCTGATTCCGGTTTTTCAATTCGGATTTTTAAAAGCGTATGCGCGTTTCGAATAATTATTATTTGTTTTTTCAATTTTTTCCGGAACATGTCGAAATAAATAATTAAAACATTAAATTTGTTTTTCTTTACACAATTTTTTTGTTTGTACTTTTTACAATTTGTAATGTAGCTAAGAAATAGTGAGGAAGCTATACTGACCTACTTGGCTGACGTTTTTTTAATTTATTAGAATTGGTAATTAATCTTTTTTTGTATTAAATAATAAATGGGCTAGAGTAATTAATTTAGAATGCCCTCGGCATCCCTTATGGTTATGTGGGTTAGATCACACATGAGAGTAATAACGTTGGCTACAAATTAGGTAAGGTATTTTGGTTTCTACTATTACGCCATAGCCCTGCACATAGCCTTTTGATAAAAAAGCCTTTGCAGATGGTAGTGCTCTGGCAACATCGACTGCCTACAACAAACAGTTGCCTGTAGTTCTTTTGCTGATTCTCAATTATGCTATCATATTTGTTTCTGGTAATGCTCATAAATATAAATTAGCTAAAAATAATTTGATGTGAAATAAATTCGATCCTAATGATTAGGCTTTAGCGTACCCTAGTGTTCGATGCCGATACCAGAAATATCGTATTTTAAGCTAATTTTATAATCACCTTCCAACTCACTGGATTTCAAAATTGGTTTTTGTCGACGGTGAAGGAGGGAATATTTTTTCTCAAATTAATTTAAATCAAAAAAATATTAAAGAAATGATGGCTGAAAATATTTCAGGAATCTCTGAAAAGGCCCTTGTTTAGTTTATTTATAACATAGCAAATTGTACATATATAATTAAAAAAAATTATATATTTCCATATACCTACTTCCAACAATTAGGTTTAAATGAATAACAATCCATTACATTAAGTCCAATCTGGACCAAGTCCAATTATACATGATAGTCATTAAGTGGTGAAATATTTCCAGTCTTCATTTATTTATATAAATTACATTTCACCTTAAATCAATAAACATATTAAAAAAAAAAATATTTGATTGACAATAATTGCTCAGGTTATTTTTGGAAGATTCCCGAAACAAAAGTGTCAATTCAATTAATA